>JBAMMX010000004.1:10660753-11260753 GCA_037126225.1 Dillenia turbinata | reverse complement strand
GACTATTATAGAAAGTTAAGGGTTTGGAACAAGGAAGTCTTTGAAAACATTTTCTATAAAAAATGAAGCCGGAAGATAGGTTAAAAGGTATCAAAACTCTTTATCTTTTGGCCATTCCTCATTTCTACAGATCTTAGAGCATAATCTGTTGGAAGAATACCAGAAAATCCTAATTTAGGAGGAGAATTTATGGCATCAGAAGTCCATATTCAGTGGTTTTGTGATGGTAATAGAAACACCAAATTCTTTCATATAACAACCAAGATCAGAAGGAACGCCAACAGGATCTCTGCTTTGAAGATTGGTGACAACTGATGCCAGGACCAGAACCTCCTAAAACAACATGCATTGGCCTCTTATACAACTGTCTTCTCTAGCAAACCCATGAAAACTCCCATTTCTAGATGCTTAAACCTCCAACAGAAGCTCAGTGAAGAGGAGTTGAAAGAGTTGGTAAAGGACATCTCTATTAATAACAAACAAGTAGTCTTCATCATGAAAGGTTTAAAGGCTCTGGGCCTTGATAGCATCCAGCCAATTCTAAGGACTCCATTCTTTAACATGAAAGGTTCAACCAAGGTTTAATTAGTCTAATAATCGAACTCCAGTACCCTTCAAGCAAAATTTCAGACTTGTGTATGATGAAAATAGGTGTTGAAAGAGATTTGCCTCTTAGAGTCCAATTCATTTCGAATCGATTTAGTGAGTTATAACATAATTATGGATATCAATGATTTTTGAAAAATAAAAAAATTAATATATATTTTGAAAAATTCAATAAACAGGTTTGGGTTTTGGACCTCTCTTATTTCTCGTACCATTTTAACTGTTTTAGTAATTACAGGGATGGCATTCTCATTTTCGATGCTTCTTGATTTTTTTCTTTCACACTAACCTCCAATTATATTTTACACTTTAATACTTATACCTCCCAACTCCTTTCACTAATATAACTTCTCCCATTAATCTATATAATTTAAAACCCTCTCTCTTATCATTTGCTTAGCTATTGATAATAAAGTGTACCTGTTTCCTTAATTAAGTTGGAAAGGCTTTGTAGATAGCACATCCATGATCTCCTCAGCCTATAGACTCCTTTGAAACCATGCCAATCTTATCTCTCACTAGACCTTTTCTTGGAGTTGGATTTGACATGCTCACTATCCAGAGAAAGTCAAAGTATTCCTTTGGCTAGCATACTTGGCTAGGATCCCTACCAACAAGGAAAGGACAAGAAGAAAACTTACCAATGACCCCTTATGGTCTGTTGTAAGGATTTCGAGGAGTCTATTCTTCATATACTCAGGGATTGCTTATGGTCCAAACAAGTATGAAACCACATCTCCCCCACCATAACCATGAAAGCCTCCTTTAACCTAGAGTCCTCTCAAGCATTGTTTAGAGTCAATAGCTCCTCTCCCTACCACTGTCATATCCCCTATGGAACACAATCTTCCTTACAATGATCTAAACCCTCTAGAAAGCCACATGCCAGCTAGTTTTTGAGGACTCCCTTCCACACTATTAAGTTACTTATGCTATGGCCTTGAGGTTTGTAAGAGACATTGTACCACCCACGATTAAATATATAGCCTGGTCTCCCCTTCCCTAGGGTTAGCTTAAACTCAATACTAATGGCTCTGTCAAAAAGCCATTGAATGCAGTTGGGGCCGATGGGCTTCTAAGGGATTATGAAAGAATATGGGTGGCAGACCCCTCTCTCAACATTGGCCATACCAAGAGTCTCTTGGCAAAGCTATGGGGGGCTAGAGAAAGTCTTGGAATGATGAAGAGGATGGACCTGATGAATTTTATTTTGGTAATGGATTCAGCAGCCTTAGTCACCCGTTTGAAGCAGGAGGTTAGTTAGAATCTGATGATACTCATTCTAAGGCCCAATGAACAGCCCAAAAAATGGCCTAGAAGCCAATCATAACAGAACCTCACCTTTTAGGCCTCCGAAAACACAGGCATTCACCCGAGAGCCTTTGTAACTCCTCGACTATCTCTCCTTCCTCGGTACCCTCACTCCTCGGTCATCCTACTCTTCGGTAAGATGGTCTTTATGCTATGGATCGAACGATTAAAAGGGGGTAAGTACAATCCTAGATGATCCATACGAGAAACAAATCTTCAAACAACTTTAAACTTGCCTTCTGAAGATCGGAATCTTCCCCATCTTCTAAGTAGTTGTAAAGAATAGAAACTTACTCTAACTAACGCATCGACTAAGGAAGGAAGTTCCCATCCTTATGGACCTACACTCAAAGTGGTATGTTTTCACATGACTTCACATAATCACCCCGACAATCTCGGAGATTCGTCTTGATCCTCAGAAAAGAAACAAGGGTTAGGAGACCCCCGAAACCCTATGACACCTCTCACACGGAAGGAGGTATATAAGCAGAAATTCGGCCGCCACATAGGTAAGTTCCCTGGGACTAGACACCAATATCACACACGAACATCCCTCAGTAGGAATTCTTTCTTGGTCTGTTTTCCATATATAAAAAACTACTTTTTTCTAATTTAAACGTTGGAGTCTCCTTTGCTGGAGTAGCCTCCGGTGGCTTTTTGTAGCTTTCGAGCTCAAGATCGTACTCAGCTTTAGGATTCCCGTGTGAGCAGACAAAGCCAATATCAATGGAGAAAACTCACCTCCATCAGATTGGTGCCATCGATGAGAACAAAGTAAGAAGGAACTAACTTCCCGTCCTGACTTTTGATAATATTGGTGTCATGTCACAGAAAATGAAGAGGCCAATCATTGGTTTCCATGACATTGACCTAATTGGAGTGCCGACAGATCACAATGGTCCTCTTGTCATAACGGTAAAAATAGATCCATATACAGTCAAAATAGTTCTGATAGACTAGGGTCCGGGCTATGACATCCTTTACCAGGATGCCTTTCAACAGATGGGCTTACTCCTATGGATTTTCATCCCCAAACGATTCCAATAAAGGGACCTCTGGGAGAATCATTGTACCCGGAAGGTACCGTATTGCTCCTAGTGACTCTTAGAGCTCCTACGGATTGCCCTTCCGCCACAGTGATGTTCAACATAATCAGGTCTTTCTCTCCATATAACACCATTCTCGGCCGACCCAGCCTGAATCGCTTGGAGGCATTGCCCAATACTAAATACATGAAGATTAAATTTTGAATAGTGTAAGGGATTGCAACCATCAGTTATGACTCCATGCCTCAACCACCCCCACTTGGGAAAAATTGGGAACCCAATGGAGACGGCTGAGTTTAGGGATGATCCCACAATGAGGGACAAGCCTCAGCCTACCGAAGAGATAGACAAAATTTCACTCGATGAAAACACTATTTAGACTGTCAAAATAAGAGCCAGACTACCACCGCCCCTATGTGAAGCATTATTGCCTGTCTTCGCCACCACTCCAAGGTTTTTGTATGGTCACTTGAAAATATACCAGGGATCCATCCCTCCATAATCGTTCATAGATTAACTGTAGACCCGAACCAAAAACCCGTGAAGTAGAAGAAGAGCGTATTTGTCCTTAAATGGTAAAGTGCCATCCAAGAAGAAGTGCAAAGCTCTTGGTAGTGGGTTTCATTAGGGAAGTAAAATAGCCCAAGTGGCTGGCAAATGTGGTTATGGTAAAGAAAGTCAACAACAAATGGAGGATATGCGTGAATTTTACCGACCTCAACAAAGTCTGCTCGAAGGATAGTTATCCACTTCCTAATATTAAGAAGCTCGTGGACAACTCCTCGGACCATCAACTCCTCAGTTTAATAGACGTCTACTCTGGCTACAACCAAATTCTGATGGCTCCAGAAGATGAAGAGAAGACGAGTTTTATTACAAAATTTGACTCTTATTGCTATAGGGTCATGCCCTTCGACCTAAAGAACGTGGGAGCTATCTTTCAAAGGTTAGTTAACAAAGTCTTTAGAGAACAAATCAGTAGGAATGTAGAAGATTATGTAGATGACATACTCGTTAAGAATGCCAGCCTAGAAGGTTATATAACAGACCTGGAGGAAACTTTCACAACCCTAGAATGCTATAACATGAGACTTAACCCAGCAAAGTGTACTTTTGAGATCATCTCGGGTAAGTTCTTCAGCTTCATGATCACAAATAGGGGGATTGAAGCGAACCCATAAAAAATTCAAGCCATCATAGATATGATACCCCCAGAACACTGAAGGAGATATAGAACCTTATAGAACGAATCACCGCCTTAAGCCGATTTATGTCTAACGTTGGGGAAAAGTATAAACCATTATTCGACGCCTTGGAAAAGCCCCAAAAGTTCGAGTGGACTACCGAGGGCCAAACAGCTTTCAACAAGCTTAAAAAGTATCTGGTGTCGCCACTACTACTATCTCGGCCCATTCCCAGTGAGAAATTATGTCTATACCTATCTATCTCTAACCATGCCTTATGTATAGTGTTAGTTTGAAAAGACACAGACACATAGAAACCTGTGTATTACGTTAGCTGTGTCCTCCATGAAACAGTGATAAACCAGTAGATGGCTTTCCTCTTGTCATAGCTACTTGACGCCTTTGCCCGTACTTCCAGGCATACACAATTGTGGTATTAACCAATCAGCTTTTAAAACAAATACTATAGAAAGAAGACATGTCAGGTCAATTAATCAAATGGAGTATTGAACTTGGGGAATTTGACATTGTCTTCCAACTGATACCTACCATCAAGGGCCAACCCCTTGCTGACTTCGTCTTGGAATGTACGCTTCTAAGCAATGACCAACGGGTGTCCCCCGATCTTCAGGAAGAATGCAGGCTACCACCCTGGACGTTGCATGTGGATGGATCTTCCAACTCGTTAGGGAGTGGGGCAAGGCTCATTCTCATGGGCCTTGACAACTTTAAAGCCGAATATGTGCTTCATTTTCGTTTCGAATTTAAAGTCACTAACAACCAAGATGAATACGAGACACTTTTAGTTGGTTCACGGATAGCGGCTTCACTACAGGTTCGAGAGATAAAGGTGTTCATAGACAGTCAATTGGTGGTGAAACAAGTCGAAGGCACCTACGAGGCGAGAGAGCTAGTAATGGCAAAAGATTTTGAAGAATTGACATACAATTGATTCCTATATCAGAAAACGCCAGAGCCAACACACTGTCTAAGTTGGTTAGTTCAGACTCGGTAGCAAAAAGCCGAGTAGTATACGTTGAAAATCTCCCTTATCCTAGCATGAGGAACCCAAGCAAGTCCTATCAGCATGCCAATTGCCGAGTTAGAAGGACCCCGTACAAGCCTACCTGAACAACGAAAAACTGCCCGAATCTCCAGAAGAGGTGACCAAGATCAAGCGCAGAGCCGTGCATTATGCCATCATCAGTGGTGCCCTTTACAAAAAATCCTTCACTCATCTGTACCTCAAGTGCCTGACCCCTAAAGAAAGAGGCCGTGTTTTCAGAGAAATATATGAAGGGATATGTGGGAACTATCTAAGAGCTCAGAATCTAGCAAACAAGGCCCTAAGGTAGGGATACTATAGGCTGATGCAAACATTTTTGCTGAGAAATGTGACAAGTGTCAATGCTTCTCCTCGGTCCCCCGTCAGCCTTCTATCGAATTCTGCCCTAACAACAACACTTGGCCCTTTGCGCAATGGGGAATAGACATACTTGGCCCATTTCCCCACACCACAGGGTAATAAAAATTTCTCATTGTCACCATCAATTACTTCATCAAATGGGTAGAAGTCGAGCCGGTAGCCCAGATCACCACCAAGAAAATCCAAAAATTTGTTTGGTCATCACTGATTACAAGGTTTGGATTACCACGATCCTTAATCACTAACAATGGGAAGTAGTTTGATAACAAAGAATTTAAAAAGTTCTGTGATAAACTGGAAATCCAGCATCGATTGACATCAGTTGCCTATCTTCAATCAAACGGTCTTGCCGAGGTAATGAATCAGACCATCTTACAAGGACTTAAGATAACACTCAACGAAGCAAAGGGCCAATAGACAGATGAACTCCATGGTATCTTATGGGCCTATCGTACGACACCCAGAAGAGCCACCGGAGAGACGCCATTCAACCTGACCTATAGATCAGAAGCAGTCTTGCCAGTTAAAATAAGAATCCACTCCCTACGTGTGGAATAAAACCTCACAGAACCAAATGAGTCCGCCTTATGCAAACAACTAGATTTCTTATCAGAAACCAGGGATACCACCTCTGCTCGAATGCTTGCTTACCAATGAAAAATGGCTCGTTACTAAAATAAGAGAGTCAAGACAAGGATATTTAGATCTGGAAACTTAGTGCTTCAAAGAGTAGAAGCGATCGGACAGTTGCTACCAAGAGGCAAACTCACACCCAATTGGGAAAGCCCGTATGTAATCCATTCAACACTTCAGCCCGGGACCTACCGACTTAGCCAATTAGACAGGACAAGCATACCTCGCACTTGGAACTCCATAAACCTACGAATTTATCATCAATGAGCCTTGTCATGCTCTTGTCATGAATATCAATTGTTTTATGAGCCATTAATAACAAAGACATTTTTGACACAATTGAGCAAGTGCTATATAGTTAGATAATTTGTTATTGAAACAAAATGCCCAACAATCCT
Organism: Dillenia turbinata; assembly: GCA_037126225.1. Classification (NCBI taxonomy): domain Eukaryota; kingdom Viridiplantae; phylum Streptophyta; class Magnoliopsida; order Dilleniales; family Dilleniaceae; genus Dillenia; species Dillenia turbinata. The sequence goes on along the minus strand of JBAMMX010000004.1, from coordinate 11,254,149 downwards.
AAGGCGTAATGCCTCTTAGTATCCTCTGCGCAACACCATGTACACAGAATTTTCCTAAAGCACAATGCCTTCTAGTACTCTCGGTGCAACGCCAGGTACATAGAATTTTCCTAAGGCGTAATGCCTTCTAGTACTCTCGGTACAACACCAGGTATACAGAATTTTCCTAAAACACAATGCCTCTTAGTACCCTCGGCGCAATGCCAAGTACACAGAATTTTCCTAAAGCACAATGCCTCCTAGTATCCTCGGTGTAATGCCAGGTATATAGAATTTTCCTAAGGCGCAACACCTTCTAGTATCCTTGGCACAATGCTAGGTACATAGAATTTTCTTAAGGTGTGATGCCTCCGACTATCCTTGGCACAATGCCAGGTAAATTGAATTATCCTAAAATATAATAACTTTAAGTGCATTCAATTTTATACAGGCATCCATCCCTCAACACAGCAGGCGATACACCAACTACCAGTGCCTTAGAGGCCTAATAATGGGTGATGAGATGCCTTAGTGAAATTTCGAAACAACAAAGGCGCAATTAGAAAAGTAAGTGTCAAATGCCTCGACATGCACAAATCAAGATACTACAAGGTGCACAAAAAGAAAAAAACTCTCTTTATTCATCTTCCAATAATATCTTTACATGATACACATTGGGCAAATCCCTTTTTAAAATATTCCTATTAGAACATCAATATGCTATGTTCTATTTTTTTTTTTTACATAGACGATGGTTAGGGAGACAGGGAAGAAATCTCTCTTCTCAACACCAAGTTCTCCCATCCCCTTGGGAGACGCATATCTTGAATATAGCTCCCCCATTCTCTTTATTCTCAGGGGGTAGTAATGCTGAACACACCTAGCCGTCTCCACCTCACCTCACAAGATAGGGATTCCTTGACCCTCCGATTTGGAATACAAACCGAAGAGGGGAACCTCGCCAGATGCAAAGTGTCTTTGAGGATGCCAGAAATTGGCCACCATGGGGTCAGATCACCTAACCCCGTAATAGGGTCTCGTATTGGCAGTCCCTACCTCTGATAGGATCTCGTATTGATAGCATTCGGGAAAGCACAAAAAAACCACCATACAAAGGCTTTCATCTTTCACTGATTGAAATATTGAAAATCACCGTTGATTTTGATCATTAAACAACATATTGCTACATCAAGATAGCCTTATCCTTTACATTCTGTTCTGTCATTTGACAAACAACACCCTAATTGAACCATATCCTATGCAATCCTATGATAAATCCTCACTATTTATAGTCAAAGCTTTAATAACGTCCTGCCAAATGAAGCGGTCACATCCACAATCAATACCAGAACGGTCGCACCATAACCTGAAAAATGGCTTAATTTTTTGCCTTCCAACAATCTGTAATAACTCCCCACGTTTATTACCCAAAGAGTCGGTTAACTATTCCTTTTTCTCATTTATTTCACCTAATGCACCCAAAAGGTTACACCTCCTCACAACTCCTAACGTCACCTTTCTAAAGTTAACCTTAGGAGTTGGGGACAAATGATGAAACTAGTCCTAGGGCCCAATGAATAGCCCAAAAAATGGTCCAGAAGCGAACCAGAACGAAACCTCAACTTTTGGGCCTTCGAAAACACAGGCATTAGCCCGAGAGCCTTTGCAGCTCCTCGGTATCCTTGCTCCTCGATCATCCAACTCTTCTGTAAGATAGTCTTTATGCCATAAACCGAACAATTAAAAGAGATAAGTACAACCCCAGATGACCCATATGGGAAACAAATCTTCAAACAACTTTAAACTTTCCTTCTGAAGATTAGAATCTTCCCTATCTTCTACGTACTCCCAAAGAGCAGAACCTTACCCTAACTAGCGTATCGACTAAGGGAGGAAGTTCCCATGCTTACGGACCGACATTGAAAGCGGTATGTTTTCACATAACTTCACATAATCACCTCGACAATCTCAGAGACTCTTGATCAACAGAAAGGAAACTAGGGTTAGGAGACTCCCGAAACCCTAAGACACCTTTCACACAGAAGGAGGTATACAAGTAGAAATTCAGCCTCCACGTAGGTAAGTTCCCTAGGACCAAACACCAATATCACACAAGAATATCCCTCAATGGGAACTCTTTCTTGGTCTGTTTACTGTATACAAAAAATCACAATTTTTTGACTTGAGCATCACAGTCTCCGTCGCCGGAGCACTCTCTGACGGCTTTTATAGGTATTGAGCTCAAGATCATACTTGGCTTTAGGACTCCCGTTTGAGCAAACAGAGCCGATATCTGTGGAGAAAACCTATTTCCATCAGAACCATCCTTTCCACCACCTTATCTCTGAGTACATCAATCTTCTAGTTACGACTGATACAAATGTAGTTTCTCACATTTGCAGACAGGGAAACAGAGGGTCTGATTTTCTCACCAACATGGGGCATCTTGTCACGCCCCGACCCACAAGTTTGAGTACGCGACAACTGCTATCTAAAAGTATGTGCAATCACTAATATGTACCCCAAGATCTTGTAAGACCATGATAATATCTTTTTTGGTAAAGGAACCAGCTTGCATAATACTTTAAAACTAAAGATATAATAGACAAAAAAAGAATGTTCAACATTTAAAAATAAAACTTTCAAGTATAAAGTTTCCACTCTAGAAAAACATAAACAAAATATATTACATAAAGAGTTTCAAAAATGCCTTTTGATGGTCCATCTACATGCCTCCAAAAATATCCACAACTAGATGGACCAATACCACATTCGGTCCCGAACAGCTATTCTCTTTGGCTGGATCTAGCTACCGATGAGATGACTTTTTCTATATAATTCATCTGAAAAGGGATAACGGGAAAGTGAGTATAAAAATATTCAGTGAGTGGAGTGCAATGACATAGTTATGTAAGTGAGTGAGTGATGAGTGTGGAAGTGTCAAACAATATTTTCAAAATATATTTACGTTCTAACAAAATATCAAGTGATCATCTAAACATTTATATCAAGAGCCATGACTTTTCCATAACACAATATACACTTTTCTTGTAACACCAATACTTCGGTGTGTTCACTAATGTATTCGTTTTTGTTCTATGAATAAGATTACTCATATTTTATATAGAAAATCTCACTAAGAAATTTTTCTGTTAAAACCGCTCCCAAAAAATTTCGGCTAAATTGTTGGAAATTAAAAATTTCTAAAATGATTACCGATAGTTCAAGAGTAATTAAAATAACCCTAGAGTGTATAAAAACCTCAAATTAGGGTAAATTTTGCTTCATAGAGCCAAACCGTAGATTTCCAGAAAATCACCTGAAAAACCCAAATCGGACGGTAATGAGATTTGGCAAAGCTAAACGATTATATTTTGACGTGAGATAAATTAAATTAAGCCTAATACTAGGTTTTGGGGCCAATATGAAAATATGAAAATTTTAGGGTTTAAAATTGAATTTTCATAAGTCATGGGACTTATTTGCAATTAATAAAAACTTGGAGAAATTTGACAACCAATCAGATTTGTGGTCAAAATGAATGGTTAGGATCTTTAGATTAGTTGGTAATTTAATTGTAGTCATTAGATTAGAAATGTGAGGGGAAAATGTTTATTAGTGATCCAATGGTGGAAAATGAGTCCCAAATTGATCATGGGTGGAAAATGGTGCAAATTTACAATGTTTTCTCTCCCAAACCATGAAAAATGAAGGAGTTGTGATAGTGGATCATGTGCTGCCCGAATTTGATGATGGAGAAGGAGATGAGGTGGCTTAATGCATGAGGAAAGAGAGGAAAACTTTGTCTTGTTGAGGTAAAATCCAAGGGTGGAGATTAAGCTTGAATTGGGTAAAAAATTTAGAGCCATGGGATCATGGGTAGTGGGAGACAAGCAGTTAACGAAGACATTGCTTGTAGTGTGAGACAAGTGAGTTGTGTGTGAGAGAATGAGACATAACCGTAGGAGAGGAAGAGTAAATTGCGAACATGTAATAAATAATCCAAGGGCATAGAATTAAGTTAGGGAAAGGATCAATGGCTTGGATTAAATGAACCCACTAACAAAGCCTTACACTTAGTTTGTCTACTCTCATTGTGTGGAATGTTTAAGCACCTCCTTTATTCTCCAACAACCGTGAAGAACCAAAGAGAAAACACAAGAACACCTCTTTTGTTTCCTCTCAAAACCGTGGGATTCTAGGGAGAGAACTCAAAAATTTCTCACAACAATACCCAAATTTTCTTACATAGAATTCTTCCTCACAAGTCCTCATACAACATATCCAAAAATTGAGCCAAGAGGAGAAGTTATGCCTAGTGAACAAAGAGGAACCGGAAGCTGAAATGGAAGGGACTCTCTCCAAAATTTCAGCAGCACATTTGTAGGTAAGGACCCTCCTTTCATATACTAGTGCATCATATTATGTTTTGGAGTCAAGAAGGGAAACTTACCCAGATGAATGTTGTGTTTGGCCGAGAGTTAGGCAAGAAGGAAGGGAGAAAATCCAGCTTGAAGGAGTAAAAGTGTGGGCTGCACTTAGATTGTGGTTGTGTAGAAATTACAGCAAACAGCTGTGAGTTTGGAGCAAGGAAAAACCAAGGATTTGAAGGAGGTATGTGTATCAAACTTTGTTAGAAAGTTTCTGCAGGCATAGCATAATGTTTGGCATAATTTGATAACTTGGAACCTAGGTAGAACACAAGGAAATGTGTGCAGAAAAATAAGATTGGTGTTTGGCCGAAAATGGGATGCATTCTATGTAATATTGTATGCTGAATTTTAATAAAAAATTTATGAAAATATATGTGTGTGTGTTGCTTGAAATGAAGATGAAAGATGTGCAGAAAGTTGTTTGTGTTTTGGCCAAGAATTGGAGGAATGAAAGGTTGCTTTAAACATAGAACCTAAAGATTTCTGTAAAACAGGAAAGTCTGACCTCGTTGCAATCTTTTTATCATAACTTTTCTTGCACAAATGCAAATTAAGTGAGGTTTTCTGCATATGAAACTAGACTTCAAGAGCTTTAAAGTGATATATGATTCACTGAATTCTGATGAGTATCGAAATTTTAATGATTTTTCAAAGTGAGGAGTTCTGCAGAATCATGCTCTATTTTACCCTGTTCTGTCTGTGACTTCATTGTGATTTTGAGGTGTCTTCTGATCTGACCCAACCTAAACCCTAGTTATGAAATTTGTAGATCTATGTCTTATCTTTAATTTGAGATAAGAATCGTGTGATTGGAATATGTGTGGTGGAAGTTATAGCTAGTTTTCCAAGACTGCGCAAGTTAGAAATTATGCAGTCAAGATCACCTAGAATAAAGTTCCACCTTGTGTAATTGAAGTAGAATTCAGTTGTTTTATGGTTAGCTTTAAGTGAAAACCTGAGATTATAAAATCTAATAATGTTAGTTCAAGAGCAATGATTTACTTAAGACCATGTAGGGTTTTAAATTGTCAATGTATGTGGTATATAATGTGTATTTGCGGATTGCATTATCTAGTTTTGGAAATGGAGCATTTGGTGTGTTGGTTCGAAGAAGTGGACAGCGTGTGTCTACATTAGGTGTCCAACTAGGATGCCCTAGACTTTGATCTTAGATGAAGAATTAATTAGAATACAAGTTAACCTAATAGTTTTCGATTTTATAACATGTATTATGTATTGCCATTATAGTGTCACGATTAAATGAGGGGAGCACATTTCTATGCATTACGGTGCATTGACGGAGTGACCTACCCTCCCCTATACTGTGAGTAAGACTAAGACACTGTGTTATTGATTAATAAAAACTTCATGCTTTATCGTTTTTCACTTTTCATACCTTATAAATGTGATATTTGAACTATGTTTTATAAATGTTTTCTTTGTGATCATTGGAGTGTCCTAAATGTTTGATTTATATGATATGCATCCATGATTTATCTGAAATGATATTGTGCCATTCTTTGAAAACCTGATGTGATTTATATGCTTCTATGGCATTGGCATGTGATTTGAAATGAATTGATGAAATATGTGTGCCGGATGGTTACTTGTAATATTGATGTCCTTGATGAACTACCGTAGCTACGAAGGGCTTTGGTAGAGGCACCAATTGTGTCCGGATACGCTTCTGTAGGAGGTATCCCCCAAATTCCATGTGTATAGTTGCGACCAGATGAACCATATCGGGGAGGATGTATGTTATGCCACTGTCTAGCTTCGGACAGATTCTATACACGATTAATTATATACGTGCATGTAGACATGGACTAGCCATTTTGTACCCTCAAGGGGAGGGAATGTGCTTTGCTATTATCTAGCACTTGGTAAAATCTATGGCCAACGTTGGGGTAGAGAGCTATATAATTTTACATATACTTACATACGAAAACCCCCAATGCGCTCGCTATTGGTCACGGTAGACTATTGCTGGGAAATATTTTATTGACAAACTCTAATTGATTTCAAAATATTAATGGATGCATATTGATATTATGATTGCATGATATACGATCACATGTTTCATGGAAATGCCATGCTTGATTTGTAATGATACTAAGTTTCAAACTGTGCTTTGACACTCCGTGTTCACGCCTGCGATTGATAACATAATGTTGATCCCCTCACTCACTGAGTATTTTTCCCATAAATACTCACCCCTCACTTTTCCATGATTACAGAGATAGATTGACTAGGAGACGTGTCGAGAGACATTCAACACCACTTGGCATTTATTTGGAGGCATCAGACTTAGGTATGGTACTAACCACTCTTCCGTAATGAAGTTGGATGAATGTGTATGTTTGACGTTATGGAATGACCATTGTACATTTAGGGGATGACTGTAATAATGTAATTTGAAACTCTCGGATATGTTGTATATTATGCATTGAGGCAAAACATTTCATTTTTTTTATAATCACTTACTTGGGAAATTATATTTATGAGAGAAATAGGTTTTAAATAGGTTTACAGAGGTAATGATGACAGTCTTGCGTGTCTCGGTATGTGGGGAGGTTCTGCCCGTATGTCGAGATATCGCGACGGTTGTCGCGTGCTCGATCCGAGAGTTGGGGTGTGACATTTCTAACATTATAGGGTTTGCCTCAAAATCTCTCCACCGATGGTTTGGCCCGGACCATCCGGTGGAACCCTAAAGGGCTTTTCATTACCATCTGTTATAAAAAATCAATCCTAACCTTGACATTAGCTCTCGACCTCTTCGGAGGTGCAACCGAATAGCCCTGAAATGAACTTGGAGGCATCTCTCTATCGCTGCCTACCCCTCAAGTCTATCAAGTTGTCCATGCCGCCCCCTCGAATCAATCCATGGAAGCTTTAAACATTTGATCAGTCATCACATAAACTGGGTGCTCACACCCCATACATGCACCATGGGGGTTTAGGCTCATACCCCATGCCAATACATAAACCATTTTTGCAAACATCATATCATATGCCATATAAATCATCAACTTTTGCAGTTTATAAATTTAGCAAATATCATTCATTGGAAAAATTTAACATGCTTCAAAATATATTTGCAATTGTATAATTCTCATGGCTCAAATCAAAAACATTTTTAAAGACATCCACAATCACAAAGCATTTTATAAAATCAAGTTTAGAAAATCATTTTATAAAAAATCATAGAAAACATTTCTCATTCACAACACAACAAATCATCCACTCACAGTACTAGAGACGATGATCACTTCCAGACTTTCTCTGTAGTAAAAGTCCTGTCTTGCTTGGCTTTGTCCAACCCTACGGGACATCGTCAATATCCACAAATATCAATATCCATCTTTCTAAGTAAACCTATAAATTTTTACACTCAAAACCTAAATTTTTTTCTCATTTGGTGGCTTAAAATCCTCTAAATCCAAATGGAGAGAAAGTTAAATAAAGTAAAACTTGAGTTAGAAAAATTATATTATCTTGATTTTGTCTCCAAAGATCTTTTCGATTTGGGTCACACCAAAACCCTTGATTTTTTTTCTCTCTTTGTGACAGCACTAAACCCTTAGACTTTCCTCAAGATTTAAGACTAAGATCCAATTTTGGAGAGTTCATGTATAGTTTGGGGCCTTTAATCTGGACTTGTGGTGGTGGATTGATTGGATTTTGGAAGAAGAAAAAAAAGAGAGAAGGAAAGAGAGGAGAATACTCTGGAAAGAAATGAGAAGTGCCCTTTCATAGATTCTGGAATCTCATTTATCTTTTTATCATCAACTAATTTTTAATATTTACCTAGTGGCCTCATCTACTTTCTATTTGTACAAAATGCCCAATATGTCTTTTTGGGTCAATGAGATAGTCACCCAAATGGGTTTAAGTGCTTGAAGTTATATTTTAGTAAGGTTGTGATGCTTTGCCGATGAGCAAAGAAAATTGAAAGTAAAAGTACGCTACATGGAAGATAAGTTAAAATTGTTAAAGATTTAGAATATTTAGAAATATATAATATAATTTAAATTCAACATAATATAATTGAAAGGTTTGGGTGGCTTGGTGGTAACATACCTTTTTGGAAAGTGACTTTGAGAACTTGGATTCAATTCCTCATGCATGCAAGGGACGACATTGGTTAGAGAATTTAATGAAATTCAAGCTTGTGGAAGTGTTGACCGATAGCAAGAGTTGAAGAGTTCAAGTGTAAGTTTGAGTATGAGGTATTGCAAGTGACCACCGAATGGTGAAATGAGAAAAAGTGCCGAACAAGAAAATGAAAATAGGGAACCAAATAGCTAAATGAGCACCGAACAAGTAAATGGGCTAAATGAGCACCGAACAAGTAAATGGCCAAATGAGTGTGTTCAATGCCAACTGATGGAAATGGGAAATAAAAGTCTAAGTCAAATAATAATTTGTAATAAGTGTATGTGTGTGTACCGAAGAGGCAAATGGATATGCTTCATTCAAGTGTGACTGAAAAAAAATGGTAAGTCTAAAATTGAATACTTAATGATCGAAGGAAAATGATAGCTTCAAAATTGAGTCCTCAATGACCGAATAGGGTAAGGTGAAGACCGAAGGAGGCAAAGGCAACTTCTCAATGTTCAGTCAATGAATAGCAAATTTTGTTCGATCAATGCTCACCGATGAGGCCCAACCGACGAGTTCGACATCCAAGTGTTCTAATATTGAACATGTATATGACAATGTGTCCAATAATATACCGATGGGTTCTCACAATACCGATGAAATTTTTACTTGTAAGATAGTAGGAAGTCATTACCGACTACCCACCAGGAAAAATTAAAATTTGAAGAATTATTTATTGATCTCCAAATTTTTTCCGAACAGCTAAATCCTATTGAGTACAGAAGACCAAACACTCAACCAACCAATGACTCAATGATCGGGAACTTAAAAATTGAAAATCTATCAACTAAGTGTCTAAAGAAATTATTGTACAGTTAACAGGCAAAAACTCCATATCTATAATTTAAATTAATTACGCTCTCACATTTTCACCAATATATATATATATATATATATATAAATTTAAATAGCCATTTTTGAGTAAATATCACGATCCGGATTTGTCTGGTATTATAATTCCTATTCCTTAAAAAAATTTTGTCATCAAAATTTTAGTACAAGATCATTCCTCATACAACTGGGGGTTCAACTTATTCATGACTTATTTAGACTCCCTAGTCATTTCTTTCACATGTTTATTCTTCCATAGAATCATTATCAATTAGAGCTCATTTATTTTCTCAACTCCTTAACTTGTTGTCTTGGATGACTATCGGTTAGAGTCCAAAAATTTAAAATTTTTTCCTCACTTTAATTGAAGACTCCAATGATCAAATTACCTCAATCTTTGTAACTCATGTGGTGTAATATTTCCTAAATTCCCAAAGTTTTCCTATACTATTATGGGCTTTGGAGTGAAAAAATATTTTCAAACCATTTGTAACACCGACACTGCGGTGTTTGTACTATTGTACTTCTGTTCAATAATTAAATAAAATATTCCTTAGTTATATATATAGAGAGAAATTTTTATTTATATTGATTTTCGATTTTGGATCTTTAAATTCAAATTTTTGGTATATTTAAAGTATCCATATTACCGATTTGAAGCATATCCTATTTTGTTAAAATTGGAACCTTGAAAAATAAAGTGAGTGTGTGTATATATAAATATATATAATTAATTATTGAATTATTTTTTTTTTAAAAAAAAAGAGAGAGAGGAGACGCAGCGTTTTGCCCCAAAATGCTGCGTCCCCATTTTTTTAATTAGGGTTTGAGAAACCCTAATCTTCTCTCCCTCCCGTTTCTCTCGTTCTCTTTCCAGAAATCTCTCACTCTCATCACCGTACTCTCTCCATCTCTTTCACCGTCCTCCGCCTCTTGTCGCCACCGCACACAGCCGCCACCACCTTTCTGTTTCTTCCCGCGACTCACTCGCTGTCTCTCTCTGTTTCTCACTCTCACCTTTTGTTCTCTCACTTTCTCCCTCTCTCTGTTTTCTCTTCGATTAATCTCTCTTGCTCGATTTCTCCCTCCATCGTGAATAGCCGTGACTCTCAACGACGCCTCCCTCACCAACCACCACGATCGCCACTCTCTCTCTACCTCCCTCTCTGTCTCTCAGTTCTCTCTCTCTCTTCGATCGATCTCACTGCCTCTCTCTTCCTCGCTCACGCGCTCGTGGGCTTTGCTCTCCCTCTGCCGAGAGTGCTTCTACAATCTTTGTAGAAGCCCCAAGCTGGCAGTAGCAAGAGGCATTTGAAACCCTAGGCCGCGACCCCCTTTGCGTAGGTAATTGATTCCTAATCCTAGCTTAGGGTTTTGATCTTTCTAAGTAATTAGGTCTAATTGATAAATCTTGTTTCAGTTAGGAAACATTGCAAATTTTGGAGTGGATTGAGGAGACATTCGGACGAAAGTCGTGAACCGAGAAAACCCTAGGTGAGGGAATTCTGACTGATTCAATTAATTGAATGCATTTAGGATAAATTTAGGGTTAGAAGTCTTATATACGTTTAGAAATTATGTTCGATTGGAATAGAATGTAATTTCAGAAATTCTATGCCTGAATGTGAGGGTTAAGTTTAAAAATTTACGCGAATTAGGCTATTTAGTATGAAAGAAGCATGTTCGAAGATGAAAGATTCATGTTTGCTTGATTTGAATGGTTTCTTTTATATTTAATTTGAAATATGCATGAAGATATTAGGGTTTTAGGGTTGGAATGAAATGAGCCGTAAAATGAAGGATATTGTACATTTCATGTCTTTCTTAGGTTGTTTTGAGTTGTTCATTGGCATAATGGTTTGTATATGAAGGATTATTGTAATCTTTTTAATTATAAGTTGTCCTGCATATAGGCGATCTAAATACGATCTTCGTGTTATGAAACTAAATGTTTACACCTTGAAAATGACATATGGTTTAAAGCATTTGGATGAGAATCGAAAGGTTTATGATTTTTCAAAGATTTTCTATCTTGTAGAAAATTTATTATTTTATACTTGTTCCAACTTTGAGAGGTCTTTAGAGTTGAATTAGACTTAGCCTTGGTCGTGTTATTTATTTATAAATGAAATGCAATTGATGACATTAGAGTGTATTCATAAATTAAAGAATTTGGATTTGTATAAAATTAGGAAATATGAATAAATCCTAAAAATGTTTGGAAATTGATGATATAATTGTGATTGTATCTTAGGAAAAATTGATTGAGGATCGAGTAAGATTTCATTGCACTAAATTGTAGTGCTAAAGTGGTGTTATATATGTGTGTTTGTTGGTTGAGATGAAGATGAAAGATGTGCAGAATGTTAGTGTGAGAGTGATGTATAAATATATATGTCTATTGATTGAAATGGAAACGAAGCAAGGATATGTGTGTGTGCATGTATGGATAATATATGTATGTTAGGCTAATATGATAAGATGTGTATTAGTTTGGTGAGTAACCTAAAATGTAAGAAATGCATATGAGTATGTGTATGTGCAAGGATTGTTGAATGTGGAATATTATGAAGGAGTGGTGAATTTAATTTGGTGTATTGCATGCTGAATTTTAAAGGTTGAATGTTACAAAAAGTGCAATGCAAATGTGGACTGTATTATGCATAAAGGAAGTGAGACTTGAGCATATAAAGTTTTGAAAATTGTAGACTGTTTTGGGGTATACAAAGAAATAGGGTGTGAAAGTGATGGTTTTAGATAATTTAAAGTGGCATTGTTTGTTTGGAAGGTATGGGAAACCTTAGAGCTTTTGGGTTGAATTGTGTGCCTTCGGAAATGAGGAAATTGAAATTTATATTTGGTGATGAAAAGGGGACAGCACATGTGCACATTTGAAGCCTAGCTATGAGACTCTAAGTCTTGATCCTAGATATATGATTTATTTAAAAGTATAAATTAAACGTAGTGGCTTTTGAAATGTGTGACACAAATCATATACATACATATTGTATTTTGTCATTGTAGTAACACTTGGTGATCGAACGAGGGGAGTACGTTGTTTATATAGTGTGGTGCATTTTGGAGAGTGACACACCCTCCCTGAACTATGAGTGGGACCCTAATCTCTTGCATAAAATAGTGAAATTTGTTTTCTGCTATGTTTTCAATAAAACATGCTTTTGATATGCATTGATTCGAAATGTAACTCTAAATTTCAAATATGTTTTGTGATTATTAGAATGTCGTAAATTTATGTTTCTGATGACTATGCATCCATGGTTTGAAATGAATTAATATTGTGCCATTATTTGAGAACTGTAATGTTTTCTATTCTACCATTGCATTGGTATATGGATTTGAAATGATTTGATGAAATGTAACTGCACATGGTTTTAAATGAATTTATATGTACTATTTGGGCTATACGCTCGGCCGACATTATGATACGATGCATGAGGTTGTATGCCCGGCCGACGTGATGATGTGATGCATGCGGGCTGCACGCCCGGTTGATATGATGGTATTGTTATATGCTTCCTATAGCATTCGTAGCTACGAAGGACATTTGGTAGAGGCACCCTTTGTGCCCGGATACGTTTCGGCCGGAGGTATCCGCCAGATCGTCATGTGTGTGGACGCACCCGATTGACCCTCATCGGAGAGGACACGAGTACGACTCTGTCTAGCACTGGGTGGGGCTCCTTACATGACTGACTATTTATATATATATATATATATATATATATATGGTATTTATGGGCTAGTTAGAGTAGCCTGTGGTCAACGTTGGGGTAGAGAGTAAATTTTAAACATTCTTGCATAACAAAACCCACGATACGCCTGTCCTTGGTCATGGTTGACTTTTGCCAGGATCATTTTCGGCTTGCTCTAAAATGATACTTGATTTTTAAATGGATGCATATATGTATGATATCGTGTGATTGATTAAATGAGTTCATTTTACTGAACATATCATATTTTACTGTAAATTATGAATTATTGTTTACGCATAATGTTGTTTGACACTCCAATGGTTCACCTACACTATTTGTGTTTGATATTAATCTCTTCACTCACTGGATATCTTCCTTGATACTCACCTCTCTCATTTCCTTCCTCAGACAGGGTTATTTTGATAGAGCGATGCTACAGGTTCTAGAGGCTTTGGTAGCGTATTGGTGGATACGGACATTCACGACGGTGAGAATTAAATTTAAGTTGAAATTTGAAATCCTTATTTTATATCGACCCTGCGAGATCTTGATATTGAGGTCCGTAGTTGGCCGTATATATTTTTATGGGATGACTGTATAAATTATGGACATTGTTTGGGAAACTCTCATATTATACTTGTATTGAGACACCTGTAAGCATTTAAACTTTCTAATTGGAAATTTGTTGTATAATTGTATAAAATTCAGGCCCGCTCGGTTTGGCGGCTGCTCATGCTCTAGTTGGGCATGACAGTAGAGATCTGTGGCTAGAACTGCTAGTATTTATATTAGCCTTGCGTTGTTCTGGTTGTCCACTGTAGATTGGTTGACAGGATTTGAATGTGGTGATTGTTGTGAGGTCGGGATAACCATTTATTTATTTGACAGGATAGATATCCATTATACAGGTTTATTTGTACATGGGAGACCTCCGAATTATGGGAAGGTTCTGCCCGATTTTCTGTAAAGATGTAGTCGGCATCCAAGACAACGGGCGGCTGCTCACGACTCCGGTTTGGGGCGTGACACCATTAATCAGAAAATCACTTCTTTTAATCATTTATTCACTACTTATATTTCTCCAAATTGTCTCCATTTGGTTGTTAACTAATTGGACTCATTAATTGGAGATAGTCACCTGGTATATATATATATATATATCCATTCTATCTTAAGTATTTTGCTAGTCCCTACTATTTCCTTTAAATCTTTACAAACTTCCAGCCACATACTATGCAATTTTATTCATTTTCATCTTCATTGGTTACATATATACACAATCTCCATACTTCTATTCAGCTACTTACCGAAGGGTCAAGGGGCTATCAGCATGCCCAGCAAAACATGTAATAATAAAAGAATGAAATAGGTATGCAAGTATCAATAATCAAACATTTTAATTATACCTATTAATATAATCCGTCAAGTGATTATTAGCCAAATCTTATAATACACATTTCATACATACTTTCTATAACATAGCATCCAATCATGAACATCAACTAATCTAAATATTCTCCTAGAAAAGACACTAACGTGTAATGCCGATTCTGCGGTACTGTACTTTTGTACTCCCGTTTCTGAATTTAATGAAACATTCCTCAGTTTATTATATAGAGAGATTTTAATTTTATTAATTTTTGATTTCGGGGTATTAAAATTTAATTTTTGGTATGTTCAAAAGTATCCGTATTTCAATTCGTGATGTGAAGAATATATTTTTTATTTATTAATTTAATTATTTACTCATTTATTTATTTATAAATTTATTTATCTAAATAAAAACATATATAATATTAATATTAATAATAACAAAAAAAAAATGAAAAAAATCGAATTAGGGCTTAAAGCCCTAATTCTTTCTCTCTTTCCTTCTCTTTCTCTCTTTGCCGTTTCGTCTCCTCCCCCTCGCGCCTCCGCCGCTGCCCTGCTTCGCCACCCACTCGGCTTCGCCATCCGCCATGGTCGGCCACCACCCACTCTCTCTTCACCTCCATCTCTCTCTTTCTCTCTCTCTCTCGGTCTCACTCTCTCCCCCTTGCGATTTTCTCCGCCGCCGCTGCGGTCTTCCTCCACCGCCACCACCATCAACCGCCTCCAACCACTTTTGGTTCTACCCCCCTCTGATTTCCCACTCTCGGTTCTCTCTCCCTCTCTCTCTACATCTCACAGTCGCTCTCTCTCTTCGTCTTTCACTCCCTCGCGAATCTCTTAGCGTTCCCCACCACTGAGCTACACCGTCACTTCCTTCGCCACACAGCCACCACCACCACCACCCATCTTCCACTCTCTACCTCCCTCTCTGTCTCTCAGTCTCCCTTCTCTCTCTCTCTCCTTCCCCACGCACGATAGACCCTCGACTCTTTCTCTATTTCTCCCTATCTCTCTCTCCCTGTGCGCACAACAGCGCGCGACTGCTCGCGCAACAGTGCGTGACTGCTCGCGCGAGACAGCCCCTACGCACGCGTAACCCCGCGCGAGACTGCCCCTGCATGCCCGACTGCAGCGCGCCACAGCTCCCGTGCGCGCGGCTGCTGTGCTGCTTCCCCTGCTCGCTCGCTCGCGCGCACTTCTCTCCCTCTGCTGCGAGCAAGTTCTGCCACCTGCGGAAGCCCCAACCGAAAGCCCTAGGTCGACTGTGCCTTGTTCACTGCAAAGGTAAGATCAAACCCTAACCCAAATTCTAGGGTTTCAAACCTTCTTAGGAATTAGGTTTAGATTTCTGAAAATTAATGCAAATTGGAACTTTTGCAGGCTTTGGAATGGACTGAGGAGGCGTTTGATTTAGGCTGCAAGTTGTGGAACCCTAGGTGAGAGGGATTTCTAGCATATTCGATTTATTTGGATGAATTTAGGGTAAATTATAGTAAGAGTGTATTGCATATGTTAGGATGAATGTTAGAATAGAGTTGAAATGCGTGTTTGACGTTATATGTAATTAATTAGGTTAAATATAGGATTTTATATAAATTGGGCTGTTCCGGATAATAGAATTATATCGACTTGATTAGAATGACTTCTCTTAGAGTTTAATTCGACATATGCATGAAAACAATTGGAAATTGGGATTTAAATTTAAGGATATATGCAGTCTTTTTTTCATTTTAAGTTGCCCTGCATATATGAAATCAAAATACAAATTTTGTATTATGAAAATTGACTTTAATACCTTTAAAATGACTTATGGTTTGAAGAAATCGGATAAAAATTTAAAAGTGTATGATTTTTCAAAGATTTTTCCATCTTGTAGGAAATTTATTTATTTATGTTTGGTTTTCGATTTTGAATGATTTTAGGTTTGAATTTAGATTGGTTTTGATTTCGTTATTTATTTATAAATGGAAAGAAATTGATTTCATTGGAGTACATTTATAAATTAAAGAGTTTAGTGTTTGTACGAACTTAAGGAAAATAATAAATCCTGAAAATAGTCGAAAAATTGATGAAATTCGTGATTATTTGATTAGGTTGACTTCTTAGAGACTCGAGGAGTCGAGTTTGGTTTGATTCGTGGTATTATTGGGGAGTGCACTACCCTCCCCCATACTATGAGTGGGACTACGACATCTACTATTGATTGACAAATCATGTTTTACCGATTTTCAAACGACATGATTTCTATACGTGTGAAAATTAAATTTTTGGATTTTGATAAGTATATGTACATATTTTTGTGACCATTGGAGTGTCTCAACTGCTAATTTTATTGATATGCATCCATGAGTTTGATAACCGAATATTGTGCCACCCTTTTGATATATTGACATGTTTTAATGCTTTCACTTGCATTGACACATGGTTTTGAATGGATTTATATGTACCATTTGGGCTGTATGCCTGGCTGATATTGTGATACGATGCATGGAGCTATATGCCCGACCGATATGGTGTTGGGATGCATGGGGCCATGTGCCTGGCTGATTTGATATTATTCCGTAGCTACGAAGGACATTTGGTAGCGGCACCCCTTGTGCCCGGATACACTTCGGCCGAAGGTATCCGCCAAATTGTCGTGTGTATGGTTGTTCCAGGTTGAACCCTCATTGGGGGAGGATGTGAGGTGTACCAATGTCTAGCACTGGGCGGGGGCATCATACACGGCTGACTATTTATATGTATATTATTATTATTATTATTTACAGGCTAGTTGGAGTAGCCTGTGGCCAACATTGGGGTAGAGAGTCATTATTTGATATTTGCATTGTGAAAACCCCCAATACGCCCGTTCTTGGTCGAGGTAGACCATTGCCAAGGTTGTTTATTCGGCCGCTCTTCTCATGTGATTTGATACATAGATGGATGCATATGTTATTTTGTGATGTGTGCTTTGAGATATGTTAAAACTGCACCCTGTTTTCGTATACCTGATATTGTATTATATGCTTTGACACTCCAAGTTCACACTTGATATTGATAGCACGATGTCCTTCCCCTCACTCACTGAGTATCGTCCCATAGATACTCACCCCTCTTCTTTTCCTCCCCAGACCGGATTATGGTGCTAGGGCGACGCATTTGATTCTAGAGGGCTTGATAGCTTGTTGTGGATTTGGTATTTACGACGGTGAGATTTAAGTTTTAAATTGAAAATATGAATTTCGTACTTTATGTCGACCCTGCGTGGTCTTGATATTGAGATCTGTAGTTGGCCGTGTACATATTATGGGATGACTGTATAAAATTTTGGACTTTTATTTACGAAACTCTCATATTTCACTTGCATTGAGGCATTTGTAAATATTTAAAGTGTTAACTTGGGAATTTATAATATATTTGTATAAATTTAGGCCCGCTCGGTGTGGCAGCTGCTCATGCTCTAGTTGGGCATGACAGTAGAGGTCTGTGGTTAGGTCTACTATAAATTTTATAGTCTTGCGTTGTTCTGAATGTTGGCTGTGAGAATTGGTTGATTTTGGAGAGGCCGGGATGATCATTTGTTTATTTTACAGGATGAATGTTGATATACGGTTTAAACATGTTAAATTATACATGAGAGACCTCCGATTTATGGGGAGGTTTTGCCCGATTTTTTGTAGAAAAACAGCCGGCATCCAGGGCAACGGGCACTGTTCACGATCCCGGTTCGGGGCGTGACACAATGCCTCTAATATCATGCGATTTGCTCAACAATATTCACATATCCATCTCATAGCAATACTATCAATTACCACAATTCATTATACAAAACCAATACTCAAAATTGATTCATCAATTATCTCTAATATATAATGATTCAATACTTCTAGCAAACCTCAAATTTCAAGAGACACCAATAACATGCTTTTCAAATCAATAAAATTATACTTAATCGAATTCACCTGTGGTAACATCAGGGTTGTTCTACGCCTCTTCATTTGTCATCGCATAGATCTCAGTTTGGGTTTGAGGTTGAGGATGTTGGGGATTGGTAGCCATAGTGTTGCTGTCGGTCCCTGTTCTTAGAGTAGTATTGGAGGGACGTGCAACAGTGTTGACTGGTCCACTCCTAGAACCACTAGGAAGGTCTTGGTTTTGTTGACTTTCTTGTCCATTCAAACCCAATTCAGGACAATCATATCGGAGATGACCCTCCTGTTCATAATGGTAACACCTTCTAGACTCAATGTAAGGTCCAGAATGGAAATTCTTGCAATTCTTGCAAAGGTCTTTATTGTTTCCCATCGACCTTGTCCCGGACACAACATTAGTGTTCGGAACACCCTCCTTGAAAAAGTATTGGCCTTGGGGAAAGCCATTAGATCCCGTGATAGATGTACTACCGTAAGAGCTTGTACTCTTACTTTTCTTAAAACTCTGACCCGAAGTGGACTTAGATCTCCTTTTCCTTCCATAGGTTTCTCTAGCCTTTTCTCTTTATTTGACCATCTTCTCGGCTCTCAAAACTAATTGCAAAACATTCTTAAAAGTGTGAGTTTGGGTAACTGACATCTTTTCTCTAATATTCAAGTTCAGTCCCTCTTCAAATTTGGAACACAAATATTCTTCGGAAGCCACAAATTCTGGAACAAACAATAATAACTCTCTCAACTCAGTCTCATATTCTACCACCGCTTTGTTTCCTTGCTTAAGATGGAAAAATTCTTTTATTTTTAAGTTCTGATAAAACCTAGTATAATACATTTCATCAAATTCTCAAAGGAACTCACTCCATGAGATGTGAGTAAATGATCTCCTCTTCAAGTTCTCCCACCATATACGAGCACTCTTGTCAAGCAACCTTACAACTACTATTAGTTTCATCTCATCATCTAATCTCATATTAGCCACAGTTTCTTGAATTCTATTAATTCAATCTTTTGCTACGTACATCATTAGTACCCGAAAAAGTCTCACAACCTAGTTGTCTTGCTTCCTTAATCAACTTGGACAGTTCAATGGTTGGATGGGTAGTTGGTGTAACTATCGGTAGAGGAGGAGCTACCGGTATTAAGGGTGTATTTGCTGTCATAGTGGGGTTCGGTGGGGGAGGAATTTGCATTGGAGCCCGGGTTTGGGTTTGGAATTGGATATCATACTTGCTCCACCATTCCATATACTGTTGGAATACAGTAAGTGCTAGTGGAGGAATCTCAGATGGTGCAACCGAAGGCTCGGGTGCACTAGTAGGAGGAGCATGGGAAGACGGAGTAGCCTCGTATTCAGAACGAGAGATCTCAGTCAAAGTCTTTGCTTTCCAACGAGGAACCATTAGATTTCTACAAGAGGAAAACTTATCTTAGCTTACTAAATTAGATAAACCAATAATGTACTCATGTCTAACGTGACTCCATTTCCTAGGACCCATAGAAGGCTTTTGAATCTTTTCTCAAAACGTATAGAAAAATAAAATAAAAATATTAGAAAACATTTGAATATATTTTGAAAACACTTGAAAATATTGGAAACATTTAAAAATATTTGAAATCATTCAAAACACTAAAACCTTTGCACTGATACCACTATAATTGTCATGTCTCGACTCGTAAGTCCGAGCACAAGACTGTTCAACGTTTTCAGTAAAGGAACCAGCTTGCATAATACTTTAAAACCAAAGATATAATAGACAAAAAAGGACTGTTCAACGTTAAAAAATAAAATTTCAAGTATAAAGTTTATATTCTAGAAAAACATAAATAAAATATATTATATAAAGAATTTCAAAAATACCCTCCGATGGGTCCAATTATATGCCTCCAAAAATATCCATAACTAGATGGACCAATACCACAGTCGGTCCCAGACAACTCTTCTCTTCGACTAGGAGATGACTTTATCTTTGCACTTCCTCTGAAAAGAGATAACAGGAGGGTGAGTATAAAAATACATAGTGAGGAGTACAATAACATAACTGTGTAAGTGAGTGAATGGTGAGTGTGGAAGTGTCAAACAATATTTTCAAAATATATTTACGTTCCAACAAAATATTAAGTGGTCATCCAAATATTTATATCAAGAGCCATGACTTTTCTATAATACAATATATACTGTTCCAACATTATAAGTTTTGCCGCAAAATCTCTCCACCGATGGCTTGGCTCAGATCATCCAGTGGAACCGTCAAGGGGTTTTCATTACTATCGGTTATAAAATATCAACCCCAGTCTTGGCGTTAGCTCGTGGCATTTTCGAAGGTGCAACCGAATAACCCCGAAATAGACTTGGGGGACATCTTTCTACCGCCGCCTACCACCTCAAGTCTACCAAACTCTTCACGCCACCCCCTCGAATTGGTCCGTGGAATCTTTAAACATTTGACCGGTCATCACATAAACTGGGTGCTTACAGTCCATACATGCACCCTGGGGGTTCAAACTCATACTCCAAGTCAATACATAAACCATTTTTGCAAATATCATATCATATGCCATATAAATCATCAAGTTTCGTTGTTCATAAATTCAACAAACATCATTCGCAGAAAAAATTTAACATGCTTCAAAATATATTTGCAATCGTATAAATCTCATGGCTCGAATCAAAAACATTTTTAAAGACATTCCACAATCACAAAACATTTTATAAAATCAAGTTCAGAAAATCATTTTATAAAAAATCATGGAGAACATTTTTCATTTACAACACAACAAATCATCCACTCACAGTGCTAGAGGCGATGATCACTTCCAGATTTTCTCTGCAGTAAAAGTCCTGTCTCGCTTGGCTTTGTCCAACCCTATGAGACATTATCAATATCCACAAATATCAATATCTGTCTTTCTAAGTAAACCTATAAATATTTACACTCAAAACCTAAATTTTCTCTCACTTTTGGTGGCTTAAAATCCTCTAAATCCAAATGGATAGAGAGCTAAATAAAGTAAAACTAGAGTTAGAAAAATTATATTACCTTGGTTTTGTCTCCAAAGATCTTTTGATTTGGGTCACACCAAAACCCTTGATTTTTTTTTTCTCTTTGTGACAACATTAAATCTTTAGACTTTCATCAAGATTTAAGACCAAGTTTGAAGTTTGGAGAGTTCATGTATATTTTGATGCATTTAATCTGGACTTGTGGTGGTGGATTGATTGGATTTTGGAAGAAGAGAGAAAAGAGAGAAGGAAAGAGAGGAGAATACTCCGGAGAGACATGAGAAGTGCCCTTTCATAGGTTTTGGAACCTCATTCATCTTTTTATCATCAACCCATTTTTAATATTTACTTAGTGGCCTTCATCCACTTTCTATTTGCACAAAGTGCCAAATATGCCCTTTTGGGTCAATGAGATTGGGTTTAAGTGCTTGAAGTTATATTTTACTGAGGTTGTGATGCTTTGCCAATGAGCAAGGAAAATTGAAAGTAAAAGTACACTACATGGAAGAAAAGTTAAAATTGTTAAAGATTTAGAATATTTAGGAATATCGAATATAATTTAAATTCAATATAATATAATTGAAAAGTTTGGGTGGCTTGGTGGTAACATACCTTTTAGGAAAGTGGCTTTGAGAACTTGGGTTCAATTCCTCATGCATGCAAGGGACGACATTGGTAGGAGAATTTAATGAAATTCAAGCTTGTGGAAGTGTTGACCGATAGCAAGAGTTGAAGAGTTCAGGTGTAAGTCCAAGTATGAGATATTACAAGTGACCACCGAATGGTGAAATGAGAAAAAGTGCCAAACAAGAAAATGAAAATAGGGAACCAAACAACTAAATGAGCACCGAACACGAACAGGTAAATGGCCAAATGAGTGTGTTTAATGCCAATTGATGGAAATGGGAAATAAAAGTCTAAGTCAACCGATAATTTGTAATAAGTGTGTGTGTGTATCGAAGAGGCAAATTGATATGTTCCATTCAAGTGTGATCAAAGGAAAATGGTAAGTTTAAAATTGAATACTCAATGACCGAAGGAAAATAATAAGTTCAAAATTGAGTTTTTAATGACCGAACAGAGCAAGGTGAAGACGGAAGGAGGCAAAGGCAACTTGTCAATGTTCAATCAATGAAATAACAAATTCTATTCGGTCAATGCTCACCGATGGACCCAACCAACGAGTTCCACATCCAAGTGTTCTAATATTGAGCATATATATGAAAATGAATCCAACAATATGTCGATGGATTCTCACAATATCGATGAGATTTTTACTTATAAGATAGCAGAAAGTCATTACCAACTACCCATCAGAAAAAATCAAAATTTAAAGAATTATTTACTGATCTCTAAATTTTTACCGAACAGCTAAATCCTGTTGAGTACAGATTACCAAGTACTCAACCAACCGATGACTCAATGATCAGAAACTTAAAAATAAAAAATCTATAAACCAAATGTCTAAAGAAATTATTATACAATCTGACATGCAAAAACTCAATATCTATAATTTAAATTAATTATACTCTCATATTTTTATTAATATATAAATTTTTTTAAATAGTTCCTTTTGAATAAATATGATGATCCGGATTTGTTTGTTATTACACGTCTCCTCAACCTTGGGGCGTACGAGCTTCATTTTCCTCTCGGAATCATGCAAAATCTTCAAGAAATGCTAGTGGCTCCTTCCTAGAAGATAGGCTTCTTTGGGGCCTCTGGGCTTGTTTTTGTCTTTTTCTTATCACAAAAAGAAAGATAATTTATAAAAATAAAGAATACGTTCATCTTATAAGAATATTCTTTTAAACAAGCATCTTGTTTGATAAAACTATTAAATTTTTTTAAATAAATTTTTAGATTTAAATTTTTTAAATAAAAAAAATAGATATCGAGAAAACTCGTTCCTTAATAGACTCAACAATTAATTTGAACTAAATTAATCAAAATAAATAAATTAATTATTAGATATCGATCGGTTAAAATTAAAAAAAACTCTTTTAAATAGAGTGAAAAATTCTTAACAATAGACAAAAGTATATCATATATCTCCATTTTAAGGTTGTGTTTTTATGGTATCCTATCCTTATTTTGGAAATTTTTAATACTGCCGTCATGTCGTGTCCATTTCTGTCCACTTTCGTTCTTAACTTGCAAAAGTTATTTAGCATATTTATTTCCTTTATCGCCTAGAAAAAAAAAACATTTTCCTCTCAAGAAAATCACATACATGTGTGTGTAAGGGAGATGAAATATTAGTATATTGCCTACTTCACTATGGGCATGCCTTATAGTGCGGTCAAAAAGAACATGGAAGTTCATTCATCTGTCACAGAAGCGAGGAATGAGAGGGACGGGCAATTTTCTCGAAGCTAGAAGTGGCGACATCAAGAGCATGCGTTTTCTAGCTAATATATATATATATATATATATAAACTATATACACACACAACCACCATCTAGTTTAATTTAATACGAGATCAGCAACAAATTTGAGAGAGAGAGAGAGAGAGAGAGAGAGAGAGAGAGAGATTGTAGGCTGAGTTTAGCAACTCTTGGTTTTTTAAGGTACATTTATACATTTTCGAGATCAAACTACTTATGCCATTCATGTTCTTAATCATGAAACAACTCTAAGTTTAGCCATTATATGGGACAAAATTAAAGAAAATGTTGTAGTTAACCATCAAATTGAGAAAATTAATGATCATGGGAATGAGAAAAAAGAGAAACAAAAATCATTAAACCTAATGATTAAAATAGATCTTTTTATTTATTTATTTTACAAAATAAAAACAACTAAAAAGGATAAATAGAGAAAAGGTAAAAAGTGTCATAATATTGAAGAGTCAGAGTAATCGAATCGTATTTAATTAAATTTAATATGATTATAGGGTATCGATAATTTATATCAAAAAAGGAAAGAGATTGACTTGGGCTTTTAAAAACCAGACTAACAAGCTTAGAAAATCGGAACCTGGTTGGTTTTGGCGTAATTATCTTATTATTATTTTTTGTTATATAAACATTTAAACTTAAAATTTATAGATTAAACAAAAAAATTGTGATTAGATTATCCTTTGTAAGTAGTTTTCTTGATAAAAACAGCCAAAGATGCATTTAATCCATGGGAAAGAACAGAATAGGTTTTGACTTAACTGCCGGTTCATGAAAAGTTGATTGTTTGTTTAAAAAATTGAATAAATTAAAACAAAAAAAAAAAATTATTTTGGGGCTACTCAGAATGGCGAGTACATTATTTGGAAAGTCATGACTTTCCTCATCCAGGTTGGGTTTTCGTCTTTTGACTTAATTAATTTTAGTTTTCTGTTAAATGGCTTTTATTATTTTATTTTAGTATTTTAATTTTTGTCAATCTTCCCTTATGTCCTTTATGTAACCAGTCAAAATATCAAAGGTTTTTTTTTTAAAAAAAAGATAATTAAAAAAATAGTTTAGTAATAATTTGAAATAAATAATTGAAAAACTTTGATATTTTGATTGGCTGCATGCACGCACTATTAGTGAGTGGTGAGCTCCCTCGTCGAACCACCGACTTGACTTGATGATCTAGTTATTTGGTCAGGTTGACAAGTGGGTCCATTTCAATAATCATGAATTTTAATTTAAAAATTAATCATATGGTCAATGTTATTTTCTAACAAGCTGATTAAAAACCAATTTCCCAAAGTGCTGCTTTCTTATTATAAAAAAAAAAAAAAAAATGTGAATTATAGGACGGAGGCATCGGAGTTGTGTCCGATGTCGCGTGTGGGAGTCAAAAATGGCGAGCCCGTCGCCTGCCGCTGCGCGCTTCTTCCACCAACGACCCATGCATTTTCATTTCACAATGTCCAATATTTTATTTTGCTCTCACGTCACATTAATTTATTTCTCTTTGCTGAACCTCTGTCGCAATTATTTTTTCTTTCTTGAGGGTATTTTAATTATTTTTGGGTGGGGAAATAGTTCTTTTTGTTATCGAGTAGATTTTTGAGAAATTTATCCTAAAAAAAATAATAAAAGATATGACAAAAGAAATCTATAATTATTTTAAAGCACGTATCGAAAGTACTTTTTTATTTGAAAAATAAAAAAATAAAAGAATAATTAGAAACCTCTTTTATAAAATGTAAACAAAAATGATGATGACTTTATAAAAAAAAGGGAAGATTGCTTTCCGGTCACGCATTTTTATCAGTATCCCAATAAATATCGGTTATTTAATTTAACCACCGTCTCTTACTATGTTACCATTATTATTCACACCAATATTATTAAACTAAAGAGAGAGACACGCGCCCTCTTTTGCATTCACAAGCAAAGCCAAACATATCTCTTTGGTTTTTTTTTTTTTTTTTTTTTTTATATATAAATAGATTATTTATTATCGATATCAAAATTTTATTTTTTTATTTTATTTTTATCCATCAAATCTGGATTTATGATTAAAAAAAATATAACGTCCAGGTCATTGGGCCATCGATTGTTTTGTCGTCTCACTTGAAAAGTTTGTCTGTGTTGGGTTAAATCTGGCCGAGTCACAGAGAGAGAGAGAGAGAGAGATAACATATCAAGAACAGTAACTTATCAAGCCGAAAAACTGACCGAAGGATGTGTTGTTTCAGTATCTGAAAAAGGAAACAAACAAGGAAAGGGGAATTATTCTTTTATATACCAAAAAAGTCTCTCTCCCTCTCTCTCTCTCTCTCTCTCTCTCTGTGGTCAGAGCATTGACAGGCAACAAATGAACAGTTTTGAACAAGACATTTTGAAAAGAAGATGGCAAGAAATCAGCCGAGAAGATCATCATCATCATCCAATGTCTCCAAATTTCTACAACAATAGATTCACCCATCAAAATCATCAAGTACCTATACTGTTGAACGACGATGTTTTGGTTTCATCAGTGGTGCCACCAGTGACGGTGGTGCTGGAGGATAGGTCCATCTGCCACCGCATTAGCCTCCATAAGCATGGCAGCTACAATAGCCTAGCCAGGGCTCTTCGTCAAATGTTCGGTGATGTTGGGAATGGAAACGGCATCGTTGAGGAAGAAGAAGAGGAGGGTACTCTTGATCTGTCCAATGCAGTTCCTGGTCATATTGTAGCTTATGAGGACATGGAGGACGATCTCCTTCTTGCTGGTGATCTTAATTGGAAGTACGTATTCTTTTTACTTCAACACTCCTCAATCTTGTCTTTGAGAAATTCTAGCTAGTGATCTTATTATGTTAATGTTAGAATTAGAAGGCCATATCTACACACAGCGCAAGATTTGCAAGTCTCCATTATCCTACAATTTTTTCAGAATACAGAAAATCATGTGTAATATTTGAGATATTGCAATATCCTCAGCAAAGACGAAAAAGAAAAGGGAAAAACTGCATACTTGTAAAATCTGATAGCACATAATGTTTGGGTGCCTTTTACATTTTTCATGCAAGATTAAAATTATGAAGGTGTGGCTAAAATGATTTGAGTAAGTTAGGAATGGATCAATATACACCACGAGTGTTATGAAAATGAGAAATAGAGTAAAATAAAATAATTGGGCAAGAAACAAATAGAGAGTTTTAGAAAAATAGAGATTGAATTGAAAAGTGAAATTATGAATAATTAATAAAATAGTTATTTGATTTTTTCTTAAATCGGTAATATTAATTATATTTAATTAAATATTTTCACAAAACTTAGAAATTAAAATTTAAAGGTAATAATGTCCCCTCCCTCTGGATGACTTATGTGAAACTCTCTCTCTCTCTCTCTCTCTCTCTTACATGTGAAAAAGGGACTTTGTTCGCGTGGCCAAACGTATCCGAATACTTCCGGTGAAGGCTAAAAACAAAAACGGCGGAGGAGTATAGTTCTCGAGATGGAAGCCATTTGGTGCATGAAGAGAATGCTAAACTAAGAAGGTCGTGTCCTAGTCCTATAATCTGTATTCAGTTTGGTGTATCTCCATCTTCATATCTGCGTCCTTTAAGTTAGTCTCTCCCCTTTTTCTTTATCAAAATATGTTATTGTTGAATCTATTTTTGCTGGCCGTCTGCTCAACAATTGGATATCAACTCTTTCCTATATTTCCCTCTTATATTACACAATTGATGCTGAGGAGGGGACTCTCTTCTTCAGACCCAACCATAAAAAACTCCTGGTTAGCACTTGAAAAATGAATGAATTACTCCAAATCACAAGTAATAAAGCTCTGTATGCTCGATTATCCATAGTAAAGTATGGTAAATTATTTAGTTAAAAATCACGATGTAAAAACAATAATAATAAAAAAAACAACTGGGAAAGATCTCTTCGTCTTCCCCCTTCGAGCTCATATCACCTCCCATGAGTTATTCTTTCTACTTGCAATGTTGGATGACTTTCTTTGATTAATCTTCCAACCCCGGCAAGTCTAAGTTCTATATCCTGTTTTCCTAGCATTGGGACGAGAACTTCCTTTGGTGCTCTAGCTACCCTTGTACCTCAAGGTTCACAATATTCTATTTTGATCTCATATATTCGTTAGAAGTATGCCTTAAAGCAAACACATATATTCCATAATTGATTACGGAATGACACTTTTAAAATAAAAACATTCCTTTAAGTTATATTTTGGTATTTTAAATTGGATATGACCCTTATTAGTTTGTTAAACACCAAGAGTTATAGTAAAGACTTTTTATTTTTGTCTTTTTCTTTTCATTCAATCACATTTAATTATGTTTTTTATATAAAAAAATACACTAAGAATTAAAAATATAAGTAATGAAATATTCTAATATAAATACTTTAAATAGTTCATCATTCTACTTGTCGCTATTATCGATATGAGTAAGAATTGTGATGGAACAGTCACTTTGTAGGGATATCCAACTCTTTGTAGGGATATCCGAGCCCTCTTGTTGGTGTGTAATGTTAAAATTCTGGTAAATATATATATTTTTATAATTTTAATAAATTCTATTTAAAAGAAGAAATGAATTTTACATTATTTGACGTGGATACACAACATGCAGTATGAGCTCATGCTACTCGTGTGGTTAGTTTGTAAGGGCTCGAAGTCATAGGGACATCATGTTTTGACAACCAGGATATTTTTTTTTTTGGGAAAAAGTTAAAAATAACTAAATATCATCTTACAGAAACAAACCATCACTGACAAATTTCAAACTCACATTTATTTATTTATGTGGAATAGGTTTACGTCAAGTGAAATGGTCCTATAAAACTAGGGTTGCCACACACCCCCAACAGTAACTGGATGTCTCCTAGATTGGACATGGCACACACCCTTATTCCCGGCTCAAACTGATTCTCCTCATCTCCTAGCCCAACATGCATTTCACTTGGATTTCATGGAAAGGGAAAAATGGAAAAGAAAAAGGTAAATCATGAAAACTGAGTAAACATTAAGTTTACACAAGAGAGACTTAAAGACTTTAAACAGAGAAAAGAATGTATACCAATTTCAAATTCCAAGGCAATGAAATCGACTTACAGCTAGACGTCCATGCTCTAAGAAAAATCAAAATTAAAAAAAAAAATGCTAAATGGGCCATTCTCACGCGCTGCCTTGATAGTGGCGGAAGGCTGTGGCCTCCTGTGACAGGCTACATCGGAGAGAGAGAAATGTGCATAATAGTGTAATGGGTTTAAAACTTACAAGAAAATAGAGTACGGAATGGATTAACTTGGGAGTTGAAAAATTAAAGAATTGTTATAGAAATAAGTATTTAAAAAAGAGGAGTGAAGGAAGGAAGAAAGGAATTACAAAGACAGCAAAGAGATGAGAGAGAAAATGGGGTTTAGAGAGAGAGAAAGAGAGAAGGGGGAAAAACAGAGTATGAACATTTTCATTATTCTTCGTTCTCTTCCCTCTTTCAATTGATACAATTAAATATAGAGGTAGATTGATCTATTACACAACTGATTTAACCAATTCTAACTAAATATTATTGCAACACAATCTAACTAACTTACTTCCATTTAAACAGCCATTAGAACCGGTCATTATTCTTTAAACAAGTTATTGGTTGTTACACATTTCTCCCTTTCGAACATATCCTTATCCTCAAAGGTGGAAAGCTGAAATTTAAACTCTAATGAAATCTAAATCTACCAAAGATCCCAGTGTTTGTTGATGTTAACCCTTCCTTTTCTTGTCAATTCAAGAGAGTGTTCCTAAAGTGCTACAATTTCAAAGGCCTAGAAGAGCGTGGTTAGCTTCATCATTCTTAACATTAGTTTAATATCCTCTCTAACTTCACTGATGAAACTAGAAATGAAACAGAATTCAATAAGTTTGGATTCTTGTGAAACATTATTGACCAAAACTCTTCAATTTTTTCCTGATATTCAGTTAGAGAACCGGTTTGTTGTAGTTTATTAAATTCTTCTATTTCATCTTACAATCCTTTGGCTTTGAATCTTTGGCACAACACCGTTGAGAACTCCTCCCAACTTATGTCCTTCTTTATCGACTTCAAACCTTGCAACCAAGTTTCAACCTTACCTTCTAAATAAATTTCCACAGTGTCTACCCATTGATGGCTCGATATTTGATATACAATAAGAACTTATGATATTTCCTTAACCATACATGTGGGTTTTCTTCAAGAAAGATTGGAAATTCAATCTTGGGCGGGTTGGGAATTAACTCTTGAGTATTATGGTCTCTCTTGATCATATAAGAGTCCCCTTCCATTCTTTGCTTTCCTTCGGTGGGAATTTCAATGGGTGTACGTAACAAGGGAGAGTTAAGCACCTTTTCACAGTTAACTTCTTCATTTTTGTCCTTTTGATAAGTCTTAAGGAAAGCATTAAAGGTGGTCATCAATGCTTCCATTCTTTGATTGTGCTCACTGACCATATGACGGATCTCTTTAACTTCATTTGTGAGTTCTTATATCTTGGCATCATGATTCTTGATTTGATCATCATTGTGCTTTAGACGAGTGCTTTCTGCCATTGATTCTACCTGTGGCCAATGAGTCGAGACTCTGATACCAATTTGTCACAAGCTTTGTTGGAGAGAGAGAAATGTGAATGATAGTGCAATGGGTTTAAAGCTTATAAGAAAACAGAGCATGAAATGGCTTAACTTGGGAGTTGAAAAATCAATAGGATGATAGTAGAATTGTTACAAAAATGGGTATATAAAAAAGAGGATTGAATGAAGAAAGAAAGGAGTTACAGAGAGAGGAAAAAGAAGAGAGAGAGAGAGAGAAAGGGAGAGGGAGGAAAAACAGAGCATGAACATTTTCATTATTCTTCATTCTCTTCCTTCTTCCAATTGATACAACTATATGTAAAGGTAGATTGATTTGTTACACAACTGATTTAACCAATTCTAACTGACTATTGTTGCAACACAATCTAGCTAACTCACCGCCATTTGAACAACCATTGGAACTAGTCGTTATTCTTTAAACAAGTTGCTGGTTGTTACATCTCCTTGCAACCCATAACAAGCTTGAGTGGACTTTCCTTTGTTCAACCCATTATGGGTACCTAACTGCCTCTCTCTCTCTCTCTTTATTTTTTTAATAATCAAACGATATTCGGAATCATATTTCAATTAATCAAATTCGAGTATTGTCAGATCCAATTTAGAACGTAGTTTTTTTCATTCCTAAATTTTAAATTCGAGATTTGATTAAAAAATTTAATATACTTATCTAATAGGTCAACTGTTTGTTGGTGGGTGCTTGACTGCTTTGTAATCTTCACATTTGGGATTTCAAAAGTTTTCTTTTCAAATTTCTCATATATGAAATTGTGATTCATTTCTACATCTTTAATTTGATCGTTCAAAATTGCTTCTTCAGGTGGAAAACCAAACTTTCCCATAAGTCATTTCGGACACAATAATTCTTGAATTCCTATAATTATTGCTCTATATTAAACTTTTACATTGCACAATGAAACAACATTTTGTTAGAATGCATGACAGTTGTAATGCATACTTCTAAGGTAAAAATTAAGTCAAAGTAAAGTGAAAACAAAAAAGAGAATTTAAAATTACCTCCATCCATACTTTTTTCTCCACTTCCAATCACCGTAAAATAACCAAAAATAAACTTTGAGACATGCACAAACCTTCTAAAAACTTAATTTTATTCGATAGATGATGTGAAGGCACAAAATTTGGATTTAAGAATTCAATGCACTAAAAGAGAGTTTATATCAGTTCTCAACCATAAAAAAATCATTAAAACCTTATAATTATTACTCTAAATTATTGCTGAATATTATACAAAGACAATTAATATTCAAAACGGAAAAACAAAGATTAATTATACGGAGGTTTAAATAGTCCATCAAAATTCGGTCAAATACAACTCAATTCATATTTTTTTCATTCTTCATCATATTAAATCTCTTTTAGTTATATTTTTTTTTCCATTAACTGGATTTTAAATGCATTAACTCATGGAGTTTGAATTTTATGAAATATTTCTATCATTCTCCCACTTGGTTCAACAAATCGACTTGAAGTTAAGACCAAATCAATTTTCTATGAAAATGAAGTACACAAATCACAAAGATAAATCCTTTAAAAGCAAGTATTATTTTTTGTGTACCACAATGCATTCTATTTTCTAGCCTTATGGTGACATTTACTTTATAAATAAACTCTACTTGTATTCAGGATCTAAATTTAATAAATTTATCTCAAAACAAAAATATGTGCACATTTTATTTAGAAAATTTAGCTCTAAGTTTCATTTAAATAAGACAATAAATCTATATTTACAACATGATCTTTGAACTTACTTAATGACATGTTTTTGGTTAAGTGATCAGCTAACATACAATCAGTGATAATGTTACAACTTTATTTTCCAATACTCTTTCCTTATTAACTAAATATTTTATGTTGATATATTTATTTCGATTACCACTCTTATTATTCTTAACAAAAAAATACAATAGTTGAATTGTCACAAAATAAACATTACGGCTTAGGTATAAAATTAAAAACTTTAAACCCGGATATAAAACTCTTAAACAACACCGCATGTGACGTAGTCTCAAAATACGCCATAAACTTAGCTTTTATGGTGGAGGTCACAATCAATGTCTGCTTAGCATTCTTCCACGATACAGCTCCACCGACCATCATAAAGATATAACCCAATGTTGATTTTTGAAAATTAACATAGCCAACAAATTCTGAATCTGAGTATCCGTCTATTGCCAAACTATCAGTTTTTCTATATGTAAACATGTGTTTTTTGGTGTCTTGTAGATATCTCAACACCTTCTTTGTAACCTTGCAATGTTCCAAATATGAGTTACTTTGATATCGATCCAATATCTCCACAGTATGCGCTATATCAGGTTTTGTACGGATCTGTATATATATGAGACTTCAACAATAAAAGAATATGGGATGTTAGCTATCTATTTCCTTTCTAAATCTGTCTTAGAGCATTGGTGCAAATTGAACCTGTCACCTTGAAAAATTAGAGTTATTGACAATCGAAACTATATTTGGTGAACAGTTCTTCATTCAGTATCTCTTAAACAATTTATTGTTTTAAGTTTCTTGAAATAGTTCTACAATTTTATGAAATTTATCTTGATATATCTTTATGTTGATAACATAAGATGCATTATCTTCATTTTTCATCTCAAAATTTTTAGAAAGAAACTGTTTTACCTCATACAATATCCTCTTATCATTTGTAGCAAGTAGTATGTCATCCATATACAGGATAAGTGTTCCCATTGATCTTGAGATATATGCATTGATTCATAATATTTTTCTCAAAACCGAATAAAGTAACTACATTGTGAAATTTCAAATACAATTGGAGGAAGGCTTGTTTTATAGCTCATATATAGATTTTTTGAATTTGCATATCAAATACTCACTACCACTAGACGAGTATTCTTCAAGTTGACACATGTAAATCACTTTCTCTAGTTTTCTATTAAAAAAAACTGTTTTTACATCCATTTGTTGCAACTCTATATTAAAATGTGCAACAAGTACTAAAATAATACGAAGATAATTTTTTCTAGACACTAGAGAACATGTCTCTAAGTAATCGATTCATTCCTTTTGGGTGAGCCTTTTAATAATGAGTTTAGTCTTGTATTTCTTGATATTATCTAATAAGTTAGTTTAAGTCTTGAAGACCTATTTATAACAGATGAATTTTACCTCATTTGGTAACTCTACAAAATCCCTGATTCCATTGTTCCTTATGGAGTTCATCTCATTTTTCATAACGTTCAGCTATAAGTTCGAGTTCTTAAAGTTTATAACTTGTGAAAACATTTCCGGCTCCTCTATGGCTCTGATATTTTTGTCAGACTCCTGAAAATATACCACATAGTAATCAGATATAACTAACATTCTTTCTCGAGTAGATCTCTTTAATGTTGGTTCAGTATTATTCGTAGGAAAAAATTGACCAACTTAATTTTGATCAGCTGTTTGTGGAATTTTTTGGTTATCATCTGTATCCTGATTTATGTCCATAGACATTTGAGGGTTATTTTGGATGACAAATAACTTAGTAACTGAATTATCAGTATTTTGGATAGATCCCTTTTAGGAGTTAAATTTCAAAAGTAATTCCTCTCATTGACCAAGTTCTTTTTTAAAAATTTAACATTTTTAAATTCCGCAAAGCCAGTGTGTTGGGATGGATAAAAAACCAATATCCCTTAAATTTATCGGTATAATCAATAAAATATTCACTCATGGTCCTTTGATTCAGTTTATTTTATCATGGATTGTAAACCCTTGTCTCTGTAGGACAACTCCAAATGCATACATGTTTTAAATTAGGTTACCAACTCTTTAATCACTTGAAGAGAGTTGTAACTACAACCTTAGTTGGACCTTTTTAAATTTTACTTTAGCCTTATTTGACCCCCTTTAGAAAAAATATACACTATCGTCTTGAGAGATTCAATCCACAAGAACTTAGACAATTTAGAATTAGTCATCATACTCCTAACTATATCAAATAAGGTCTTGTTTATTCTTTCAACTACCCTATCCAATCGGGAATTGACGTTATGTTGGTTTGGTAACAACAATTCTTTATGAAGAATTTCCTTGTGTAGTTTTACTACCTCTATTTGCCCTTTCATAATTACATGTTTAGCATTTAATTCCATCTCTATTTGATCTCATGACATTATTTGTTTAACGTATTATTTTTCTATTTTTATTTTAAAAATTTTAAAAACATCTAATGTCTCGTTCTTATGGCGAAAGATATAGAGATACATATATCATGAGTAGTCATTTATAAATAAGATGAAATAATTATGATCATATGAGTCAGTACTTGGAGTACAAATAATTCTGAGCTCTTTCTATTATTTTTTTGAGTCTTGTTGGTCTATTTTCCTTAATGCAGTATACAAAAGTCTCAAAATCGCTAACCTCATCCTTTACCAACTTTTACATTTTCTTTATAAAGATGTGTCCTACTTGTTGGTTCTATAATATCGAAAAGTTTTCCTCAATGATACTTCTTTTAATTCATGTATGTGTTACATTCATGCAAGTATTGTCTTATAAAATAATACTACATAATTCATCTAATAATAGACTATAACCAATGACATTTGAATAAAAAAATATGTCATTTTATTACTAAATTGGAAATAGTAACCGAATTGTACAAGTATTGAAACAGAAAAAAAAATTAATTTCCTAAAAAACTTAGATATTTAAAACACTCTTTCCAATTTCAAGATATACCTGCTGCTCATACTAATCTCATAATCGCTAATACCCTTTACTCATGAGCTCTTCTTGTTGTTCGAATAGATAAATTGCTTATGATCCACTGGTTTCCTTAGTTTTTGCAAACCCTGCAACACATTCGTAATATGGATGATACAACCAAAATTAGTTCATCACGTGTCATGAGAAATATT
This sequence comes from Dillenia turbinata, assembly GCA_037126225.1. Lineage (NCBI taxonomy): Eukaryota > Viridiplantae > Streptophyta > Magnoliopsida > Dilleniales > Dilleniaceae > Dillenia > Dillenia turbinata. The sequence goes on along the minus strand of JBAMMX010000004.1, from coordinate 11,218,829 downwards.
AATCATGCAATATTTATAACAAACTAATAAAATTTCTGTATCTTTATTTTCAAACCACCGTTTGTATTTGACATAATTCTACTTCTTGTGTCTCTTCTTTTTATAGAAAAAAACACTTGAACTCTTTTTTTATGTCTGCTTTTGGTTTTGTACCCTTTTGGTTTGGTTTGAACTTACCCTTCTTCTTCCCTTGTGCTGCCACATGTGCACTTGTAGAACCCTATTTCATCTCCATCAACAGTCTTCCTTACTCTGCACATACATGACTATTAACTCATTGAGAGACAATTTCTCCTTATGTGTGCTATAGAAGATCTTAAAAGGACCGTAAGGCTACATGAGAGAGTTTAGAATAAAGTGCACAAGGAAAAATTTGGATATCTCACCTTCAGGGTTTTTAATTGAGTCGTTATGTCCCACATTCACATAATGTGCTTGTTTACACTGTGGACAATAGTGAGCCTCATGAAGGAGAACTGCATAATAAGGGTACTGATCAAAAATTTCTCCGATATCACAAATTGCTTATCTATAGTTTTAAGAAGAGTACAAATATTTGTATACTAGTTGATTGAGTCATGAATACCAACCGAAATTTTACTCTTTATGAATATGGTAATTAGGCGATTAGATCATTTCCACTGTTTATAAAGAGTCTTTTATATCGTAGAGCTGAAATTGTTATCAGAGGTGGCTCATCTATACAAATAGTATAGTTAATATCTAAATATCCTAGATAGAGAAGGATCGTTTCCCTCCTGTCCTTATAATTCTTTTTATTCAAATCAAGAAAATCAAATTTCAAATTTATGGTTTGAAATATTGTAAAATAAAAAAAAAATGCTTACTAACTATATATGAGACATTTAATATATGTTTGCCAATGCAAGCATATGAAAATAAATTTATGACATAAAAATTATCTGAACTAAATTTCTAATTCTATTATATTTATTTAACTATATGATAAGATTTTCAAAACTAATTCATTCTCTAATGCCTGTGGGGCTACTTAGAAAATTATAATATAGCTAATCTGTCTCCGATCAATTTATCCTTTTCTACTAAACCCTATAAGACGAGCTCACTAATGCACCAAATAGGCTCCCAGGTAGGTGATGGGTCACGTGGTATTGCTTAAAAATCAGCCAACATTAGACTTATCCCCATCTTTTTTACAGAACCTTTCTAGACATACACCAGATCAACCACACTCATAGTATTTTATAGAAAAATAGATTTAATGTCAGAGAGATTATCATATGAAATAACTATCTTGTAATTCTATCACCAATTATATTATTTTATATAATAAAAATTCTTGTAAAATAAGATACATTACATAAAAATAATTTTATGGCAAATTATGTTTTTTTTAATGTGATCATATCTTTATATATAATTTCCTACTTAATTGTTACTGCAATGACTAGACCCTAATTAATTTTAAAGATTATATTGATCATCAGGATAATTTACTATATGCTTGTAGTATATAAAATATATAAAATTTAATTTTAAATGTAATAATTATTCTTTATGTATTTTGCCAATTTTATGTTGATTTTAGGCACAAAGAATTATTTCAAAAAAAAATTATATATTTAAAAAATATTTTACCAATTTTATAATTATCTTTATGTACAAAACTTAATTTAATTTTTTTTTTAGTTCAAAGAATCAATATGAAATATTTTAAAGTTTATCAGATTTTAAAAGAATATTGTAAGGATTGAATTACAACAAGTTAAAAAAAATTTGAAAAAATTGTGAAATTATCAAAATTTTAAAATGCAATTGTAATTTTAAATGTAAATCCCAACATTAAGTTTCACATGTCCGAGCAAGACTTTATTACCACCCACGTGGCTTCCATTTCAAATGCAGACTCACATGCAGACCATTCATTAATGCATATTTAAAAATTTCTGCAGCTCAGGTCTTCTTCACCCGAGAACGACGGGGGGGTCCCGAACCGGACGTTGTTGATTCCGACGGATCTCAATGCCAGAAAATCATCGAAAAACAAAAAAAATGCTCCATTTTAAATTCTGAAAATACTGAATTATATGAAATCTTATGCCCAATTCATTTTCGGTCTCTATTTTTTTTTATAGGAAAATGATTATTTTGGGACAATTTAAAAAAAAATCTAAGAGAAAAAATTTTAAAAATTCATCAAAAAATATACTTACAAAAACAAAATTGAGTCTGATACCAAATGTTAAAATATATAACAGTTCTAATATATGCTTTTAATATAAAAATTGAATCAAAATCAAGCGAAAACGAAAAAGGTATTTAGAGTTATTTTCAATCATAATTTTTTTCTTCGCTTTCAATAACTACAAAATAATTAAAATAATTTTTGGGATATACATAAGTCTTTTAATCCATCATTTTTACTCGATAGATGGTGTAGAGTCACGAAATTTAGATTTAAGGATCCGATGCAGTAGGAGGGGATTTAAATAGATTCTCAACCATTAAAATCTTATAATTGTCACTCTAAATTATTACTGGATATTATAGAAAGACAATTAAATATTCAAAACAAAAAAAACAAAGATTAATTATATAGAATTTTAAATGGGTAACAACATCAACAATTTGAAATTTAATCCCAAAGTTTGAGGTCAGTTGTTTGAGAGACAAATATGAGATGATAAAAAAATATAAATATACTATTCAAATACATTTATAATATAAAAAGTGATGATTTAAATTACTCTAATTTTCTTACGTCATTCGTTTATATTCGAAATCATTTCTTCACTTAACATTTTAGTTGTCATATTTTTACGAAGACATTGTATTCAGGTTTTTAATGATCTATCTTATCGTTTTACTAAATTTTATATATTTAAATTCTCAATTCTCCTAATTAGTGTATTTTTGGATTTTCGTTGCATATGGTCAAACTATTTCAAGTGATATTCTTACATTTTTTATCACAAAATCTAGTTAAATACAATTCAATTCAAATTTCTTCTATTTTTATCATATTTAATCACTTTTTGTTATATTTTTTTTCATTAACTTAATTTTGAATGCATTAACTTATGAAATTTGTATTTTCATGAACCATTCCTAATACGATTTGTTATTACTATTCCAAGTAACGGAATTACCTCCCACGAAGGTGAGAGGTAACCAGTTGTTGAACATTGTCTTTTTCCTATTGCACCCCATCGTGAATCACAATAATTGGTAACAATTGCATCGTAATGCTTAGAAAACACGAGGCCTTTCTCTGGTGCTGACTTCAAATATAGCAAAATTCTAATTATAACGTTTATACACATATAGTGACTTACCACTTTAACAAAATGAGCAATATTTAATTTTTTTTAATAACCAATTAGTATTTAAATTAATTCAGTTTGAGTATTGCTGAACTCAATTTAAGAATGAATTTTTTTAACATAATTTTTTTTTTATTTTTAAATTTTGAACTCGATATTTGATTAAGAAACGTAGTATCGTTATACACTAAATTGACTGTAGTACTCTACTATTCAAAACAGGATCCATAGGCTACATAAGTATCACTCTGTGGTTTCGTGATCATCTTTGCTGCCGGAGTTCCTTCACCTATTCTATAACTTTATTATATATATATATATATATTTTGTATATAAGAAACTCAAATTTGAGACTTTAATAAAAGGAAAAGAACGATAATAGTTGAATTATTACTCAATGAGATATCTTATTATATTTCAACTCAACGATAGGGTAACCAAAATCATGTAGATTCAGATATGAGGATCAGTTCCAGCCCATAGGATCTCGATCTCATTAAGGTTGAAGCATATAATTTCTGACTAACGCCACTCAAAAATTCTTGTGTTCTAGATTGCCTTAAGAGCAGCTTGTTTGCGGGTCCGCTCTTATCAACAAAACTCTCTCTGAGTTATTGAATCATCTTGTAAATAGTGTCCATTTTCGTATGCTTCCTTTGAAGCACGTTAACCAAATGGGCTAGGACGTAGAATCTAGCCGCCTGTTTTTCCTAACCCCATTATTTCTCTCTCCTTTCCTCTTTGTTGGGGAGTTTGTAATTATGACATGACAAGAACTCAATCAAGACATACTCGTACTTATGAATTGCAAGTACTATGTCTAGATTCTTCTTCTAGTCAATGTGATTGGGTCCAATGAACTTGTTATTTTTTAGGATAGCAACCATTGACTAAAAGAACTATTTAACATCTCTCGACAATGTAAAGCAAACAAATATTCAATCAATTAAGCAAATGGTTGTAATATAGTGTATGTATACATGAAATGTACAATGCATAAAAAAAAAAAAGATTAAAACACAAATATTTACTTTTCACATTATGATCCGAAGTAGATTATCTATTTTTATAATATTGAGATAGTGCTTTAACATTTTAATGGAACTCTCTGATGGTGGATGTTATGCGTGATAATAACATTCACCCGTTATTTTAAAATTCTAAAAAGTTACAAATAAAGTAAAAAATTAGAGGTAAAAAAATAAAAAATGCTTAATGTTAGTGACTCACCCCTTAATGATTATCTTGGCTTCATTTTTGTGCAAAAATAACCCGTAACCATCTAGCTGCCAAGTTTGAATGGGGCTTGGATTGTACGATGGTCATGAGTAGGGTCACAAGAAAGAGGTAGAACCATATTTTTCTACTGCCCAAAGTTCATGATTATTTTTTGTTTGGGACCCTGGTTTGCAAGAAAAAAAACTGTTCTGGTCTGAGCCCTCAAGAAGTCAGTTGGAGCTCTTATAGCCATTGCAATCAAAATGATAACGAAAAGAGAGCATGAAGAAAATAGGGGGATGGGATGAAACCGACTGAGATGAAGAGTGACTAAGCATCTGGAAATGGTGGAAAATGAAAGATTATGATGAAAGAAAGGATTGGAGTTAGAAGTTGATTAGAAAGAAGATAGAGAGAGAGTGAGGGGTTAGAGAGGGGGGGAGAGAGAGAGAACAAGCAGAGAGGGAGGAGAAGACAACAATCTCATTGTTGTCTTGTTTCTTGATCTTACACCTTTTTTATACATTTTGTTCATCTCTTCCAACTATTCTAACTAACCTGACAACTTTCAATTAGTTGATTAATTGATCAACTGAATTTAACAATTTCAATCTCCTAAACTAGCCGTTATTATTCAAAATGGTTGCTGGTTGTTACAAATTTCCTCTCTTCAAAATATCCTGGTTGCTAGTTGTTACAAATTTCCTCTCTTCAAAATATCCTTATCGTCAAGGATAATAGGTAAGAAAATGAACTTTAATGAAACTCATATCTTCCTAAGTTTTAAGATGGATCCATCTAATTATCACAGGCTGATTGTTCCTTAGAATCTAACCCTCCTCTTCTTTTGTTGTTATCAGTACATTGAGGTGTTTGAATTTGCACTGGTGTCTTGACTTGTATTTATCTCCACATTTAAAGTAGAGATTATTAATTCTTTTGAATTGCATTTCTTGAAATGAAATCTTGAGTGTTCTGTTTTCAAATTCAACTCAACACTACTTGATACTCATTTTCCTTTGTATGTAGTGTTCCTAGAAGTAGTCATTGCTTCTCCTAAATTCTTAATCCCAATTTTAATGTCTCCGGGATTCCAACTCCTATTTGCGCTAGTCTCCTTTTGTTTAGCCAGCTCCAATAACTGTTTTTGAAGTGTTGCTATCTTAAATACTTATAACAGAGTTTGAGACTTCATTATTCTTAACAATGATTTCATGTCTTCCTTTAATTCACTGATGAAGCTTGAGATAAAATAGGACTCTATCAACTTGAAACTCTTTTGTAGTATTACTAACTATAACTCTTCAAATCTCTCTGTTATTATAAAGATCCATCCTATTGTTGTTTATTAAATTCTTTAACTTCATGTTAGAAGTCTTTTGTTTCAAATCTTAGACAACCATGTTGAGAATTCTTCCCAACTGATTTCTTGTCTAATTAACTAGAGGCATTGAAACCAGATTTTTGCCTTTCCCTCAAGGTATATCTCGATGGTATCAAGCCATGCGTGGATGGGAATTTGATAAATATTGATAAACTTTTGGGGTTGCTTTTGTTTAGCCAACTCCAATGACCGTTCTTGAAGTGTTGCTATCTTAAATGCTTATAATAGAGTTTGAGGCTTCATTATTCTTAACATTGATTTGATGTCTTCACTTAATTCACTGATGAAACTTGGGATGAAATAGAACTCTATCAACTTGGAATTCTTTTGTAGCATTACTAACAATAACTTTTCAAATCTCTCCTGGTATTCAGACAAAGATCCATACTATTGCATTTTCTAAATTCTTTGACTTCATAATGGAGGTCTTTTGTTTCAAATCTTGGACACAACTGTGTTGAGAATTCTTCCTAGCTAATTTCTTATCTTATTAACTAGAGACCTTGAAACCAGATTTCTGTCTTTCCCTCTAGGTACATCTCGATGGTATCAAGCCATGTGTAGATGGAAATTTGATAAACAATGAAAAACTTTTGGCATTTCCTCAACTACATCCTCAGATTTTCCCCAACAAATAATGAAAATTCAATTGTTAAGGGATTTGGCAAGAAACCATAACTTAAAGATTCCTTCCTCAATGTTTGGGATCCGAATTCTACCCTTATTCTACCTTTTAATGGAGTTGGTAGAATAGGTGACTTAGAGGCCCTATCATTTTTTGGTTCTTCAATCTTTCTTTGTTCAACATTTTAAAGAGTGATCAAAATATGGTATCTATACTAGTCATAATAGCTTATTCTTTGGTTTTGTTCATCTAACTTCTAATACATACCTTCTAGCTTCTTTTTGATATTTGCGAACTTCTTTTCAACTTGCAATTTGTGTTCTTGAAATTCAATCATCAACTTTTGCACTTTGTTTTCCGATTTGATCATCCATAGTTTTGGATCGAGTACTATCCTCTATCGAATCTTTGAAGGAATCAAGAAACAGCTACTCTAATACCAGTTTAGTATGGTCTGAGCTCTCAAGAAGTCAGTTGAAGCTCTTAAGCCATTGAAATTAAAATGATAAGGAAAACAGAGTTTGAAGAAAACGGGGGGATGGGATGAAGCCGATTGAGTTGGAGAGTGATTGAGCTTTTGGAAATGGTATATAATATTTCTTATTGAATGATATATGATATTTATATAAATAAATTATATGTTATTAATATTATATATTTTGAATATGAATTAATAAATATTTATAATTAAATATATAGATTTTTTTAATTATTAATATATTATAGTTTAAATTTATTTATGATATCACGATAATATCATCTCGTTTTTTCATTCGATCTGATTGATTTGACCTAATAACTCATTGACCTCTTAACACGACCAGTTTATACTCCGATCCAAATTTTAAAACATTTTCTAAAACAAGCGAAAACTCAATTTTGGATGCTGCAAGCCTCTCCATATCTTCCACTCAAAAGACTAATGCTTAGCTCCAAATTGTCCAACATATCTCATCCCCCCCCCAAAAAAAAAAAGAAAAAATAAATAAAAAAAAAAAGCTCATTCTTACCCACCACACTCCAGATCATCAAGTGGTTTTGTGGCAACATCAAATTAGTTATAAGAACGGAACTAGAACTAGCAGGATCTAACACCTCCCATGCCGTACCAGTCTCAATTAAACCTTCCCTTCTCAGCTAGTGAAACGAAATGGAAGGCGGACCTCTTGCATGCCTTGTATCTCTAAGAAACCTGAACTCATGACTTATATCAGTTGCTTGAAAAAAAAAAAAATGCTTCCCAGGTTTAAGGGTTTGAAGTGTCATCACAAAACATGTACATTTGCAGCTTCATGCTTTGCATGATGGCCTAACATCCATACAAACAAGATCATATCATCAATGCCATCTTTGGCTAATCACGGGAACATGCTGCATGGATTTTACCATTGGCGGCATTCCACTCGCAAAAAGAACTATTTGCAGAACATGAAGATGAGAGGATATACCCTTACAGGCAACACTCAGCCACGGATGTCCTCGGTCATGCAGTTTCTATACTCTTCTTTTACCAAATAAATGCCATCATCACATGACGCTATTACAGAGGAGAGGATCCCCCTTTCAATGTCTTTGAAATCAAATGCCAGCTTTACGTCCCAACAACAGTTTGTCCTGAAATTGCAAAGAGGTTTCTTCTTATTGATGGCAAGTATTTGTTTAAAATACAAGTCATATACCTTGTTCAGAGTCATTTTACCTGTCATCAAGAGCTGGATCACCAAGAACGTCCATCAATGCATCAAAGGTGGATCTGAGGTTCTCAAGAACTTCAATTTCATTCTCTAAATTTCCCAGTGTCTACAGTAAAACAGGTGCAAACTTTAAGAATACAGATAGAGAACAGGAGCAAGTCACAACACATTTGCATAAGTTAAAAGAGAAAAACACTTACCAGATTGTTAGTGCAATGCTGAGGACACTGAGCTTCGCGCAGATCTTCTAACAACGGTGGTGGCAAACCATAATAAAAGATCTCACGGTTGTGGGAATTCCACGTTCCCCGTACCATGTGATCCTGCTGTCCAGAATTCATGCTATTTTCACAACTACTTTCGTGATCACTTATGTCTGCAGCAGAATTAGTTACAGTTTATCAATAACAATACGAGAGAGTTTCTGAACATATCAAATATAAAAATCAATAATAGATCTCTCAAATTTCTTGAAATGGACCAAAAGTTTCCCACTGGCTGGTTAGTGACATGAAGCATAATAAAATATGAGAGCGTTACCCAAGCGAATGACATCAGAGGTGTTACATCCTTGTGGTATGAAACCATAAAAGGTAATTAGATCAGAAGTAGGCAAGTTCCCATAGCCAAGATAACACTGATCCCCTACTTTGCATGGCCTTGACATGGTAAATTTCAACGATTTCATTGTTGGGTCTACTCTACCATAGCGCAGTATGTGAGGGCAAATCTGTAAACAAACTAATATCAGAAGACAAGCAAGAAGGCAATCTAGGAAAAGGTTGCAAAAAATCCCACTCTTGATCTTTAACCTGATTTTTGCTAATAATTCGTCATCCTACTTTTATGCATTAGGGGAGGTGGAAGATGCAAGTCAATTGCAAGCATAAAAAGATAAATAGAAAAACAATCTCAATCTCCATACGACACGTGGAATTAATCAGCCTCACATGGACACCAAGTATGACCTTAGAACATGCGGAAAAGAATGTCCCAACTTAGGATCAATCTGTCCAAATGAAAAAAAAAAAAGCATTAAAAGAAAACAACTGTAAAAAAGTGTCCAAAGCAATTGCTTTGATTCTTGAAGGTCAATCAGCTGATAAATGAACCAATGCAATTTAGACCGGGCCCAAATATGTGACGTTATTAAAGAAAAGAGCCTGACCCTTAAGTTCAACATTAACTACCATATGTTTCTGTGGAAAGTTCTCCAGGATGATAGTTGGATGTCACTGCATAATTCTGATCTGACTTATTTGCACCAAGAATAAGGCAGGAAAAGCAAAGATGAAAGAACCACATACTGAATGGTTTAAAAATCCAGCAATAGGGATCAAGCACGTCCTCAGTGAGCCATCAGGAAACATCACTCTCATACCATTTGAGTACCAGAGCTCACAGGCCCACAAAAACTGCTCCCATGTGTACATCTCTGGTGGAAATATGGCAGGATAGCGACTGCATAAAGCAGGAAACAATTCCTCGTATTGGGAGCGCAAATGCTGCATTTAGAAAATTCAATTATTTGTACCTCTGATAGAATAGTGAGGTTTAAGACCGAAGAATCTAAAAGAAATACTCAAACCTGGTCCATCAAAAAACCAAACCTAGGTTAAGAAAATAATCACACTGGAAACTCATATTTGTTGTTTGAATAAATACCATTTGGCTTTTGCCATTGCTCCCAATGCAAACACCAGAAGCTTTCATCTCCCCTTTTTTTTTTGGGGGGGGGGGGGGGAATTATTTATTTTTCTTGAAACAGGTTGATTTCCAGCAGTTCAGATAATGCAAAAAATTGGAGTAATTACAAGACGGGCATCAACACCGGATCAAGAAACACAAAAATGTATGATGATTGTGAGAGTACAAATATCTATTTCCAGTCCAATAGTAGTGGAAAAATCAAAGACAAAACAGTAGAAAGTTGAACCCTCTGAGCTAAAAGGTGAAGGCTTACAAACCTCTTTTGCTTCTACAATCTTATCCAATAGTGAGGTTCCTTCCAAAGATGTAATTGCATCTAATCCAAAACTTAGACCTGTAGCATGAAATTAACCATGAGAGATTGAGGTGGCTGAGGTTCCCACTTGTATCCAAAGAAACAAAATAAGAAGCCTCTATAAGAAATTGTGCAAGAAAAACAATTTTGTGCTCACTTGAACTGAGGATAAAAATAACACTGTTCTTTCATCACATAATTCTCTTTGAACTTCTGAGCTTCTTTTATCATGTTATTTGTAGACATAAAATAGAAGAAGCAAGTGCCATATTGCTTTTGAATATGTAAGATACTTACCTTTATATAATACTTTTTACTATGTACTTAAACAACTAGGAATGCTGATACTTTTGTTTTAAGGGAAACAGTATAAATAGCTAAAATAGCTATTTGTAGCTATTTATAAACTGAATTTTACTCATCATACCTTGAAAGAAGAAAAGGATGAACTAATATTTCCTATTTTTCATTCTAGTGCCAAAGATTTATTTTAGTAAACGTTTTATTGTGCTCAATTTCTCATCAACTTACTCATCTTTCATAATCTCAATGCTGATTCTGCACAAGTTTACATACCTTTCACTATTATCACATACTTCGTGCAACTTGAAAATACGAAACAGTCACTTTCATTTTCATCCTCTTAATCAGTATCCCAAAGAAACATGTAAATCCAGTGACAACTTGCACTAAAACTACTCCTGCCACAATTGCGTTACAGCACTTTTGGACAAATTGTAGGTTGGATAAGGTGTGGAATACAACAACAACCTAAGTTTTTTATCCCAAATTTTGGGGTTGATCATTTGAGAGACAAATATCGGGAAGATCAAAATATATATATATATATAATACAAGAATGTTGATTTAATTTGTGCAGATTTTTCTACGTCATTCATTCCTTTTTAAGACCATCTCCTCAACTAAACTCATAATTATCATGTTTTTACAGATAACTTGTATCCAAATTTTCAACGGACTAGTTCTTCGTTTTACTAAATCTTCTATATTTAAATTTTCGATTCTCCTAATAGGTGCATATTTGGGTTTTCGTTGCACATGTTCAAACCATCTTAGACGATACTCTCTCATATTATTCACAATTGAACAAACTCTCAATTTATTACGTATCTCTTTATTTCTAATCCTATTTTTTCTACTTTTGTCACACGTTCACTTAAACATCCTTATTTCAGCGATAACCATTTTCTGCTCTTTTTGTTATTTAATGACCCAACACTCGACGTCATACAATGATATAGGTCTTATTGCAATTTTATAGAATTTTTCCTTTAAATGTAATGGTATTGTGCGATCGCAAAGAACTCCAGATATCCTTCTCCATTTCATCAAATCCGCTTGAATCCTATTATTCACATTCCCATCTATACTACCATTGTTCTGAATGATAGACCCAAAGTATATAAAGTGTTCACTTTTTGGCATGTCTTTTCCTTATTACCTAATTGTTTTTTCATAATCCTGGTGATTGTTACTAAATCTACATCTTATATACTCAGTTTTGAACTTACACAATCTAAATCTTTTGGATTTCAATATGACCTTCCATAACTCTAATTTAGTACTGATACCTTGTTTAGTTATATAAACCAACACTATATCATCTGCAAAAAACATATACCACGGTATTTCATCTTGGATATTTTTTTTGTGATTTCATCTATCACTATTACAAAAAGGATGGAGCTTAATGTCGAACCTTGATAGAGTCCAATGTTAATAGGGAAACTATCACTCAAACTCCCGCAAGTTTTATATTGATTACAACTTCTTCATACATATCTCTAATAAAATTAATATATTTCAAAAAAATTCCTTTCTTCATCAGCGTTCATCACAACATGTCTCTAAGAATCCTATCATATGCTTTTTTTAAATCAATGAATACCATATGTAAATCTCTTTGAATTGATTCAATGGTGAACCATTCTGATATAAATCCAAATTGATTTTGCGACACACTTATCTTCAGTCTCAATTTATGTTCTATCACTGTCAACCATAACTTCATAGTATGACTCATGAGTTTAATTCATTTGTAGTTGGAATAATCTTGTATGTCTTATTTATTCTTATACAATAATATAAGTGTGCTCTCTCATTTTTATTCACAAAAAGTATAACTATGTGTTTTCGACTCGGAGATGTATTCTCTTTTTTCTATGATATTTGATTTAAACATGTTCACAGCATAGAGGTAATTCATTCGTTAGCAATTTCAATACGCAAATGGATGGGACGAACCAAACACCTTATTTTCTGAGTTTCTAGATTCTCCTTAAGGCTACATGTTAGCTATTTATACTGTTTTCTAATTACTTTTTGTTCCTTATTCTTGTTTCTGAACATATTATGGATTAAAAAACTTGCATGTTGAGATTCTAATAAATCTTAGGGTCAGAAATACCAACAAGAGAGTCATTTTGAAAAATGTGAAACTGAAACTCCTTAATCAACATCAAGCAAGCTTCATAAAACATGACAAATAATCATCAGAAGTTAATCGTGAAAAATGTGCCAAAATGTTTTATTGGACAATCACTTGCCACATTGGTCATGGAAAAATTCCATGACTAATGTGAACAATAGGTAGAAAGCCCCTTTAGAAAATGAAAGTAAAGTAAAAGTCATAAGAGATCATAACTCATGTTGACAAGGTATCATTAAGAAACGTAAGCACTGTCATGCATTTTGTATTTGACCTGCTATGCATTTTTTTCCCCTTAAGATGAAAAAAGTAGCAGCATTACAGTAGAGTTAATGGATATTCAACAAGAACTACTCATCAACAAGAGAAAGTAAAAGGCAGTTCCCATAAGTTTCTTATCATCAATAAATGCAGCTACCATTCAAATTTAACACAATTGAGGTTCTCAGAATTGAATCTTACCAGTATTAAATGTCTCTGGTAGGGTATCAAAGTAGATCTTAAATCTTGAATTATTGTTGAACTTCTCTTTCATGCTCCAGAGCAACATGATTGTCTCAGAGGAAATGCCATCAATGCTTGCCAGGACAGGATGCTGCAAGATAGATTATGTTATGGCACAAAGTTTGGCTTTTCATTCCCCCCTTTTTTCCCCTTGAATTTTACTCTACTAGTTCATTGATAAAGAAAACAAAGGCATGTATATTAGCCACCAAAGACAATTATAAATCAGAAGATGAATAATCAGTATACTAGTTGAATCCTCTCCAAATTTTGTATCCAAGTTGTTAAGAAGTTCAGTCATTTGAGTTTGATTAAGAAACAGTACCAAGTAAGACATAATGCAGAACAGCGACAGAAGAACAGAGAGAGAAGCAGGGAGAGAAGATGAACCATGGTAAGGAGAGGGACCATCGAAATCCCTCGATAACTCAGAGACAAAGCTAAATTCAACTCATTAATCAAAGGATAACAAATAGTAACCCTAATGCCTTAATATATATGCAAAACTTTAAAAGAAATATGGAAATAATATTAAAAGAACAATCTCACAAAATTAGAAACAAACAAAATAATTGAAGCTATTTAAAATACTAGATGCCAAATAACTTCTAAATATTCCGCATCAAATCTTTATCAAAGATATCAGATTTATCACTACTCAAACTTCAGACTTAATTGACAAATGTGAATTGAGGAACTAGTGCATCAATTGAAGTACCAATTCATCAACTATTCCCATCATAAGAAAGTAGAGGCAATCACGATGTAATTGTTGTAGGGCAGACAAAATTATTACACTAATATCATCATGATTCGATTTAAGTAACTTGAAGATAGTAAGTATTATGACATTATTGGAAAAGAACTCTCCATATGGGGAACATGGCGAGCTATGTTTGGCACTAGGTCAGCTTTATTATAATATGGCGTGTCTCCTCCCGATACAGAGAACTTCCAAAAGTAAAACCTCTAGATTTGAAATTCAAAAGCACAAGTCTCAAATGAGCAATAAAATACGAAACATATATTGGCAAGAAGAGCACTATCTAGATCCATGTCCACCAAGACCGAGTCTAAGGAACAAGCTAGATGCCAACTTCTTTGATGAGGGTGCATAATTGCCATTTCCAGAAAATCAAATGAAATGTACCATGTCAGATTCAAAAACAAGATCCTCTGAGATAATATTAGAGACCGGGATCTCCAATGCAACATCTCCAACCTCAAGATCCTCCAAAGCCACAGCTCCCCGGCCAGCACCCTCAAAATCTATACAAGCATAAGAATTGGAAACCACATATTTAGCTCCCTTCTCTTCTCAACATTTCAGAGAAAGATGATTAGCATTTGAAACTGCCTTCTAAGTGGAGGAAAAGAGAGAGAGAGAGAGAGAGGAGGAAAGGGAAAAATAAAACCATAAACAGAGTTCAATGGGGAGCTGATAGGGATGGAGGTTGACACCTAGAAACCTCAATGAATCTCGGGTTATACTACAGTGAACCAAAAAGGAAAAAGATAATAAAAATGCAAGGCTGTTCCTAAACATAAACAGAGTAGGGAGTCTTACAAGCAATATGCAACTTGGTTTTGACACCATTGCATACACCCCAATGTATCAGTTGATTCTCTTTGTCACAGCTGTGGTTTGCAATCATGTTCATGTCATCCCTGTACTTTGCCCCAAAGTCCCTGATCAGATTGAGAGTTGCAGCATGCAAATCTTCCAGGGCAGTTATTTTCTTGTCGGTGGCACATGAGACTGATATCTTGATCGCTGATAGGATTGAATTGAGTGCCTCTAGCTCATTCCTGGGGCTGTAGAATTCTGCTGGAGGATATACAGCAAGATCACTAAAATAAAGTTCCAACTGCACCTCAGGAACCAATTATTTCGTTAGAATATGAGTTGTTGCATCCACTGTGATGTCATATAAATATAATCTGTTCTCCATTTGTAGTGCTGCTAAAACCAGCTTGAGTAATTCCATGCATGCAAAATGTTAAGAGCTAATATGTCAAATCTGACCATCAGGGATTTTGCTTAAAAAAGATTTCAGAAAACCTTTTAGTTCATAAGTAAATTTAGTCAAAGGTTGCATTTTACCTCATTCAGCTGTATAGTTCTTGCTCTCTGAAGAAGTGATTCCAAGGTGGTAATTATCCAATCAGGGGATGCTGTACCTTTTAGATATACCTGTTCCATATGATCCAATCCCTTTTTTTGTAGTATGTACTGTACATAAGGAGAATGAAATTATTGCCAACACTATCAAGATGGCAATCATTCATACAGTTTAGACCTAGGAAAACAGTGTCCAAGTCACTAGGGAATGAATTGGCCTCACTACATGAATGAGGTTATGATTTTCAGTCGTATAATTGCATATTTGCCATTTTTCCCCCCTTTTGTTCAGATTCCTTAAAATCAAGAATATTATGCATGTCTGAGGGTGAGAGAGAAAGAAAGAGATAGATAGATAGAGACAGTAGAGTCATCATCCTTAGGAAGGAAAGAAAACAGTAGGCATAGGATTTTAATAATACTAGTCCAACTGACTCTAATTATGATGGCAAGTCATCTATTACACTTTTACAACAAGCCAATCCTATAGTTACCATAAAACTCAGTGCAAATATAAATTCTAAGACAATTAGTTTTTACAGAAACAATATCAACCACGAGACAAAGTTGGATAACTAACTAAAATAAAGATTTCAAAGATTTGAAAATGCAGTTACTAACCTTCTTTTTCTCAAACAGCGGATCATCCTCAGACATTTTCAACTCAAGCAAAAGGTCGTCCTCATCCAGTAAAAATTTCTGCGAGGAACAACAGCAAACACTTGATCTACGAAATTGGTACTATTTTCTATCATTTGCTCGACCCGTACATTGAACATTGAAAGATCAATTATTCAAGAAAAGAAACAATCTTGAAGCCTTTATAACTTTCAATACATCTGACAGCATTGGATTTTTCTTTAAAACTAAACATCATAAGTCCAGAAAAATCTAATTAAGCGATCTAAACATGAAAAATGACGATTATGCAACCACAACTCTCTCTCTTTCTCTCCCCCTCTCTAGACAATTAGAGCGTAAGAAACGAAAGAATGAGGAAACTGAATGCAAGACTGGACACGGAGAGAGTAAGTCTGAAGAAGAGGAAGAAGAGGAAGAAGAGGAAGAAGAAGAAGAAGAGACGAGTGAAGTAGATACCTTGTCGTCGTCTCGATGTTCCTTCATTGCGGAATTTGATTTGAAGAAGAGGCGGGAAGAGAGAGAGAGAGAGAGAGAGAGAGAGAGAGGGCCAAATGTTGTTATAGGTCAAGCGGATTTCAGAGAGAAATGAGAAAAATTTTCGTAAATAAGCAATGCATACTTGTCGTGCTGCATCTTGGTAAACTGGTCCCCTTAACAAGGAATTAAGGGCAATGGTGACCTAAATTATTATGCTCCAATTTTAAAGAATATGGTTTCCCAATTTTATTATTGTTATTGGACGTAGATTTTGACTTTATAGAACATGTTTTTTGTTACTCGAACGGGTGCTTAATGAAGAGATTTGAAACTTGTAAAAGATCGCGCGAAAGGTACTCTAATGGGGGATTAGCGGGGGAGATTTTGACGCTCAAATCAGAAAAGAGTAGTTTTTAAAAGAATAAACATACCAAGAAGAAGAGATGACGGATCTCTCTGTGATCTTTGTATGTGCTGTGTTAAGTTAGATCCCTTACTTGTCTTGGTATCTCGAAAATTTTTATACAGCGTTCCTCTCAAAGCCATGTCGTCGAGGGGTGTTGTAACCCTAGTTTCTTTATAGAGTGATTCAGGGGTTCCAGATCGTCAAAATTTGATGTTGTTATACTTAGGAAGTTGAATTATGCGGAGAGATTTTTTCTCTTATCGATTAGATCCTTAGAGTTTCATTCCTTATCCGGAAGATCCGTTTTATACTGAAATAGGAAACTTAATTAGAGCAAGATTCAGTTTGTGTACTACGAATTAGGAACAGAAGTATTCGATTCCTTTAGTATTCGTTAGTCATTGGTTTGATAGAGAGAATAAGCGTTCAGTATTACTAAATGTATCCTTTCATCGGTTGTGCTGCCCAAGTCGATATGTAGTTCGAAGGGACTAGGCCCTCCGGGACCACGAATGCTTAGTCTGGTATCGGGCACCCAAATACAATACGGGTTGGTATTTGGACTATATCTTATCATTTGTCTCCGACTCATGATGTCGATTTGTAGGAAATGGGCCATAAGTGAAGTTCGCTTCTCGAGAAGTTGAAAATGTAGGAAAGCTGGCGACACGTGTCTCCTGAGGTCATTCGAATCATCCACAATTGATACAAAATTAAAGTAGATAGAATATGAATCCCCATTTTGCCTCAACCATCTCGTACTTCCTTGATATTAATACGTTCCACCTTCCACTTAATTTAATTCAAAATTGATGTGGCGCAAGAAGGTGAGGCGGCATGCACTCCTTCTTTTAATTCTCATGCTTTTCATGGAGGTGTTTCAACTGCCCCAAGATATTGAAGAGATCTTTTTGTGCCTATAAAAGGGACTGTGGGACTTCGTGGTGTTTCAACAAATTTTTTCCTAAACTTGAGGGTCTTTTTCTTGTGAGATTTGTCTTCCATGTGAAGTCTTCAAAAGGATGCTTTAGCTGTGAAACTCGGTAGCGTGAATCATTTTTGTTGGTATGAGATCTCATCAAGAATAGGGACTGTTGGTATGAGAGCTCATCATGTCATTCATTATCCGAATGTCATGATGGGCTTCTTCAAGGTTCCCGATAGGGGTCCTTAACTCGGATTTAAGAAAAGAGTCCCCTTCCGAGTCGGGTGACAGGGCGTTCAGGTTGCATGTAGTAAGTTAGGTGATGGAAGAAAGTATGATGATATTCTGATGCATCATTCGACTCCCTTCCCGATCGGTTTGTCTCCCCTTTCAGGCAGTCCTGATGTATCAGTAGGGCTGCAGATTGTCGCATGTAAGTTTCACTTGTGGCTTTTATGGTTTTGGATACTTGGGGCTGCTGTTTGTTTTTTGTTGTTCCTCTTTTTATAGTTTTTGTACTCGCTAGTGTTGTTGAGTGATAGAGGTGAGGTAGCCTTATGTATTTCTTTTGATGTAATCGGTCCGATTAAGGGACTTGTAAAGTGTAATTACTCATATAATCAAACATGTATGGAAATAAAAGATATTTGCTCCACTTACTTGTTATCTGTTGTGTCTGTCGGAACTTTTTCATAGGTCGGTCCACTTTTGTGATTGACTCACTTATGTGAAGGACACTGGGGGTTGTCCTTGCGCCTTCCTGGTTGATAGGCGTATGTTCTGTTTGTCTATTGACACGGATTTAGCTGCCGATGCCAGCTTTTTTGATTGAAGTTCATCCAAGAAATTGAATCCTCTTGCTAGGACGGGGCAACCAAGGCCCTTCAGGGGTGTAAGTGCTTCCGGTAGGACATGGCGACTAAGGCCCGCTCAGGGAGATGCATTCTTTCGATAGGTAGGGGCGACTAAGGTCTTTCGGGAAGATAAATTCCTTCGATAAGATGGGGTGACTGAGACCCTTTGGGAAGATAGATCCCTTCGATAGGATGGGGTGACAGAGAATCTTCGGGAAGATAGATTCTTTCGATAGGACGAGATGACAGAGACCCTTCGGGAAGAGAGATCTTTTGATAGGATGGGGCGATTGAGACCTTTCGGGGAGATAGATTCCTTCGATAAGACGGAGCGACAGAGACCTTTCGGGGAGATAGATTCCTTCAATAGGATGAGACGATAAAGGTCATTCGGAGAGATAGATCCCTTTGATAAGACAGGGCGATAGAGGCCCTTCGGGGAGATAGACCCCTTCGATAAGACGAAGCGACAGAGGCCTTTTAGGGAGATAGATCCATACGATAGGATGGGGCGACTGAGACATTTCAAGGAGATAGATCCATTCGATAAGACGGGATGACAGAGACCCTTCGGGGAAATAGATCCTTTTAATAGGAGGGGGAAACAGAGACCCTTCGTGGGATAGATCCTTTCGATAGGACGAGACGACAGAGGCCCTTCGGGGAGATAAATCCATTCAATAGGACGAGATAATAGAGGCCCTTCAGAGAGATTGATCCTTTCGATAAGTAATCACCGACTAAAACGAAAGCATTAGGAGTCGAATGGATAGAACTGTCGAAAGCAGAATCATGAGGGACTTAGTCGATAGGAGGTACCTCTACCGAAAGAGAAACGATGTGGTTCACTAATACTAGATTCGTAGGTTCTCTGCATTCCAAGTTCTGGATATGACCGATCCGTCTAGATTGTTGAGGCGATAAGCCTCCGGGCGAACCATAGAGCGTATCTGATAAGAGCCTTCCTAATTGGGGGCTAGTTGCCCTCTGATTGGAGTTAGCCAGTAGTTTCCACTTTCTTTAGTATCAAGTCACCTGGTTTAAACGTTTGGCTTTTGACTTGTTGGTTGTAATATCGTGTTATCTATTGCTGATACGCAACTATTCGGGTGGATGTGGATACCCGTAGTTTAGGGAGCAGGTCTAGATGTTCGCGTAAGGTTGATTCGTTTGTTTCAGAATCATACTGGGTTACCTGAAAGGAGGGGATCCCGATCTCCACCAGTACAACAGCTTCATTTTCATATGCCAGGCTGAACGAAGTCTCTCTTGTTGCTCTTCTGGGTATAGTGCGGTATGACCAGAGAATGCTATAGAGTTCATCTACCCATCGTCCTTTGGCTTCATCTAACGTTGTCTTTAGCGCTTAAAGGATTGTCCTATTGGTTATTTCTGTGAGTCCGTTGATTTGTGAATGGGCAACCGATGAGAACCGATAATTGATCTCTACCTTTGCACAGAACTCTCAAAAAATTATTATTATCAAACTGTTTTCCATTATCCGTGATAAGGACGTGAGGTATGCAAAACTGAGTGATAATGTGTGCCCGTACGAACTGTTGGGTCTTAGTTGCTGTTATCTAGGCTAGAGGTTCGGCATCTACCCACTTAATAAAGTAGTTGATGGCCACTATGAGGAACTTTCTCTACTCTGTAGCTGACAGGAATGGTCCAAGAATGTCTATTCCCCACTGAGCGAATAGGCATAGTCCAATAGGGGGCTAAGCTTGGTATATGGTGTTTTAAGAACCGAGGAGAATCGTTGACAGTTGTCGCATTTTTTGACATAATCATTCGAATTGTTCTTCATAGTCGACCAGTAATACTCTTGTCGTAAAGCTTAGTGCACCAGATTGCAAGCCCCCAAGTGGCTGTTGCATATCCCTTCATGGATCTCCTGCAAAACGTAGCTCCCCTCTTCTGGGGTTAAACATCTCAAATAGGGATAAGTGAAGGACTTTCAGTATAGCTTTCTGTCGATGATCGCATAGTTAGTGGCCTTTCGCTTTAGCTTAGCTACTTCTAGTGGTGTGACAGACATTCGGTTGTCTCTTAAGTATGCTTCAATCGGTTCTTTCCAACTAGGAGGTTGGTCCGCTACCAGGACCCTTTCAAGTTCGTCAATGCTAGGGTATGGTAAACTTTCGATATAGACTGTTCGGTTAGAAGTGACCGAATCTGAGCTGGCCAACTTAGAGAGTGTATCGGCTATCGCATTTTCCAAACGAGGGATTTGTTGGATGTCGACCCTTTCTAGCTTTGCTATCGTCTCACGCAGTTTACTTAGGTATTTGGCCATAGTTGGGTCTTTTATCTCATAAACCCCCTCAATCTGCTTGACTACTAACTGACTATCAGTGAATACCTGAACACTTTGGACTCCCATGTCTGCTGCAATCCGGAGTCCTTTCAGCAAGGTTTCGTACTCCGCCTGGCTATTGGTGGCCCTAAATTCGAAATGGAGGGCATATTCTACTTTTAAGTTGTTCGGGCCCATTAGTATGAGCCTAGTGCCATGCCCGAAGAATTTAAGGACCCGTCAACATGTATGGTCCAGTCTGGCAGCGACCATTCGTTAGGATCTTCAGTGGGTTTAGACGTAATCATGACCAGAAGAGTACACTCGAGGATGAAATCAGCTAAGGCTTGGCCTTTGATTGCTGGTCGAGGCTAGTATTAAATGTTAAATTCGCCCAATTTGACACTTCATTTGATTAGACGAGCAGACGTGTCTCTTTTCTTAAGGATTTGCTTCAATGGCTGATTGGTGAGTATCACAACGGTGTGGGTTTGGAAGTACGATCGAAGTTATTTGGCTGAAATGACCAGTGCATATGCTATTTTTTCGATCGGTCGATAATTAGTATTGACTTCTTTAAATATTTGACTGATATAATAGATGTGCTTCTGAATAGTTAAATCCCATCTTACAAGGACAAAGCAAAGCGTCTAATCGGAAATAGAGAGATAAAAATAGAGTTTTTCATCAAAAATCGGTCGAGAAAGCAACAAAGGGGTCATAAGATACTTTTTGAGCCGTTCGAAGGCCGTTTGGCACTCATGTGTCCATGTGAATTGTTGATCTCTTCAGAGCATCAAAAATGGGTTTGTACTTCTCTCCAACTTTTGACATGAATCGGCTTAGAGCCGCTATTCGACTGGTGAGACACTGCACCTCCTTCAATGTTCGGGGTAGTAACATATCTAGGATAGCTTGTATCTTTTCAGGGTTTGCCTCAATCCCGCAATTGGTGATCATAAAACCCAAGAATTTGCTCGACAAGATTCCAAACGTGCACTTGGCAGGGTTCAATTGCGTGTTATAGTGCTCGAGTGTCTGAAAAGTTTCCTCATGGTTGACAGCGTGATTCTTGGCATCAGTGCTTTTTACAAGCATGTTATCTACATATGTTTCTACATTGCGAACAAGATGATCTTTGAAGACTTCGTTAACCAGCCGTTAGAAGGTCGCCACCCACATTCTTTAGACCGAAGGGTATGACTCGATAGTAGTATGTAATGAACTCAGTAATGAAGCTTGTTTTCTCTTCGTTCTCGGGTGCCATGCGTATCTGATTATACCCCGAGTAGACATCCATGAAACTCAAGAGTTGGTGGCTTGTGGAGTTGTCCATCAACTTGTCGATATTCGGGAGAGGATAACTGTCTTCTGAGCATGTTTTGTTAAGATCCATGAAGTCCACATACGTTCTCCATTTACCATTGACTTTTTTCACCAAAACTATATTGGCTAGCCATTCGGGATATTTGACTTTACGAATAAACTTGACAGTTAGCAACTTTTGGACCTCTTTTTGAATGGCTCGTTGACGTTTAAGGACGAATACCCTCTTCTTCTATTTGATCGGCTTGTAACCGGGTTTACTATTAATTTGTGAGTAATGATAGATGAATCAATGCCAGGCATGTACTCAGAGGATTAATCGAAAACCTTAGAGTGCCGCTGTAGGTAACTAACAATAGTATCTCATAGGGGCGCAGACAAAGTAGTACCGATCTGAACAATCGAGTTGGGGTCATTCGCCTGAGGAATTTTGATCACCTTTTCTCCTGATTCTGGTTTTCTCATCGGTTTGATGTCACCCCTGAGTTCTAGGGTATCGATAGAAAAGCTCTATCGCCTATCTCGGTCAGTGAAGAAGGTGTAGGAATCGAGATCGTTGTGGATAGTTGTGATCCCCTCCAACAATCTAAACTTCATCTTCATATGCCGAGTGCTGAGTAAGGCTTCTAGTTTGTCTAGACTTGGATGATTGAGAATGGCATTATACGGTGAGAATAGTTTTACTGTAACACTGACACTACGGTGTTCATATTATTGTACTCCTATTCATAATATATATAATATTCCTCAGTTCTTATGTAGAAAATTCACTCAGAAAAATTTTTCGTTAAATTCGTTTATGAAAAATTTCGGCTAAATCTCCGAAAATTAAAAAATTTCTAAAATGACCACCGAGGATCCAATAATAATAAGAATGACCTTAGAAGTGTATGAAAACATCAAATCTTGATAAATCTTACTTTGTTGGGCCAAATTGAAAATTTCTGGGAAAAATTACCTGGAAACCCTAATTTGAGTTGGAAGCCATCTGACAAGACTAAATGCCCACGTTTTGACGCGGTATGAATTTAATTAGATCTAATATGAGGTTTTGAGTCTACTGTGAAATTCTGAGAATTTTTAGAATCAAAATAAAATTTTATAAGTCAAGAGATTTGAAATTTATAAAGAAATAAAGAGAAAGGAAAATGAATGGTTAAGTTAATAAATTGGATTGTAATTAGGATTTAATTATTGAATTAAAGAAGTAAAAGGAAATGAAATTTGATTGGTAAGATGATCCATTGGTGAGGATTTGTTGATGAATAAATCAAGGGTTAAAAAGGAAGCAAAGTCACATTTGGCTTCTTCAAAACCCTAAGACTAAACAATTAATTAAAGAGAAAAAGAGAGAAAACCATGGGAAAGAGAGAGAGAAACCGTGGAAGAGAGAGAGGAAGAGAGAGAAAGGAGTCTTGTTTTAATTAATGAAATTCAATGGTTAAGATTAATTTTGAGACAATGGATGACTAAGATTAGATGGGAGTGAAGTAAATAAACCTAAAAAAAGAAAAACTTTAGCCCCTTCTGTCACGCCCCGAACCGGGAATCATGAACAGCCGCCCGTTGACCTGGATGCCGGCTGTATTTCTACAAAAAATCGGGCAGAACCTCCCCATAAATCGGAGGTCTCCCAATGTACAAATAACCTGTATAAACCTGTACATTTACATGATCCTGTAAATAAAATAAAATAGCCATCCCGGCCTCAAAACCATCCACCAATCTCCCAACCGACATCCAGACAACGCAAGGCTAACAAATCACCAACAGTCCTAGCCACAGACCTCTAATGTCATGCCCAACTAGAGCATGAGCAGCCCGCTACACCGAGCGGGCCTAAGTTTTATACAATTTACAATAATTTTTCCCAAGTATTACTCAAAAACATACAATTGCCTCAATGCAAATGAAATATGAGAGTTTCGCAAATAAACATATATAATTTATACAATCATCCCAAATAAGTACACGGCCAACTACGGACCTCAACAAGACCACGCAGGGTCGACAATAAAATATGAAATTCATCTTTTCAATTAAAATTTAATCTCACCGTCGTAAACACCAAATCCGCCAACGAGCTATCAAGCCCTCGAGCTAAATACATCGCCCTAGCATCATAATCCTGTCTGGGGAGGGAAAGAGGAGGGGTGAGTACTCAGGGAAGAATACTCAATGAGTGAGTGGGTCAATGTAATCGTGTAATATGGGGTGTGCACACCGAGTGTCAAAGCATAAGTATACA
Source organism: Dillenia turbinata (assembly GCA_037126225.1). Classification (NCBI taxonomy): domain Eukaryota; kingdom Viridiplantae; phylum Streptophyta; class Magnoliopsida; order Dilleniales; family Dilleniaceae; genus Dillenia; species Dillenia turbinata. The sequence continues at coordinate 11,194,346 of JBAMMX010000004.1, read as the reverse complement.
AATCATATTTCAAATCATCATGCTTTTCATTTCAACAATATATCACTTTGCACGCATTATCAAATCAAATATGCATCCAAAACACTGTCATCAAAATCATAGAGCTGCCAGCCGAAAATGTCCTGGCAGAGGTCTACCACGACCTATGACAGGCGCACCGGGGGTGTTATATGCGATTTTTATTTAAAGTGCTCTCTACCCCGGCGTTGGCGACGGACCTCGTCCAGTGCTAGACTTGACTAGCAGCCAAGTCCTCCCCCTTTCGGGTTCAACCTGCCTAGTTCCGTGTAGTAAATATAATCTCGACAACTCGTGGGATACCCCAGGCCTTAGGCATATCCGGACGCCACCAAAGCGCCTCTCACGGTGTCCTTCGTAGCTACGGAACAATACATATCACAGCCCTCAAGGCCAATATCAATATCACAATCATATCACGGGCCCTCAAGGCCAAAATCAATATCATATCACAACATGTGCCGTAAATCAGGTTTACAAACCAAATGCAACATATAGCATAAAATGGCACATTTTACATTTCAATCACATGGATGCATATTTCATAATTCAACCACATTTTCGGACACTCCATCGGTTCACAAAAATCATTTTCAAAGCTAGTCAAAACATTTTAAGCACGCGATAAATCATGCTCAATTATCAAACTTGTAAAACGAGTTTGCATATTAAACGAAAACATTTCAATAAAACCCACTCACAGTATACGGGAGGGTCAATCACTCCCTATAACGCACAACAAGTGCCGAAACCGTGCTCCCCTCGATCAAGACATCCAACACATACGCATGTATAACATCAACAAGTTTCAAACTCGCAAGTTATAGAAAATAGGCTATAACTTTGAATACCCTCTACAATTCAAAGGCTTTCTTATTTCATTTTTTTAAAGCTAAGGATGTCTAGTGTCCGAGGAAAGCCTCATGTCATTCGAGATGTAAAGAAAGTTATGCTAAAAGACTACATCTTGTTCAATTGGCTAAAATGCATGGTCTTCACTTTTAAATTTCCAATGTCAAGTCAAGTCTTTTAAGCCACTACCTTAACTCTTCATATTTTGTTCATGCTTACAACATGTCCACAAGACTCAAGTGATGGTACTCAACCAATCATATACAAAGCCCACACCAATCCAATCTCTCGCCGCACATTTCCATATCACTTTAATACCCCAATATCACTATATATATATATGCACACACTTTCTATACCTCATTACATACACATATAAACCTCCATTTTGCTTACTAGAGTCATTCCCAATCTCTTCAATAGATTCGATCAAGACAATTTTACATCCACATACTAACCTCTAACCAAAATTCAACATGCATAATTCCTCACACTTTTGGCCTCAATTTCACATATACATATTCCATAACACACCACACTTCAATGCCAAAAACACAAGTACATCAAATTCACATTTTAACATTCAAAATCTCATTAAAATCCATCAATTTCATACTCAAAGTTCTACATCGTCCAGTACATGTTTCCTTAGGGTTTCTCCCCTCAATATGTGCTCATTTAAGACTTAATTCAAACATTTACACAATCACCTTTCTAGATTCTCATTTCATCAATTTCATTCCATTCATAACCAATTAATCAAATCAAAATCAAGTCTGATTCAATCCTAAAACCAATTAACATTGGAATTACGCTTAAAATAAATAAGTTTCCAACGAACTGAAAAATCTTTAGAAAATCATACACTTTTCGATTCTCATCCGATTCCTTCAACCCATATGTCATTTTAAAGGTATTGAAACCTATTTTCATCATACGAAATTAGTATTTTGATTGCCTATATACAGGACAACTTATAATGTAAAATACCACGACACTTCTTAAACTATAACCACAACTTTTAATCTATTCTTCATAGACATACCATTATGCAAATTTAACAACTTAATATAACTCCGAGAAAGACACAAAATGCTACAAAGATACTTCATTTCACGGCACATCTCATTCCAACTCTGATTCCAAACACCTTCATGCATATTTCGAAATTTAACCCTGAGGGAACTATTCAAATCAAGCAAACATGATTCTATCATCCAAAACATTCTCTTTCCATATCAGACAATCTAATTTGTGTAACATTCTATACTTAACCTTCATAATCACATATAAACATTTCAGAAATTGTATCTTATTCGCATTCCACTTACATTCTAAACATATATAGAACCTTCCACTTTAGATTCAACCCTAGATTCATTCAATTTATCAAATAGAGTAGAAATCTCCTCACCTAGGGTTTCTCTGTTTGCAAACCTAGCTTTTAGTCGCCAATAGTTTCAAGCTCAACCTGTCACGGTTTCAAATTCGGAGCAAATGTTAGCAATTAACCCTAATTACTCAGAAAATTCAAAACCCTAGAATTAGGGCTAGAAATTGGTCCTCACCTGCGCAAGGAGATGAGTGCGAAGGCACATGAGCGTGCGAGCAAGGAAGGGGCGCTGCGGCCGCGTGCGCAAGAGCCGCCGCACGCGCAGGGCTAGCGCTGGCCGGAGCCATCGCGCCGCACGGCCGGACATGGGCCGTCGCGCGCAGCGGGCGGGCGCAGGAAGGACGATCGCGTCTTTGGCGCGCGCGCAGGAGGGGGCTGTCTCGCGCGCAGTTGCGCGGTGAGGGAGGCACAGGTGCGAGCAATCGCGCGCGGTGGCACGAGCAGCACCGTGCGCAGTCGCGCGCGCGAGCAGGAGAGGGAGCAGAGCGAGAGAGACTGAGGGAGACAGTGAGAGAGATGGTGCGGGACAAGCTCGCGGTGGCGACCGCGGTGGTGGAGAATCCGCGGTAGGGAGAAAGAGAGCTCGCGGGTTAGAGAGAGAAACCGAGAGAGAGAATGAGAGATTGAGAGAGAAGGTGGGTCTTGCTGGCCATCTGCGGCGGCCGCGATCAGCGGCGGCGGAAGAGGAAGCGCCGCGGTGGAGGCGGCGGAGCGGGAAGGAATGGCCGCGGGAGAGAGAGGAAAGGGGAGAGAGAGAGAGAAAAAAGTGAAGGAAATTAGGGCTAAGCCCTAATTTCAATTTTTCTTTTTTTTCTTTTTTTTTTTTTTTATAATAATAATAATAATAATTATTATTATTATTATTATATTTCTTTTTGTAAATAAATTTAAAAAAAAATTAAATGAGTAATGTATAAATAAATAAATGAATCAATAAATAAATAAATCATCTATATATTTTTCATACTCACTTTATTTTACAAATCGGAAATACGGATACTTTAAATATCCCAAAAATTTCAAATTTCATACCTCAAAATCGAAAATCAATATAATAAAAATCCTCTCTCAATATATAAACGGAGAAATATTTTATTAAATTTCATGAACAGTATACTTGTACGGACACCGCAATGTCGGTGTTACATTTTCTAACCCCCTAAAAACAAGTTTCGTCCTCGAAACTGAAAGAAGGTTAGGTACTTCCTTAGTATTGAGACATGAAAGACAGTATGAATACGGAATCATTCATTTGGCAACTCAAATCTGTATGCCACACTTCCGACCCTCTCAAGGATACGGAAGGGTACAAATATATCTGGGACTCAGATTGTCCCGCTGCCTGAATCGTATAACTCATTTTAAAGGAAATACCCTCAAGAAAATCATCTCCTGTGGCAACTCAAGGTGTCGCCGTCTACGATCGACATATACCTTTTGCCTGTCCTGGGCGGCTCTCATCCGCCCACGAATGACCCTAACTTTATCTTTCATTTCCAAATCAACTCAACATTGTTGAGATGTCGTTCTACGACCTCACCCTAACATATCGGAGTGCGGCACTCCCTGTCATACAGTGCCTCATATGGGGCATCCTGATACTGGTTAGGCCAGTATAAAGACGTTCCAATACCTCTAAAGAAAATAACCACGAATCAGAATAAAATGTGCAGACTTGGTGAGTCTATCAACGATCACCCAATTAGCATCGTGTCGTGCTAAAGTCCGCGGAAATCCTTGTCACAAAATCCATTGTGACGTGTTTCTACTTCCACTCGGGAATGGAAAAAGAATTGCAAAGCGCCTGTGGGTCACTGATGCTTGGCCATCATCTACTGACAAACCAGGCATCAAACAACGAACTCTCTCTTTATACCAGACTACTAATAACTATCTCGGATCGTTAGGTACATTTTTTGTACCTCTCAAATGCATAACGCAAGTGGAGGAATGAACTTCCTCTAGAATATCTCTTCGAAAATTCACTGTCGGTGGGAATGCAAACCCGCTATCGATATACTACTAGTCCGTTATCACGGACTCGGAACTCTGTCATCATCTCTACCGATCTATCAAGAATACCTTGGAGCTTCTCATTTGCTCCCTATATCTCTCTAATGCGGTCGAGCAAGGTCGGCCTCATTTCAAATCAAGCTAGTAATGCTGCTCGATCATCATTAATCAAACTGACTCCTAATACGCGGAGTCCCATCAACAAGAGAGATAAGCACTCTCTATATACTAAATTTCAAATCGACTGCTCATTAAGAGGAGTGAAAATCAATAGCTTCTCATCTAGTGACGATAACAGTCTACCCAACTGTCGAGCGAAATAATACTCTCACGTAAGAATAATCTGAACCAGTGTCAATAAGAACACGGGTATCGACTCTGAATATTTTCATGATACTCATGATGCGAGAAATTGAAAAAGAAACCAATATAGGATACGCAAAGGATATACGTATCTATATATGTCAAGTAGTCAAGCCTCTAAGGCTTTAACCAGTCATAACCGTACATATCATCATGAGATGCATGGTTTCAAAAGAGGATCACAATAGTTAAGCTTCTAGAGCTTTAACTAGTCAAAACGGTACATAGGTATCATGATATACATGATTTCAAAAAGGAGAGTATCTATAAACTCCTAACAAAAGAATCTACTGGAGGATTACCCATGGTCGTATCTGGGTTCGCCTAAGCATCCTCCTGAATCGTAACATACACGTGGGCCTGTGCCCTCGGCTCTTATAGTGAAGAGCCTAATGCAGTGTTGCTCCCGGCTGCAGTCCATGGAGCGGTGTGTCGAGCGTGCAGTACTCCCTGCTGACCTGTCCATGGTCCACCCATGTGTGTCTGTGACACCTGACCTCTGAAACCTAGGTCAGGACAAGAGTTACAAATATGTCCTTGCTTCCTATATTAGAAGCATCTAAAGGGAGCTCTGCAAGCTCCAAAATGACATCAGTCGCAGTCGCGACAAATAGAATGGTGCAATGCTGTGGAATAACTAGAGGCACTAGAGGCCTATACTCTAAAACTCTAAGGACGTGGTCCCTGTCCAACTTGTGTTGATGTAAAGTGAGAGGGGCTTCCCTAAAAGTTAGAAGTCCTATCCCACTTCGAGCTCTAGCTCGTCTGGGTCTCAACCCTATATGATCCTACTAGGACTCCGTAAAATCTCTGCGGTCGAACTCCCTCAAGAAGTCCTCCTACCGCAGTGAGTCAATAGCCTCTTCACAAATAGTCTCCCACCAAGTGAAGACATTACCGTTGAGGAGTCTCTCAACAACTCTCAATCTGAACTCCTCTAACAATCTCACATCAGTAAGGATCCTGCGAATCCTATAGATCCAGTGCTTCGCCGCTACGGCATCACTAGATCCTGAAAAGTCTGGGTATCTGAGCTGTCGTAACTCTGTCACCAACTGAGTAAGCTCATAGATGCACCTCAAAGTAACCGATGTCTCATTGGTTGGACTAGAAATGGAAGAACCAGTCACCGAAGGAAGAATCGGTGTCATAGGAGCAAGTATAGCCGTAAGTGTGGTCGCTGGAGTCTATAATAAAGGTGGTGGCATCTGCACCCCATATCTACTAAGCCACTCCTGCCACTGCCTCAAGGCGTCGAGTGGTGGCGGAGAAATCTCAGCTATAACAGCTGGTGGAGGTGCCGAGGGTGGCACTAGTGAAGGTGCGTGAGTAGAGGAAACATCCTCTGGTACTCATAAAGTCTCGAGTGCCACTAGTGCATCAGACACTAAGGGACTCTAGTGGTGCACCGCGCCTACTACATCTAGGCGGCATAGTTCTGCAAACAAAGCACCTTTTCATTAAGTGGAAATCAAGGATTAGGGTTAGTTACGGAGTAACTAACCCCCTAAAAGAATTTGAGTTATGAATCAAGGCATTCAAATCCAATGGGAGGTGTATCACTCATACACCTGTATAAATGCCTCAAATGATGGTAATGGAAACGTGGCTATAATAGTCGGCCGAGAACATGCAAAAAGGGTACATATGACGAGGAAACATCCTCGAGTATTCTAAATATCTCATGCACAAATCTAGTACCTCGTCTAGTAATCATAATCTTACAAACGAAGAACTCAAATCAGATATGATTCAAAGAGTAGGGTTAGTTACTGAAATAACTAACCCCCTAAAAATGAAGAGTTATCGGTTTAAAAACCGCTGAAAATGATATGCTAGGTTAGATACGCAGCGTATCTAACCCCCTAAAAGAATAACTCATATACCTATGACCATGTCTGGGACTTCATGACTGTATGAAACTCTCATGCATTGAGGACTTTTAGCACAACACACTTGGGAATGTTTTCAAGACTCTCTTCCTACATAGCTCTCAACCTAAAGCTCTGATACCACCCGAACTGTCACGCCCCGAACCGGGAATCGTGAACAGCCGCCCGTTGACCTGGATGCCGGCTGTATTTCTACAAAAAATCGGGCAGAGCCTCCCCATAAATCGGAGGTCTCCCAATGTACAAATAACCTGTATAAACCTGTACATTTACATGATCCTGTAAATAAAATAAAATAGCCATCCCGGCCTCAAAACCATCCACCAATCTCCCAACCGACATCCAGACAACGCAAGGCTAACAAATCACCAACAGTCCTAGCCACAGACCTCTAATGTCATGCCCAACTAGAGCATGAGCAGCCGCTACACCGAGCGGGCCTAAGTTTTATACAATTTACAATAATTTTTCCCAAGTATTACTCAAAAACATACAATTGCCTCAATGCAAATGAAATATGAGAGTTTCGCAAATAAACATATATAATTTATACAATCATCCCAAATAAGTACACGGCCAACTACGGACCTCAACAAGACCACGCAGGGTCGACAATAAAATATGAAATTCATCTTTTCAATTAAAATTTAATCTCACCGTCGTAAACACCAAATCCGCCAACGAGCTATCAAGCCCTCGAGCTAAATACATCGCCCTAGCATCATAATCCCCGTGTCGGGGAGGGAAAGAGGAGGGGTGAGTACTCAGGGAAGAATACTCAGTGAGTGAGTGGGTCAATGTAATCGTGTAATATGGGGTGTGAAGCCGAGTGTCAAAGCATAAGTATACAAATCATATTTCAAATCATCATGCTTTTCATTTCAACAATATATCACTTTGCACGCATTATCAAATCAAATATGCATCCAAAACACTGTCATCAAAATCATAGAGCTGCCAGCCGAAAATGTCCTGGCAGAGGTCTACCACGACCTATGACAGGCGCACCGGGGGTGTTATATGCGATTTTTATTTAAAGTGCTCTCTACCCCGGCGTTGGCGACGGACCTCGTCCAGGTGCTAGACTTGACTAGCAGCCAAGTCCTCCCCCTTTCGGGTTCAACCTGCCTAGTTCCGTGTAGTAAATATAATCTCGACAACTCGTGGGATACCCCAGGCCTTAGGCATATCCGGACGCCACCAAAGCGCCTCTCACGGTGTCCTTCGTAGCTACGGAACAATACATATCACAGCCCTCAAGGCCAATATCAATATCACAATCATATCACAGCCCTCAAGGCCAAAATCAATATCATATCACAACATGTGCCGTAAATCAGGTTTACAAACCAAATGCAACATATAGCATAAAATGGCACATTTTACATTTCAATCACATGGATGCATATTTCATAATTCAACCACATTTTCAGACACTCCATCGGTTCACAAAAATCATTTTCAAAGCCAGTCAAAACATTTTAAGCACGCGGTAAATCATGCTCATTTATCAAACTGTTGTAAAACAGAGTTTGCATATTAAACGAAAACATTTCAATAAAACCCACTCACAGTATACGGGAGGGTCAATCACTCCCTATAACGCACAACAAGTGCCGAAACCGTGCTCCCCTCGATCAAGACATCCAACACATACGCATGTATAACATCAGCAAGTTTCAAACCTGCGCAGTTATAGAAAATAGGCTATAACTTTTAATACCCTCTACAATTCAAAGGTTTTCTTATTTCATTTTTTTAAAGCTAAGGATGTCTAGTGTCGGGGGAAGCGAACGCCTCATGTCATTCGGAGCTGTGTAAAGAAAGTTATGCTAAAAGACTACATGCTGTTCAATTGGCTAAAATGCATGGTCTTCACTTTTAAATTTCCAATGTCAAGTCAAGTCTTTTAAGCCACTACCTTAACTCTTCATATTTTGTTCATGCTTACAACATGTCCACAAGACTCAAGTGATGGTACTCAACCAATCATATACAAAGCCCACACCAATCCAATCTCTGCCGCACATTTCCATATCACTTTAATACCCCAATATCACTATATATATATATGCACACACTTTCTATACCTCATTACATACACATATAAACCTCCATTTTGCTTACTAGAGTCATTCCCAATCTCTTCAATAGATTCGATCAAGACAATTTTACATCCACATACTAACCTCTAACCAAAATTCAACATGCATAATTCCTCACACTTTTGGCCTCAATTTCACATATACATATTCCATAACACACCACACTTCAATGCCAAAAACACAAGTACATCAAATTCACATTTTAACATTCAAAATCTCATTAAAATCCATCAATTTCATACTCAAAGTTCTACATCGTCCAGTACATGTTTCCTTAGGGTTTCTCCCCTCAATATGTGCTCATTTAAGACTTAATTCAAACATTTACACAATCACCTTTCTAGATTCTCATTTCATCAATTTCATTCCATTCATAACCAATTAATCAAATCAAAATCAAGTCTGATTCAATCCTAAAACCAATTAACATTGGAATTACGCTTAAAATAAATAAGTTTCCAACGAACTGAAAAATCTTTAGAAAATCATACACTTTTCGATTCTCATCCGATTCCTTCAACCCATATGTCATTTTAAAGGTATTGAAACCTATTTTCATCATACGAAATTAGTATTTTGATTGCCTATATACAGGACAACTTATAATGTAAAATACCACGACACTTCTTAAACTATAACCACAACTTTTAATCTATTCTTCATAGACATACCATTATGCAAATTTAACAACTTAATATAACCTGAGAAAGACACAAAATGCTACAGTATACTTCATTTCACGGCACATCTCATTCCAACTCTGATTCCAAACACCTTCATGCATATTTCGAAATTTAACCCTGAGGGAACTATTCAAATCAAGCAAACATGATTCTATCATCCAAAACATTCTCTTTCCATATCAGACAATCTAATTTCTGTAACATTCTATACTTAACCTTCATAATCACATATAAACATTTCAGAAATTGTATCTTATTCGCATTCCACTTACATTCTAAACATATATAGAACCTTCCACTTTAGATTCAACCCTAGATTCATTCAATTTATCAAATAGAGTAGAAATCTCCTCACCTAGGGTTTCTCTGTTTGCAAACCTAGCTTTTAGTCGCCAATAGTTTCAAGCTCAACCTGTCACGGTTTCAAATTCGGAGCAAATGTTAGCAATTAACCCTAATTACTCAGAAAATTCAAAACCCTAGAATTAGGGCTAGAAATTGGTCCTCACCTGCGCAGGAGATGAGTGCGAGAGGCACATGAGCGTGCGAGCAGGGAAGGGCGCTGCAGCCGCGTGCGCAGGAGCGTCGCACGCGCGCAGGCTAGCGCGGCTGGAGCCATCGCGCTGCACGGCTGGACATGGGCCTGTCGCGCGGCAGCGGGCGCGAGAAGGGACGATCGCGTGCTGGCGCGCGCAGGAGGGGGCTGTCTCGCGCGCAGTTGCGCGCTGAGGCAGGGACAGGTGCGAGCAATCGCGCGCGGTGGCACGAGCAGCACCGTGCGCAGTCGCGCGCGCGAGCAGGAGAGGGAGCAGAGCGAGAGAGACTGAGGGAGACAGGTGGAGAGATGGTGCGGGACAAGCTCGCGGTGGCGAGCGCGGTGGTGGAGAATCCGCGGTAGGGAGAAAGAGAGCTCGCGGGTTAGAGAGAGAAACCGAGAGAGAATGAGAGATTGAGAGAGAAGGTGGGTCTTGCTGGCCATCTGCGGCGGCCGCGATCAGCGGCGGCGGAAGAGGAAGCGCCGCGGTGGAGGCGGCGGAGCGGGAAGGAATGGCCGCGGGAGAGAGAGGAAAGGGGAGAGAGAGAGAAAAGTGAAGGAAATTAGGGCTAAGCCCTAATTTCAATTTTTCTTTTTTTTCTTTTTTTTTTTTTTTATAATAATAATAATAATAATAATTATTATTATTATTATATTTCTTTTTGTAAATAAATTTAAAAAAAAATTAAATGAGTAATGTATAAATAAATAAATGAATCAATAAATAAATAAATCATCTATATATTTTTCATACTCACTTTATTTTACAAATCGGAAATACGGATACTTTAAATATCCCAAAAAATTCAAATTTCATACCTCAAAATCGAAAATCAATATAATAAAAATCCTCTCTCAATATATAAACGGAGAAATATTTTATTAAATTTCATGAACAGTATACTTGTACGGACACCGCAATGTCGGTGTTACATTTTCTAACCCCCTAAAAACAAGTTTCGTCCTCGAAACTGAAAGAAGGTTAGGTACTTCCTTAGTATTGAGACATGAAAGACAGTATGAATACGGAATCATTCATTTGGCAACTCAAATCTGTATGCCACACTTCCGACCCTCTCAAGGATACGGAAGGGTACAAATATATCTGGAACTCAGATTGTCCCGCTACCTGAATCGTATAACTCATTTTAAAGGAAATACCCTCAAGAAAATCATCTCCTGTGGCAACTCAAGATGTCGCCGTCTACGATCAGCATATACCTTTTGCCTGTCCTGGGCGGCTCTCATCCGCCCACGAATGACCCTAACTTTATCTTTCATTTCCAAATCAACTCAACATTGTTGAGATGTCGTTCTACGACCTCACCCTAACATATCGGAGTGCGGCACCCCCTGTCACACAGTGCCTCATATGGGGCATCCTGATACTGGTTAGGCCAGTATAAAGACGTTCCAATACCTCTAAAGAAAATAACCACGAATCAGAATAAAATGTGCAGACTTGGTGAGTCTATCAACGATCACCCAATTAGCATCGTGTCGTGCTAAAGTCCGCGGAAATCCTTGTCACAAAATCCATTGTGACGTGTTTCTACTTCCACTCGGGAATGGAAAAAGAACTGCAAAGCGCCTGTGGGTCACTGATGCTTGGCCATCATCTACTGACAAACCAGGCATCAAACAACGAACTCTCTCTTTATACCAGACTACTAATAACTATCTCGGATCGTTAGGTACATTTTTTGTACCTCTCAAATGCATAACGCAAGTGGAGGAATGAACTTCCTCTAGAATATCTCTTCGAAAATTCACTGTCGGTGGGAATGCAAACCCGCTATCGATATACTACTAGTCCGTTATCACGGACTCGGAACTCTCTGTCATCATCTCTACCGATCTATCAAGAATACCTTGGAGCTTCTCATTTGCTCCCTATATCTCTCTAATGCGGTCGAGCAAGGTCGGCCTCATTTCAAATCAAGCTAGTCTGCTCGATCATCACTAATCAAACTGACTCCTAATACGCGGAGTCCCATCAAACAAGAGAGATAAGCACTCTTTATACATTGAATTTCTGACCAATTGCTCATCAAGAGGAGTGAAAATCAATAGCTGCTTATCTAGTGACGATAACGGTCTACCCAACGTCGAGCGAAATAATACTCTCACGTAAGAATAATCTGAACCAGTGTCAATAAGAACACGGGTATCGACTCTGAATATTTTCATGATACTCATGATGCGAGAAATTGAAAAAGAAACCAATATAGGATACGCAAAGGATATACGTATATATATATATCAAGTAGTCAAGCCTCTAAGGCTTTAACCTATCATAACCGTACATATCATCATGAGATGCATGGTTTCAAAAGAGGATCACAATAGTTAAGCTTCTAGAGCTTTAACTAGTCAAAACGGTACATAGGTATCATGATATACATGATTTCAAAAAAGGAGAGTATCTATAAACTCCTAACAAAAGAATCTACTGGAGGATTACCCATGGTCGTATCTGGGTTCGCCTAAGCATCCTCCTGAATCGTAACATACACGTGGGCCTGTGCCCTCGGCTCTTATAGTGAAGAGCCTAATGCAGTGTTGCTCCCGGCTGCAGTCCATGGAGCGGTGTGTACTGAGCGTGCAGGTACTCCCTGCCGACTCTTCCATGGTCCACCCATGTGTGTCCGTGACACCGACCTCCGAAACCTAGGTCGGGACAAGAGTTACAAATATGTCCTTGCTTCCTATATTAGAAGCATCTAAAGGGAGCTCGCAAGCTCCAAAATGACATCAGTCGCAGTCGCGACAAATAGAATGGTGCAATGCTGTGGAATAACTAGAGGCACTAGAGGCCTATACTCTAAAACTCTAAGGACGTGGTCCCTGTCCAACTTGTGTTGATGTAAAGTGAGAGGGGCTTCCCTAAAAGTTAGAAGTCCTATCCCACTTCGAGCTCTAGCTCGTCTGGGTCTCAACCCTATATGATCCTACTAGGACTCCGTAAAATCTCTGCGGTCGAACTCCCTCAAGAAGTCCTCCTACCGCAGTGAGTCAATAGCCTCTTCACAAATAGTCTCCCACCAAGTGAAGACATTACCGTTGAGGAGTCTCTCAACAACTCTCAATCTGAACTCCTCTAACAATCTCACATCAGTAAGGATCCTGCGAATCCTATAGATCCAGTGCTTCGCCGCTACGGCATCACTAGATCCTGAAAAGTCTGGGTATCTGAGCTGTCGTAACTCTGTCACCAACTGAGTAAGCTCATAGATGCACCTCAAAGTAACCGATGTCTCATTGGTTGGACTAGAAATGGAAGAACCGATCACCGGAGGAAGAATCGGTGTCATAGGAGCAAGTATGGCCGCAGGTGCGGTCGCTGGAGTCTATAGTAAAGGTGGTGGCATCTGCACCCCATATCTACTAAGCCACTCCTGCCACTGCCTCAAGGCGTCGAGTGGTGGCGGAGAAATCTCAGCTATAACAGCCGATGGAGGTGCTGAGGGTGGCACTAGTGAAGGTACGTAAGTAGAGGAAACATCCTCTGGTACTCATAAAGTCTCGAGTGCCACTAGTGCATCGAAGTCACTAAGGGACTCTAGTGGTGCACCGCGCCTACTACATCTAGGCGGCATAGTTCTGCAAACAAAGCACCTTTTCATTAAGTGGAAATCAAGGATTAGGGTTAGTTACGGAGTAACTAACCCCCTAAAAGAATTTGAGTTATGAATCAAGGCATTCAAATCCAATGGGAGGTGTATCACTCATACACCTGTATAAATGCCTCAAATGATGGTAATGGAAACGTGGCTATAATAGTCGGCCGAGAACATGCAAAAAGGGTACATATGACGAGGAAACATCCTCGAGTATTCTAAATATCTCATGCACAAATCTAGTACCTCGTCTAGTAATCATAATCTTACAAACGAAGAACTCAAATCAGATATGATTCAAAGAGTAGGGTTAGTTACGAAATAACTAACCCCCTAAAAATGAAGAGTTATCGGTTTAAAAACCGCTGAAAATGATATGCTAGGTTAGATACGCAGCGTATCTAACCCCCTAAAAAGAATAACTCATATACCTATGACCATGTATTGGGACTTCATGACTGTATGAAACTCTCATGCATTGAGGACTTTTAGCACAACACACTTGGGAATGTTTTCAAGACTCTCTTCCTACATAGCTCTCAACCTAAAGCTCTGATACCACCCGACATCACGCCCGAACCGGGAATCGTGAACAGCCGCCCGTTGACCTGGATGCCGGCTGTATTTCTACAAAAAATCGGGCAGAGCCTCCCCATAAATCGGAGGTCTCCCAATGTACAAATAACTCGTATAAACCCGTACATTTACATGATCCCGTAAATAAAATAAAATAGCCATCCCGGCCTCAAAACCATCCACCAATCTCCCAACCGACATCCAGACAACGCAAGGCTAACAAATCACCAACAGTCCTAGCCACAGACCTCTAATGTCATGCCCAACTAGAGCATGAGCAGCCGCTACACAGCGGGCCTAAGTTTTATACAATTTACAATAATTTTTCCCAAGTATTACTCAAAAACATACAATTGCCTCAATGCAAATGAAATATGAGAGTTTCGCAAATAAACATATATAATTTATACAATCATCCCAAATAAGTACACGGCCAACTACGGACCTCAACAAGACCACGCAGGGTCGACAATAAAATATGAAATTCATCTTTTCAATTAAAATTTAATCTCACCGTCGTAAACACCAAATCCGCCAACGAGCTATCAAGCCCTCGAGCTAAATACATCGCCCTAGCATCATAATCCTGTCTGGGGAGGGAAAGAGGAGGGGTGAGTACTCAGGGAAGAATACTCAGTGAGTGAGTGGGTCAATGTAATCGTGTAATATGGGGTGTGAAACTGGAGTGTCAAAGCATAAGTATACAAATCATATTTCAAATCATCATGCTTTTCATTTCAACAATATATCACTTTGCACGCATTATCAAATCAAATATGCATCCAAAACACTGTCATCAAAATCATAGAGCTGCCAGCCGAAAATGTCCTGGCAGAGGTCTACCACGACCTATGACAGGCGCACCGGGGGTGTTATATGCGATTTTTATTTAAAGTGCTCTCTACCCGGCGTTGGCAACGGACCTTGTCCAGGTGCTAGACTTGGATAGCATCCAAATCCTCCCCTTTCGGGTTCAGCACTGCCTAGTTCCGTGTAGTAAATATAATCTCGACAACTCGTGGGATACCCCAGGCCTTAGGCATATCCGGACGCCACCAAAGCGCCTCTCACGGTGTCCTTCGTAGCTACGGAACAATACATATCACAGCCCTCAAGGCCAATATCAATATCACAATCATATGAGAGCCCTCAAGGCCAAAATCAATTTCATTTCACAACATGTGCCGTAAATCGGGTTCACAAACCAAATGCAACATATAGCATAAAATGGCACATTTTACATTTCAATCACATGGATGCATATTTCATAATTCAACCACATTTTCAGACACTCCATCGGTTCACAAAAATCATTTTCAAAGCCGGTCAAAACATTTTAAGCACGCGGTAAATCATGCTCATTTATCAACATTGTAAAACAGAGTTTGCATATTAAACGAAAACATTTCAATAAAACCCACTCACAGTATACGGGAGGGTCAATCACTCCCTATAACGCACAACAAGTGCCGAAACCGTGCTCCCCTCGATCAAGACATCCAACACATACGCATGTATAACATCAGCAAGTTTCAAACCTGCGCAGTTATAGAAAATAGGCTATAACTTTTAATACCCTCTACAATTCAAAGGTTTTCTTATTTCATTTTTTTAAAGCTAAGGATGTCTAGTGTCTGAGGCAGAAAGCCTCATGTCATTCGGAGCTGTGTAAAGAAAGTTATGCTAAAAGACTACATCTTTGTTCAATTGGCTAAAATGCATGGTCTTCACTTTTAAATTTCCAATGTCAAGTCAAGTCTTTTAAGCCACTACCTTAACTCTTCATATTTTGTTCATGCTTACAACATGTCCACAAGACTCAAGTGATGGTACTCAACCAATCATATACAAAGCCCACACCAATCCAATCTCTCGCCGCACATTTCCATATCACTTTAATACCCCAATATCACTATATATATATATGCACACACTTTCTATACCTCATTACATACACATATAAACCTCCATTTTGCTTACTAGAGTCATTCCCAATCTCTTCAATAGATTCGATCAAGACAATTTTACATCCACATACTAACCTCTAACCAAAATTCAACATGCATAATTCCTCACACTTTTGGCCTCAATTTCACATATACATATTCCATAACACACCACACTTCAATGCCAAAAACACAAGTACATCAAATTCACATTTTAACATTCAAAATCTCATTAAAATCCATCAATTTCATACTCAAAGTTCTACATCGTCCAAGTACATGTTTCCTTAGGGTTTCTCCCCTCAATATGTGCTCATTTAAGACTTAATTCAAACATTTACACAATCACCTTTCTAGATTCTCATTTCATCAATTTCATTCCATTCATAACCAATTAATCAAATCAAAATCAAGTCTGATTCAATCCTAAAACCAATTAACATTGGAATTACGCTTAAAATAAATAAGTTTCCAACGAACTGAAAAATCTTTAGAAAATCATACACTTTTCGATTCTCATCCGATTCCTTCAACCCATATGTCATTTTAAAGGTATTGAAACCTATTTTCATCATACGAAATTAGTATTTTGATTGCCTATATACAGGACAACTTATAATGTAAAATACCACGACACTTCTTAAACTATAACCACAACTTTTAATCTATTCTTCATAGACATACCATTATGCAAATTTAACAACTTAATATAACCTGAGAAAGACACAAAATGCTACAGTATACTTCATTTCACGGCACATCTCATTCCAACTCTGATTCCAAACACCTTCATGCATATTTCGAAATTTAACCCTGAGGGAACTATTCAAATCAAGCAAACATGATTCTATCATCCAAAACATTCTCTTTCCATATCAGACAATCTAATTTCTGTAACATTCTATACTTAACCTTCATAATCACATATAAACATTTCAGAAATTGTATCTTATTCGCATTCCACTTACATTCTAAACATATATAGAACCTTCCACTTTAGATTCAACCCTAGATTCATTCAATTTATCAAATAGAGTAGAAATCTCCTCACCTAGGGTTTCTCTGTTTGCAAACCTAGCTTTTAGTCGCCAATAGTTTCAAGCTCAACCTGTCACGGTTTCAAATTCGGAGCAAATGTTAGCAATTAACCCTAATTACTCAGAAAATTCAAAACCCTAGAATTAGGGCTAGAAATTGGTCCTCACCTGCGCAGGAGATGAGTGCAGAAGGCACATGAGCGTGCGAGCAAGGAAGGGGCGCTGCAGCCGCGTGCGCAGGAGCTGTCGCACGCGCAGGCTGAGCGCGCCGGAGCCATCGCGCTGCACGGCCGGACATGGCGCTGCGCGCGCGCTAGCGGGCGCGCAGGAAGGGACGATCGCGTGCTGGCGCGCGCAGGAGGGGGCTGTCTCGCGCGCAGTTGCGCGCTGAGGCAGGGACAGGTGCGAGCAATCGCGCGCGGTGGCACGAGCAGCACCGTGCGCAGTCGCGCGCGCGAGCAGGAGAGGGAGCAGAGCGAGAGAGACTGAGGGAGACAGTGAGAGAGATGGTGCGGGACAAGCTCGCGGTGGCGACCGCGGTGGTGGAGAATCCGCGGTAGGGAGAAAGAGAGCTCGCGGGTTAGAGAGAGAAACCGAGAGAGAGAATGAGAGATTGAGAGAGAAGGTGGGTCTTGCTGGCCATCTGCGGCGGCCGCGATCAGCGGCGGCGGAAGAGGAAGCGCCGCGGTGGAGGCGGCGGAGCGGGAAGGAATGGCCGCGGGAGAGAGAGGAAAGGGGAGAGAGAGAGAGAGAAAAGTGAAGGAAATTAGGGCTAAGCCCTAATTTCAATTTTTCTTTTTTTTCTTTTTTTTTTTTTTATAATAATAATAATAATTATTATTATTATTATTATTATATTTCTTTTTGTAAATAAATTTAAAAAAAAATTAAATGAGTAATGTATAAATAAATAAATGAATCAATAAATAAATAAATCATCTATATATTTTTCATACTCACTTTATTTTACAAATCGGAAATACGGATACTTTAAATATCCCAAAAATTTCAAATTTCATACCTCAAAATCGAAAATCAATATAATAAAAATCCTCTCTCAATATATAAACGGAGAAATATTTTATTAAATTTCATGAACAGTATACTTGTACGGACACCGCAATGTCGGTGTTACATTTTCTAACCCCCTAAAAACAAGTTTCGTCCTCGAAACTGAAAGAAGGTTAGGTACTTCCTTAGTATTGAGACATGAAAGACAGTATGAATACGGAATCATTCATTTGGCAACTCAAATCTGTATGCCACACTTCCGACCCTCTCAAGGATACGGAAGGGTACAAATATATCTGGAACTCAGATTGTCCCACTGCCTGAATCGTATAACTCATTTTAAAGGAAATACCCTCAAGAAAATCATCTCCTGTGGCAACTCAAGATGTCGCCGTCTACGATCAGCATATACCTTTTGCCTGTCCTGGGCGGCTCTCATCCGCCCACGAATGACCCTAACTTTATCTTTCATTTCCAAATCAACTCAACATTGTTGAGATGTCGTTCTACGACCTCACCCTAACATATCGGAGTGCGGCACCCCCTGTCATACAGTGCCTCATATGGGGCATCCTGATACTGGTTAGGCCAGTATAAAGACGTTCCAATACCTCTAAAGAAAATAACCACGAATCAGAATAAAATGTGCAGACTTGGTGAGTCTATCAACGATCACCCAATTAGCATCGTGTCGTGCTAAAGTCCGCGGAAATCCTTGTCACAAAATCCATTGTGACGTGTTTCTACTTCCACTCGGGAATGGAAAAAGAACTGCAAAGCGCCTGTGGGTCACTGATGCTTGGCCATCATCTACTGACAAACCAGGCATCAAACAACGAACTCTCTCTTTATACCAGACTACTAATAACTATCTCGGATCGTTAGGTACATTTTTTGTACCTCTCAAATGCATAACGCAAGTGGAGGAATGAACTTCCTCTAGAATATCTCTTCGAAAATTCACTGTCGGTGGGAATGCAAACCCGCTATCGATATACTACTAGTCCGTTATCACGGACTCGGAACTCTCTGTCATCATCTCTACCGATCTATCAAGAATACCTTGGAGCTTCTCATTTGCTCCCTATATCTCTCTAATGCGGTCGAGCAAGGTCGGCCTCATTTCAAATCAAGCTAGTAATGCTGCTCGATCATCATTAATCAAACTGACTCCTAATACGCGGAGTCCCATCAACAAGAGAGATAAGCACTCTCTATATACTAAATTTCAAATCGACTGCTCATTAAGAGGAGTGAAAATCAATAGCTTCTCATCTAGTGACGATAACAGTCTACCCAACTGTCGAGCGAAATAATACTCTCACGTAAGAATAATCTGAACCAGTGTCAATAAGAACACGGGTATCGACTCTGAATATTTTCATGATACTCATGATGCGAGAAATTGAAAAAGAAACCAATATAGGATACGCAAAGGATATACGTATCTATATATGTCAAGTAGTCAAGCCTCTAAGGCTTTAACCAGTCATAACCGTACATATCATCATGAGATGCATGGTTTCAAAAGAGGATCACAATAGTTAAGCTTCTAGAGCTTTAACTAGTCAAAACGGTACATAGGTATCATGATATACATGATTTCAAAAAGGAGAGTATCTATAAACTCCTAACAAAAGAATCTACTGGAGGATTACCCATGGTCGTATCTGGGTTCGCCTAAGCATCCTCCTGAATCGTAACATACACGTGGGCCTGTGCCCTCGGCTCTTATAGTGAAGAGCCTAATGCAGTGTTGCTCCCGGCTGCAGTCCATGGAGCGGTGTGTACTGAGCGTGCAGGTACTCCCTGCTGACCTGTCCATGGTCCACCCATGTGTGTCTGTGACACCTGACCTCTGAAACCTAGGTCAGGACAAGAGTTACAAATATGTCCTTGCTTCCTATATTAGAAGCATCTAAAGGGAGCTCTGCAAGCTCCAAAATGACATCAGTCGCAGTCGCGACAAATAGAATGGTGCAATGCTGTGGAATAACTAGAGGCACTAGAGGCCTATACTCTAAAACTCTAAGGACGTGGTCCCTGTCCAACTTGTGTTGATGTAAAGTGAGAGGGGCTTCCCTAAAAGTTAGAAGTCCTATCCCACTTCGAGCTCTAGCTCGTCTGGGTCTCAACCCTATATGATCCTACTAGGACTCCGTAAAATCTCTGCGGTCGAACTCCCTCAAGAAGTCCTCCTACCGCAGTGAGTCAATAGCCTCTTCACAAATAGTCTCCCACCAAGTGAAGACATTACCGTTGAGGAGTCTCTCAACAACTCTCAATCTGAACTCCTCTAACAATCTCACATCAGTAAGGATCCTGCGAATCCTATAGATCCAGTGCTTCGCCGCTACGGCATCACTAGATCCTGAAAAGTCTGGGTATCTGAGCTGTCGTAACTCTGTCACCAACTGAGTAAGCTCATAGATGCACCTCAAAGTAACCGATGTCTCATTGGTTGGACTAGAAATGGAAGAACCAGTCACCGGAGGAAGAATCGGTGTCATAGGAGCAAGTATGGCCGCAGGTGCGGTCGCTGGAGTCTATAGTAAAGGTGGTGGCATCTGCACCCCATATCTACTAAGCCACTCCTGCCACTGCCTCAAGGCGTCGAGTGGTGGCGGAGAAATCTCAGCTATAACAGCCGATGGAGGTGCTGAGGTTGGCACTAGTGAAGGTACGTAAGTAGAGGAAACATCCTCTGGTACTCATAAAGTCTCGAGTGCCACTAGTGCATCAGACACTAAGGGACTCTAGTGGTGCACCGCGCCTACTACATCTAGGCGGCATAGTTCTGCAAACAAAGCACCTTTTCATTAAGTGGAAATCAAGGATTAGGGTTAGTTACGGAGTAACTAACCCCCTAAAAGAATTTGAGTTATGAATCAAGGCATTCAAATCCAATGGGAGGTGTATCACTCATACACCTGTATAAATGCCTCAAATGATGGTAATGGAAACGTGGCTATAATAGTCGGCCGAGAACATGCAAAAAGGGTACATATGACGAGGAAACATCCTCGAGTATTCTAAATATCTCATGCACAAATCTAGTACCTCGTCTAGTAATCATAATCTTACAAACGAAGAACTCAAATCAGATATGATTCAAAGAGTAGGGTTAGTTACGAAATAACTAACCCCCTAAAAATGAAGAGTTATCGGTTTAAAAACCGCTGAAAATGATATGCTAGGTTAGATACGCAGCGTATCTAACCCCCTAAAAAGAATAACTCATATACCTATGACCATGTACTGGGACTTCATGACTGTATGAAACTCTCATGCATTGAGGACTTTTAGCACAACACACTTGGGAATGTTTTCAAGACTCTCTTCCTACATAGCTCTCAACCTAAAGCTCTGATACCACCCGAACTGTCACGCCCCGAACCGGGAATCATGAACAGCCGCCCGTTGACCTGGATGCCGGCTGTATTTCTACAAAAAATCGGGCAGAGCCTCCCCATAAATCGGAGGTCTCCCAATGTACAAATAACCTGTATAAACCTGTACATTTACATGATCCTGTAAATAAAATAAAATAGCCATCCCGGCCTCAAAACCATCCACCAATCTCCCAACCGACATCCAGACAACGCAAGGCTAACAAATCACCAACAGTCCTAGCCACAGACCTCTAATGTCATGCCCAACTAGAGCATGAGCAGCCGCTACACCGAGCGGGCCTAAGTTTTATACAATTTACAATAATTTTTCCCAAGTATTACTCAAAAACATACAATTGCCTCAATGCAAATGAAATATGAGAGTTTCGCAAATAAACATATATAATTTATACAATCATCCCAAATAAGTACACGGCCAACTACGGACCTCAACAAGACCACGCAGGGTCGACAATAAAATATGAAATTCATCTTTTCAATTAAAATTTAATCTCACCGTCGTAAACACCAAATCCGCCAACGAGCTATCAAGCCCTCGAGCTAAATACATCGCCCTAGCATCATAATCCTGTCTGGGGAGGGAAAGAGGAGGGGTGAGTACTCAGGGAAGAATACTCAGTGAGTGAGTGGGTCAATGTAATCGTGTAATATGGGGTGTGAAACTGGAGTGTCAAAGCATAAGTATACAAATCATATTTCAAATCATCATGCTTTTCATTTCAACAATATATCACTTTGCACGCATTATCAAATCAAATATGCATCCAAAACACTGTCATCAAAATCATAGAGCTGCCAGCCGAAAATGTCCTGGCAGAGGTCTACCACGACCTATGACAGGCGCACCGGGGGTGTTATATGCGATTTTTATTTAAAGTGCTCTCTACCCCGGCGTTGGCGACGGACCTCGTCCAGGTGCTAGACTTGACTAGCAGCCAAGTCCTCCCCCTTTCGGGTTCAACCTGCCTAGTTCCGTGTAGTAAATATAATCTCGACAACTCGTGGGATACCCCAGGCCTTAGGCATATCCGGACGCCACCAAAGCGCCTCTCACGGTGTCCTTCGTAGCTACGGAACAATACATATCACAGCCCTCAAGGCCAATATCAATATCACAATCATATCACAGCCCTCAAGGCCAAAATCAATATCATATCACAACATGTGCCGTAAATCAGGTTTACAAACCAAATGCAACATATAGCATAAAATGGCACATTTTACATTTCAATCACATGGATGCATATTTCATAATTCAACCACATTTTCAGACACTCCATCGGTTCACAAAAATCATTTTCAAAGCCAGTCAAAACATTTTAAGCACGCGGTAAATCATGCTCATTTATCAAACTGTTGTAAAACAGAGTTTGCATATTAAACGAAAACATTTCAATAAAACCCACTCACAGTATACGGGAGGGTCAATCACTCCCTATAACGCACAACAAGTGCCGAAACCGTGCTCCCCTCGATCAAGACATCCAACACATACGCATGTATAACATCAGCAAGTTTCAAACTCGTGGCGGTTATAGAAAATAGGCTATAACTTTTAATACCCTCTACAATTCAAAGGTTTTCTTATTTCATTTTTTTAAAGCTAAGGATGTCTAGTGTCTGAGGCAGAAAGCCTCATGTCATTCGGAGCTGTGTAAAGAAAGTTATGCTAAAAGACTACATGCTGTTCAATTGGCTAAAATGCATGGTCTTCACTTTTAAATTTCCAATGTCAAGTCAAGTCTTTTAAGCCACTACCTTAACTCTTCATATTTTGTTCATGCTTACAACATGTCCACAAGACTCAAGTGATGGTACTCAACCAATCATATACAAAGCCCACACCAATCCAATCTCTCGCCGCACATTTCCATATCACTTTAATACCCCAATATCACTATATATATATATGCACACACTTTCTATACCTCATTACATACACATATAAACCTCCATTTTGCTTACTAGAGTCATTCCCAATCTCTTCAATAGATTCGATCAAGACAATTTTACATCCACATACTAACCTCTAACCAAAATTCAACATGCATAATTCCTCACACTTTTGGCCTCAATTTCACATATACATATTCCATAACACACCACACTTCAATGCCAAAAACACAAGTACATCAAATTCACATTTTAACATTCAAAATCTCATTAAAATCCATCAATTTCATACTCAAAGTTCTACATCGTCCAGTACATGTTTCCTTAGGGTTTCTCCCCTCAATATGTGCTCATTTAAGACTTAATTCAAACATTTACACAATCACCTTTCTAGATTCTCATTTCATCAATTTCATTCCATTCATAACCAATTAATCAAATCAAAATCAAGTCTGATTCAATCCTAAAACCAATTAACATTGGAATTACGCTTAAAATAAATAAGTTTCCAACGAACTGAAAAATCTTTAGAAAATCATACACTTTTCGATTCTCATCCGATTCCTTCAACCCATATGTCATTTTAAAGGTATTGAAACCTATTTTCATCATACGAAATTAGTATTTTGATTGCCTATATACAGGACAACTTATAATGTAAAATACCACGACACTTCTTAAACTATAACCACAACTTTTAATCTATTCTTCATAGACATACCATTATGCAAATTTAACAACTTAATATAACCTGAGAAAGACACAAAATGCTACAGTATACTTCATTTCACGGCACATCTCATTCCAACTCTGATTCCAAACACCTTCATGCATATTTCGAAATTTAACCCTGAGGGAACTATTCAAATCAAGCAAACATGATTCTATCATCCAAAACATTCTCTTTCCATATCAGACAATCTAATTTCTGTAACATTCTATACTTAACCTTCATAATCACATATAAACATTTCAGAAATTGTATCTTATTCGCATTCCACTTACATTCTAAACATATATAGAACCTTCCACTTTAGATTCAACCCTAGATTCATTCAATTTATCAAATAGAGTAGAAATCTCCTCACCTAGGGTTTCTCTGTTTGCAAACCTAGCTTTTAGTCGCCAATAGTTTCAAGCTCAACCTGTCACGGTTTCAAATTCGGAGCAAATGTTAGCAATTAACCCTAATTACTCAGAAAATTCAAAACCCTAGAATTAGGGCTAGAAATTGGTCCTCACCTGCGCAGGAGATGAGTGCAGAAGGCACATGAGCGTGCGAGCAAGGAAGGGGCGCTGCAGCCGCGTGCGCAGGAGCTGTCGCACGCGCAGGGCTAGCGCGCTGGAGCCATCGCGCTGCACGGCTGGACATGGGCTGTCGCGCGCTGCAGGCGCGCGCAGGAAGGGACGATCGCGTGCTGGCGCGCGCAGGAGGGGGCTGTCTCGCGCGCAGTTGCGCGCTGAGGCAGGGACAGGTGCGAGCAATCGCGCGCGGTGGCACGAGCAGCACCGCGCCGCGCGCGAAGGGGAGAGAGGGAGCAGAGCGAGAGAGACTGAGGGAGACAGTGAGAGAGATGGTGCGGGACAAGCTCGCGGTGGCGACCGCGGTGGTGGAGAATCCGCGGTAGGGAGAAAGAGAGCTCGCGGGTTAGAGAGAGAAACCGAGAGAGAGAATGAGAGATTGAGAGAGAAGGTGGGTCTTGCTGGCCATCTGCGGCGGCCGCGATCAGCGGCGGCGGAAGAGGAAGCGCCGCGGTGGAGGCGGCGGAGCGGGAAGGAATGGCCGCGGGAGAGAGAGGAAAGGGGAGAGAGAGAGAGAAAAGTGAAGGAAATTAGGGCTAAGCCCTAATTTCAATTTTTCTTTTTTTTCTTTTTTTTTTTTTTTTATAATAATAATAATAATTATTATTATTATTATTATATTTCTTTTTGTAAATAAATTTAAAAAAAAATTAAATGAGTAATGTATAAATAAATAAATGAATCAATAAATAAATAAATCATCTATATATTTTTCATACTCACTTTATTTTACAAATCGGAAATACGGATACTTTAAATATCCCAAAAATTTCAAATTTCATACCTCAAAATCGAAAATCAATATAATAAAAATCCTCTCTCAATATATAAACGGAGAAATATTTTATTAAATTTCATGAACAGTATACTTGTACGGACACCGCAATGTCGGTGTTACATTTTCTAACCCCCTAAAAACAAGTTTCGTCCTCGAAACTGAAAGAAGGTTAGGTACTTCCTTAGTATTGAGACATGAAAGACAAGATGAATACGGAATCATTCATTTGGCAACTCAAATCAGATGCCACACTTCCGACCCTCTCAAGGATACGGAAGGGTACAAATATATCCGGAACTCGGATTGTCCCACCTTGTCAATCGTATAACTCATTTTAAAGGAAATACCCTCAAGAAAATCATCTCCTGTGGCAACTCAAGATGTCGCCGTCTAAAATCAGCATATACCTTTTGCCCCGTCTCCGGCGGCTCTCATCCGCCCACGAATGACCCTAACTTTATCTTTCATTTCCAAATCAACTCAACATTGTTGAGATGTCGTTCTACGACCTCACCCTAACATATCGGAGTGCGGCACCCCCGTCATACGATTGCCTCATATGGGGCATCCCGATCATGGTTAGGCCAAGATAAAGACGTTCTAATACCTCTAAAGAAAATAACCACGAATCAGAATAAAATGTGCAGACTTGGTGAGTCTATCAACGATCACCCAATTAGCATCGTGTCGTGCTAAAGTCCGCGGAAATCCTTGTCACAAAATCCATTGTGACGTGTTTCTACTTCCACTCGGGAATGGAAAAAGAACTGCAAAGCGCCTGTGGGTCACTGATGCTTGGCCATCATCTACTGACAAACCAGGCATCAAACAACGAACTCTCTCTTTATACCAGACTACTAATAACTATCTCGGATCGTTAGGTACATTTTTTGTACCTCTCAAATGCATAACGCAAGTGGAGGAATGAACTTCCTCTAGAATATCTCTTCGAAAATTCACTGTCGGTGGGAATGCAAACCCGCTATCGATATACTACTAGTCCGTTATCACGGACTCGAACTCTCGTCATCATCTCTACCGATCTATCAAGAATACCTTGGAGCTTCTCATTTGCTCCCTATATCTCTCTAATGCGGTCGAGCAAGGTCGGCCTCATTTCAAATCAAGCTAGTAATGCTGCTCGATCATCATTAATCAAACTGACTCCTAATACGCGGAGTCCCATCAACAAGAGAGATAAGCACTCTCTATATACTAAATTTCAAATCGACTGCTCATTAAGAGGAGTGAAAATCAATAGCTTCTCATCTAGTGACGATAACGGGTCTACCCAACTGTCGAGCGAAATAATACTCTCACGTAAGAATAATCTGAACCAGTGTCAATAAGAACACGGGTATCGACTCTGAATATTTTCATGATACTCATGATGCGAGAAATTGAAAAAGAAACCAATATAGGATACGCAAAGGATATACGTATCTATATATGTCAAGTAGTCAAGCCTCTAAGGCTTTAACCAGTCATAACCGTACATATCATCATGAGATGCATGGTTTCAAAAGTGGATCACAATAGTTAAGCTTCTAGAGCTTTAACTAGTCAAAACGGTACATAGGTATCATGATATACATGATTTCAAAAAAGGAGAGTATCTATAAACTCCTAACAAAAGAATCTACTGGAGGATTACCCATGGTCGTATCTGGGTTCGCCTAAGCATCCTCCTGAATCGTAACATACACGTGGGCCTGTGCCCTCGGCTCTTATAGTGAAGAGCCTAATGCAGTGTTGCTCCCGGCTGCAGTCCATGGAGCGGTGTGTACTGAGCGTGCAGGTACTCCCTGCTGACCTGTCCATGGTCCACCCATGTGTGTCTGTGACACCTGACCTCTGAAACCTAGGTCAGGACAAGAGTTACAAATATGTCCTTGCTTCCTATATTAGAAGCATCTAAAGGGAGCTCTGCAAGCTCCAAAATGACATCAGTCGCAGTCGCGACAAATAGAATGGTGCAATGCTGTGGAATAACTAGAGGCACTAGAGGCCTATACTCTAAAACTCTAAGGACGTGGTCCCTGTCCAACTTGTGTTGATGTAAAGTGAGAGGGGCTTCCCTAAAAGTTAGAAGTCCTATCCCACTTCGAGCTCTAGCTCGTCTGGGTCTCAACCCTATATGATCCTACTAGGACTCCGTAAAATCTCTGCGGTCGAACTCCCTCAAGAAGTCCTCCTACCGCAGTGAGTCAATAGCCTCTTCACAAATAGTCTCCCACCAAGTGAAGACATTACCGTTGAGGAGTCTCTCAACAACTCTCAATCTGAACTCCTCTAACAATCTCACATCAGTAAGGATCCCGCGAATCCTATAGATCCGATGCTTCGCCGCTACGGCATCACTAGATCCTGAAAAGTCTGGGTATCTGAGCTGTCGTAACTCTGTCACCAACTGAGTAAGCTCATAGATGCACCTCAAAGTAACCGATGTCTCATTGGTTGGACTAGAAATGGAAGAACCAGTCACCGGAGGAAGAATCGGTGTCATAGGAGCAAGTATGGCCGCGGCGTGCGGTCGCCGGAGTCTATAGTAAAGGTGGTGGCATCTCGCACCCCATATCTACTAAGCCACTCCCGCCACCGCCTCAAGGCGTCGAGTGGTGGCGGAGAAATCTCGGCTATAACGGCCGATGGAGGTGCCGAGGTTGGCACTAGTGAAGGTACGTAAGTAGAGGAAACATCCTCGGTACTCATAAAGTCTCGAGTGCCACTAGTGCATCGGACACTAAGGGACTCTAGTGGTGCACCGCGCCTACTACATCTAGGCGGCATAGTTCTGCAAACAAAGCACCTTTTCATTAAGTGGAAATCAAGGATTAGGGTTAGTTACGGAGTAACTAACCCCCTAAAAGAATTTGAGTTATGAATCAAGGCATTCAAATCCAATGGGAGGTGTATCACTCATACACCTGTATAAATGCCTCAAATGATGGTAATGGAAACGTGGCTATAATAGTCGGCCGAGAACATGCAAAAAGGGTACATATGACGAGGAAACATCCTCGAGTATTCTAAATATCTCATGCACAAATCTAGTACCTCGTCTAGTAATCATAATCTTACAAACGAAGAACTCAAATCAGATATGATTCAAAGAGTAGGGTTAGTTACGAAATAACTAACCCCCTAAAAATGAAGAGTTATCGGTTTAAAAACCGCTGAAAATGATATGCTAGGTTAGATACGCAGCGTATCTAACCCCCTAAAAAGAATAACTCATATACCTATGACCATGTACTGGGACTTCATGACTGTATGAAACTCTCATGCATTGAGGACTTTTAGCACAACACACTTGGGAATGTTTTCAAGACTCTCTTCCTACATAGCTCTCAACCTAAAGCTCTGATACCACCCGAACTGTCACGCCCCGAACCGGGAATCATGAACAGCCGCCCGTTGACCTGGATGCCGGCTGTATTTCTACAAAAAATCGGGCAGAGCCTCCCCATAAATCGGAGGTCTCCCAATGTACAAATAACCTGTATAAACCTGTACATTTACATGATCCTGTAAATAAAATAAAATAGCCATCCCGGCCTCAAAACCATCCACCAATCTCCCAACCGACATCCAGACAACGCAAGGCTAACAAATCACCAACAGTCCTAGCCACAGACCTCTAATGTCATGCCCAACTAGAGCATGAGCAGCCGCTACACCGAGCGGGCCTAAGTTTTATACAATTTACAATAATTTTTCCCAAGTATTACTCAAAAACATACAATTGCCTCAATGCAAATGAAATATGAGAGTTTCGCAAATAAACATATATAATTTATACAATCATCCCAAATAAGTACACGGCCAACTACGGACCTCAACAAGACCACGCAGGGTCGACAATAAAATATGAAATTCATCTTTTCAATTAAAATTTAATCTCACCGTCATAAACACCAAATCCGCCAACGAGCTATCAAGCCCTCGAGCTAAATACATCGCCCTAGCATCATAATCCTGTCTGGGGAGGGAAAGAGGAGGGGTGAGTACTCAGGGAAGAATACTCAGTGAGTGAGTGGGTCAATGTAATCGTGTAATATGGGGTGTGAAACTGGAGTGTCAAAGCATAAGTATACAAATCATATTTCAAATCATCATGCTTTTCATTTCAACAATATATCACTTTGCACGCATTATCAAATCAAATATGCATCCAAAACACTGTCATCAAAATCATAGAGCTGCCAGCCGAAAATGTCCTGGCAGAGGTCTACCACGACCTATGACAGCCGCACCGGGGGTGTTATATGCGATTTTTATTTAAAGTGCTCTCTACCCCGGCGTTGGCGACGGACCTCGTCCAGGTGCTAGACTTGACTAGCAGCCAAGTCCTCCCCCTTTCGGGTTCAACCTGCCTAGTTCCGTGTAGTAAATATAATCTCGACAACTCGTGGGATACCCCAGGCCTTAGGCATATCCGGACGCCACCAAAGCGCCTCTCACGGTGTCCTTCGTAGCTACGGAACAATACATATCACAGCCCTCAAGGCCAATATCAATATCACAATCATATCACAGCCCTCAAGGCCAAAATCAATATCATATCACAACATGTGCCGTAAATCAGGTTTACAAACCAAATGCAACATATAGCATAAAATGGCACATTTTACATTTCAATCACATGGATGCATATTTCATAATTCAACCACATTTTCAGACACTCCATCGGTTCACAAAAATCATTTTCAAAGCCGTACCAAAACATTTTAAGCACGCGGTAAATCATGCTCATTTATCAAACTGTTGTAAAACAGAGTTTGCATATTAAACGAAAACATTTCAATAAAACCCACTCACAGTATACGGGAGGGTCAATCACTCCCTATAACGCACAACAAGTGCCGAAACCGTGCTCCCCTCGATCAAGACATCCAACACATACGCATGTATAACATCAGCAAGTTTCAAACCTGTGCTTATAGAAAATAGGCTATAACTTTTAATACCCTCTACAATTCAAAGGTTTTCTTATTTCATTTTTTTAAAGCTAAGGATGTCTAGTGTCTGAGGCAGAAAGCCTCATGTCATTCGGAGCTGTGTAAAGAAAGTTATGCTAAAAGACTACATGCTGTTCAATTGGCTAAAATGCATGGTCTTCACTTTTAAATTTCCAATGTCAAGTCAAGTCTTTTAAGCCACTACCTTAACTCTTCATATTTTGTTCATGCTTACAACATGTCCACAAGACTCAAGTGATGGTACTCAACCAATCATATACAAAGCCCACACCAATCCAATCTCTCGCCGCACATTTCCATATCACTTTAATACCCCAATATCACTATATATATATATGCACACACTTTCTATACCTCATTACATACACATATAAACCTCCATTTTGCTTACTAGAGTCATTCCCAATCTCTTCAATAGATTCGATCAAGACAATTTTACATCCACATACTAACCTCTAACCAAAATTCAACATGCATAATTCCTCACACTTTTGGCCTCAATTTCACATATACATATTCCATAACACACCACACTTCAATGCCAAAAACACAAGTACATCAAATTCACATTTTAACATTCAAAATCTCATTAAAATCCATCAATTTCATACTCAAAGTTCTACATCGTCCAGTACATGTTTCCTTAGGGTTTCTCCCCTCAATATGTGCTCATTTAAGATTTAATTCAAACATTTACACAATCACCTTTCTAGATTCTCATTTCATCAATTTCATTCCATTCATAACCAATTAATCAAATCAAAATCAAGTCTGATTCAATCCTAAAACCAATTAACATTGGAATTACGCTTAAAATAAATAAGTTTCCAACGAACTGAAAAATCTTTAGAAAATCATACACTTTTCGATTCTCATCCGATTCCTTCAACCCATATGTCATTTTAAAGGTATTGAAACCTATTTTCATCATACGAAATTAGTATTTTGATTGCCTATATACAGGACAACTTATAATGTAAAATACCACGACACTTCTTAAACTATAACCACAACTTTTAATCTATTCTTCATAGACATACCATTATGCAAATTTAACAACTTAATATAACCTGAGAAAGACACAAAATGCTACAGTATACTTCATTTCACGGCACATCTCATTCCAACTCTGATTCCAAACACCTTCATGCATATTTCGAAATTTAACCCTGAGGGAACTATTCAAATCAAGCAAACATGATTCTATCATCCAAAACATTCTCTTTCCATATCAGACAATCTAATTTCTGTAACATTCTATACTTAACCTTCATAATCACATATAAACATTTCAGAAATTGTATCTTATTCGCATTCCACTTACATTCTAAACATATATAGAACCTTCCACTTTAGATTCAACCCTAGATTCATTCAATTTATCAAATAGAGTAGAAATCTCCTCACCTAGGGTTTCTCTGTTTGCAAACCTAGCTTTTAGTCGCCAATAGTTTCAAGCTCAACCTGTCACGGTTTCAAATTCGGAGCAAATGTTAGCAATTAACCCTAATTACTCAGAAAATTCAAAACCCTAGAATTAGGGCTAGAAATTGGTCCTCACCTGCGCAGGAGATGAGTGCAGAAGGCACATGAGCGTGCGAGCAAGGAAGGGGCGCTGCAGCCGCGTGCGCAGGAGCTGTCGCACGCGCAGGGCTAGCGCGCTGGAGCCATCGCGCTGCACGGCTGGACATGGGCTGTCGCCGGCGTGCAGCGCGCGGCAAGAAGGGACGATCGCGTGGCGGCGCGCGCAGAGGGGCTGTCTCGCGCGATTGCGCGGGCCGAGGCGGCAGTGCGAGCAATCGCGCGCGGTGGCACGAGCAGCACCGTGCGCAGTCGCGCGCGCGAGCAGGAGAGGGAGCAGAGCGAGAGAGACTGAGGGAGACAGTGAGAGAGATGGTGCGGGACAAGCTCGCGGTGGCGACCGCGGTGGTGGAGAATCCGCGGTAGGGAGAAAGAGAGCTCGCGGGTTAGAGAGAGAAACCGAGAGAGAGAATGAGAGATTGAGAGAGAAGGTGGGTCTTGCTGGCCATCTGCGGCGGCCGCGATCAGCGGCGGCGGAAGAGGAAGCGCCGCGGTGGAGGCGGCGGAGCGGGAAGGAATGGCCGCGGGAGAGAGAGGAAAGGGGAGAGAGAGAGAGAGAAAAGTGAAGGAAATTAGGGCTAAGCCCTAATTTCAATTTTTCTTTTTTTTCTTTTTTTTTTTTATAATAATAATAATAATTATTATTATTATTATTATTATATTTCTTTTTGTAAATAAATTTAAAAAAAAATTAAATGAGTAATGTATAAATAAATAAATGAATCAATAAATAAATAAATCATCTATATATTTTTCATACTCACTTTATTTTACAAATCGGAAATACGGATACTTTAAATATCCCAAAAATTTCAAATTTCATACCTCAAAATCGAAAATCAATATAATAAAAATCCTCTCTCAATATATAAACGGAGAAATATTTTATTAAATTTCATGAACAGTATACTTGTACGGACACCGCAATGTCGGTGTTACATTTTCTAACCCCCTAAAAACAAGTTTCGTCCTCGAAACTGAAAGAAGGTTAGGTACTTCCTTAGTATTGAGACATGAAAGACAGTATGAATACGGAATCATTCATTTGGCAACTCAAATCTGTATGCCACACTTCCGACCCTCTCAAGGATACGGAAGGGTACAAATATATCTGGAACTCAGATTGTCCCACTGCCTGAATCGTATAACTCATTTTAAAGGAAATACCCTCAAGAAAATCATCTCCTGTGGCAACTCAAGATGTCGCCGTCTACGATCAGCATATACCTTTTGCCTGTCCTGGGCGGCTCTCATCCGCCCACGAATGACCCTAACTTTATCTTTCATTTCCAAATCAACTCAACATTGTTGAGATGTCGTTCTACGACCTCACCCTAACATATCGGAGTGCGGCACCCCCTGTCATACAGTGCCTCATATGGGGCATCCTGATACTGGTTAGGCCAGTATAAAGACGTTCCAATACCTCTAAAGAAAATAACCACGAATCAGAATAAAATGTGCAGACTTGGTGAGTCTATCAACGATCACCCAATTAGCATCGTGTCGTGCTAAAGTCGGGAGAAATAGTTGTCACAAAATCCATTGTGACGTGTTTCTACTTCCACTCGGGAATGGAAAAAAGCACAACCGCAGCGCTCGGGTCACTGATGCTTGGCCATCATCTACTGACAAACCAGGCATCAAACAACGAACTCTCTCTTTATACCAGACTACTAATAACTATCTCGGATCGTTAGGTACATTTTTTGTACCTCTCAAATGCATAACGCAAGTGGAGGAATGAACTTCCTCTAGAATATCTCTTCGAAAATTCACTGTCGGTGGGAATGCAAACCCGCTATCGATATACTACTAGTCCGTTATCACGGACTCGGAACTCTCTGTCATCATCTCTACCGATCTATCAAGAATACCTTGGAGCTTCTCATTTGCTCCCTATATCTCTCTAATGCGGTCGAGCAAGGTCGGCCTCATTTCAAATCAAGCTAGTAATGCTGCTCGATCATCATTAATCAAACTGACTCCTAATACGCGGAGTTCCATCAATAATAGAGATAGGCACTCTCTATATACTGAATTTCTAATCAATTGCTCATTAAGAGGAGTGAAATCAATAGCTCCTCATCTAACGACGATAACAGTCTACTCAACTGTCGAGCGAAATAATACTCACGTAAGAAAAATCTGAACCAGTGTCAATAAGAACACGGGTATCGACTCTGAATATTTTCATGATACTCATGATGCGAGAAATTGAAAAAGAAACCAATATAGGATACGCAAAGGATATACGTATCTATATATGTCAAGTAGTCAAGCCTCTAAGGCTTTAACCAGTCATAACCGTACATATCATCATGAGATGCATGGTTTCAAAAGAGGATCACAATAGTTAAGCTTCTAGAGCTTTAACTAGTCAAAACGGTACATAGGTATCATGATATACATGATTTCAAAAAGGAGAGTATCTATAAACTCCTAACAAAAGAATCTACTGGAGGATTACCCATGGTCGTATCTGGGTTCGCCTAAGCATCCTCCTGAATCGTAACATACACGTGGGCCTGTGCCCTCGGCTCTTATAGTGAAGAGCCTAATGCAGTGTTGCTCCCGGCTGCAGTCCATGGAGCGGTGTGTACTGAGCGTGCAGGTACTCCCTGCTGACCTGTCCATGGTCCACCCATGTGTGTCTGTGACACCTGACCTCTGAAACCTAGGTCAGGACAAGAGTTACAAATATGTCCTTGCTTCCTATATTAGAAGCATCTAAAGGGAGCTCTGCAAGCTCCAAAATGACATCAGTCGCAGTCGCGACAAATAGAATGGTGCAATGCTGTGGAATAACTAGAGGCACTAGAGGCCTATACTCTAAAACTCTAAGGACGTGGTCCCTGTCCAACTTGTGTTGATGTAAAGTGAGAGGGGCTTCCCTAAAAGTTAGAAGTCCTATCCCACTTCGAGCTCTAGCTCGTCTGGGTCTCAACCCTATATGATCCTACTAGGACTCCGTAAAATCTCTGCGGTCGAACTCCCTCAAGAAGTCCTCCTACCGCAGTGAGTCAATAGCCTCTTCACAAATAGTCTCCCACCAAGTGAAGACATTACCGTTGAGGAGTCTCTCAACAACTCTCAATCTGAACTCCTCTAACAATCTCACATCAGTAAGGATCCTGCGAATCCTATAGATCCAGTGCTTCGCCGCTACGGCATCACTAGATCCTGAAAAGTCTGGGTATCTGAGCTGTCGTAACTCTGTCACCAACTGAGTAAGCTCATAGATGCACCTCAAAGTAACCGATGTCTCATTGGTTGGACTAGAAATGGAAGAACCAGTCACCGGAGGAAGAATCGGTGTCATAGGAGCAAGTATGGCCGCAGGTGCGGTCGCTGGAGTCTATAGTAAAGGTGGTGGCATCTGCACCCCATATCTACTAAGCCACTCCTGCCACTGCCTCAAGGCGTCGAGTGGTGGCGGAGAAATCTCAGCTATAACAGCCGATGGAGGTGCTGAGGTTGGCACTAGTGAAGGTACGTAAGTAGAGGAAACATCCTCTGGTACTCATAAAGTCTCGAGTGCCACTAGTGCATCAGACACTAAGGGACTCTAGTGGTGCACCGCGCCTACTACATCTAGGCGGCATAGTTCTGCAAACAAAGCACCTTTTCATTAAGTGGAAATCAAGGATTAGGGTTAGTTACGGAGTAACTAACCCCCTAAAAGAATTTGAGTTATGAATCAAGGCATTCAAATCCAATGGGAGGTGTATCACTCATACACCTGTATAAATGCCTCAAATGATGGTAATGGAAACGTGGCTATAATAGTCGGCCGAGAACATGCAAAAAGGGTACATATGACGAGGAAACATCCTCGAGTATTCTAAATATCTCATGCACAAATCTAGTACCTCGTCTAGTAATCATAATCTTACAAACGAAGAACTCAAATCAGATATGATTCAAAGAGTAGGGTTAGTTACGAAATAACTAACCCCCTAAAAATGAAGAGTTATCGGTTTAAAAACCGCTGAAAATGATATGCTAGGTTAGATACGCAGCGTATCTAACCCCCTAAAAAGAATAACTCATATACCTATGACCATGTACTGGGACTTCATGACTGTATGAAACTCTCATGCATTGAGGACTTTTAGCACAACACACTTGGGAATGTTTTCAAGACTCTCTTCCTACATAGCTCTCAACCTAAAGCTCTGATACCACCCGAACTGTCACGCCCCGAACCGGGAATCATGAACAGTCGCCCGTTGACCTGGATGCCGG
Organism: Dillenia turbinata; assembly: GCA_037126225.1. Classification (NCBI taxonomy): domain Eukaryota; kingdom Viridiplantae; phylum Streptophyta; class Magnoliopsida; order Dilleniales; family Dilleniaceae; genus Dillenia; species Dillenia turbinata. The sequence goes on along the minus strand of JBAMMX010000004.1, from coordinate 11,158,105 downwards.
CTGTATTTCTACAAAAAATCGGGCGAGCCTCCCCATAAATCGGAGGTCTCCCAATGTACAAATAACCTGTATAAACCTGTACATTTACATGATCCTGTAAATAAAATAAAATAGCCATCCCGGCCTCAAAACCATCCACCAATCTCCCAACCGACATCCAGACAACGCAAGGCTAACAAATCACCAACAGTCCTAGCCACAGACCTCTAATGTCATGCCCAACTAGAGCATGAGCAGCCGCTACACCGAGCGGGCCTAAGTTTTATACAATTTACAATAATTTTTCCCAAGTATTACTCAAAAACATACAATTGCCTCAATGCAAATGAAATATGAGAGTTTCGCAAATAAACATATATAATTTATACAATCATCCCAAATAAGTACACGGCCAACTACGGACCTCAACAAGACCACGCAGGGTCGACAATAAAATATGAAATTCATCTTTTCAATTAAAATTTAATCTCACCGTCGTAAACACCAAATCCGCCAACGAGCTATCAAGCCCTCGAGCTAAATACATCGCCCTAGCATCATAATCCTGTCTGGGGAGGGAAAGAGGAGGGGTGAGTACTCAGGGAAGAATACTCAGTGAGTGAGTGGGTCAATGTAATCGTGTAATATGGGGTGTGAAGCCTGAGTGTCAAAGCATAAGTATACAAATCATATTTCAAATCATCATGCTTTTCATTTCAACAATATATCACTTTGCACGCATTATCAAATCAAATATGCATCCAAAACACTGTCATCAAAATCATAGACCTCCCAGCCGAAAATGTCCTGCCAGAGGTCTACCACGACCTATGACAGCGCACCGGGGGTGTTATATGCGATTTTTATTTAAAGTGCTCTCTACCCCGGCGTTGGCGACGGACCTCGTCCAGGTGCTAGACTTGACTAGCAGCCAAGTCCTCCCCCTTTCGGGTTCAACCTGCCTAGTTCCGTGTAGTAAATATAATCTCGACAACTCGTGGGATACCCCAGGCCTTAGGCATATCCGGACGCCACCAAAGCGCCTCTCACGGTGTCCTTCGTAGCTACGGAACAATACATATCACAGCCCTCAAGGCCAATATCAATATCACAATCATATCACAGCCCTCAAGGCCAAAATCAATATCATATCACAACATGTGCCGTAAATCAGGTTTACAAACCAAATGCAACATATAGCATAAAATGGCACATTTTACATTTCAATCACATGGATGCATATTTCATAATTCAACCACATTTTCAGACACTCCATAGGTTCACAAAAATCATTTTCAAAGCCAGTCAAAACATTTTAAGCACGCGGTAAATCATGCTCATTTATCAAACTGTTGTAAAACAGAGTTTGCATATTAAACGAAAACATTTCAATAAAACCCACTCACAGTATACGGGAGGGTCAATCACTCCCTATAACGCACAACAAGTGCCGAAACCGTGCTCCCCTCGATCAAGACATCCAACACATACGCATGTATAACATCAGCAAGTTTCAAACCTGTTATAGAAAATAGGCTATAACTTTTAATACCCTCTACAATTCAAAGGTTTTCTTATTTCATTTTTTTAAAGCTAAGGATGTCTAGTGTCTGAGGCAGAAAGCCTCATGTCATTCGGAGCTGTGTAAAGAAAGTTATGCTAAAAGACTACATGCTGTTCAATTGGCTAAAATGCATGGTCTTCACTTTTAAATTTCCAATGTCAAGTCAAGTCTTTTAAGCCACTACCTTAACTCTTCATATTTTGTTCATGCTTACAACATGTCCACAAGACTCAAGTGATGGTACTCAACCAATCATATACAAAGCCCACACCAATCCAATCTCTCGCCGCACATTTCCATATCACTTTAATACCCCAATATCACTATATATATATATGCACACACTTTCTATACCTCATTACATACACATATAAACCTCCATTTTGCTTACTAGAGTCATTCCCAATCTCTTCAATAGATTCGATCAAGACAATTTTACATCCACATACTAACCTCTAACCAAAATTCAACATGCATAATTCCTCACACTTTTGGCCTCAATTTCACATATACATATTCCATAACACACCACACTTCAATGCCAAAAACACAAGTACATCAAATTCACATTTTAACATTCAAAATCTCATTAAAATCCATCAATTTCATACTCAAAGTTCTACATCGTCCAAGACATGTTTCCTTAGGGTTTCTCCCCTCAATATGTGCTCATTTAAGATTTAATTCAAACATTTACACAATCACCTTTCTAGATTCTCATTTCATCAATTTCATTCCATTCATAACCAATTAATCAAATCAAAATCAAGTCTGATTCAATCCTAAAACCAATTAACATTGGAATTACGCTTAAAATAAATAAGTTTCCAACGAACCGAAAAATCTTTAGAAAATCATACACTTTTCGATTCTCATCCGATTCCTTCAACCCATATGTCATTTTAAAGGTATTGAAACCTATTTTCATCATACGAAATTAGTATTTTGATTGCCTATATACGAGACAACTTATAATGTAAAATACCACGACACTTCTTAAACTATAACCACAACTTTTAATCTATTCTTCATAGACATACCATTATGCAAATTTAACAACTTAATATAACCTGAGAAAGACACAAAATGCTACAGTATACTTCATTTCACGGCACATCTCATTCCAACTCTGATTCCAAACACCTTCATGCATATTTCGAAATTTAACCCTGAGGGAACTATTCAAATCAAGCAAACATGATTCTATCATCCAAAACATTCTCTTTCCATATCAGACAATCTAATTTCTGTAACATTCTATACTTAACCTTCATAATCACATATAAACATTTCAGAAATTGTATCTTATTCGCATTCCACTTACATTCTAAACATATATAGAACCTTCCACTTTAGATTCAACCCTAGATTCATTCAATTTATCAAATAGAGTAGAAATCTCCTCACCTAGGGTTTCTCTGTTTGCAAACCTAGCTTTTAGTCGCCAATAGTTTCAAGCTCAACCTGTCACGGTTTCAAATTCGGAGCAAATGTTAGCAATTAACCCTAATTACTCAGAAAATTCAAAACCCTAGAATTAGGGCTAGAAATTGGTCCTCACCTGCGCAGGAGATGAGTGCAGAAGGCACATGAGCGTGCGAGCAAGGAAGGGCGCTGCAGCCGCGTGCGCAGAGGAGCGCTCGCACGCGCAGGGCTAGCGCGCTGGAGCCATCGCGCTGCACGGGCTGGACATGGGCTGTCGCGCGCTGCAGGCGCGCGCAGGAAGGGACGATCGCGTCTTTGGCGCGCGCAGGAAGGGGGCTGTCTCGCGCGCGTTGCGCGCCGAGGAGGGCAGTGCGAGCAATCGCGCGCGGTGGCACGAAGCAGCACCGTGCTGTGATCGCGCGCGAGCAGGAGAGGGAGCAGAGCGAGAGAGACTGAGGGAGACAGTGAGAGAGATGGTGCGGGACAAGCTCGCGGTGGCGACCGCGGTGGTGGAGAATCCGCGGTAGGGAGAAAGAGAGCTCGCGGGTTAGAGAGAGAAACCGAGAGAGAGAATGAGAGATTGAGAGAGAAGGTGGGTCTTGCTGGCCATCTGCGGCGGCCGCGATCAGCGGCGGCGGAAGAGGAAGCGCCGCGGTGGAGGCGGCGGAGCGGGAAGGAATGGCCGCGGGAGAGAGAGGAAAGGGGAGAGAGAGAGAGAAAAGTGAAGGAAATTAGGGCTAAGCCCTAATTTCAATTTTTCTTTTTTTTCTTTTTTTTTTTTATAATAATAATAATAATAATAATTATTATTATTATTATATTTCTTTTTGTAAATAAATTTAAAAAAAAAATTAAATGAGTAATGTATAAATAAATAAATGAATCAATAAATAAATAAATCATCTATATATTTTTCATACTCACTTTATTTTACAAATCGGAAATACGGATACTTTAAATATCCCAAAAATTTCAAATTTCATACCTCAAAATCGAAAATCAATATAATAAAAATCCTCTCTCAATATATAAACGGAGAAATATTTTATTAAATTTCATGAACAGTATACTTGTACGGACACCGCAATGTCGGTGTTACACCTTCTATTCTTCCAAAACGTGAAGTGAGGAATCAAAGAAAACAAGAAAAGCTTCTCTCTTTTCTTCTCCCTAGCCGAGAGTTCCATCTTCAAGAAGAAGGTGATTTTTCCAAACAACACTTCAATATTTTTACATAAATCCAACACTCTCAAATCCTAGAACAACATACCCAAAAACTAAGACCAAAGGAGAAGTCTAGCTTGGTGATTCAAGAAGGAAACCTTGAGCTTCAAGTGGAGAAATCCAAATGTTTCTTCAAGTTTCCTTTAACCTCTTTAGGTAAGAAAGTTTCCTCTTCATCTCTAGTACAACATATATTGATTTGGAGCCAAACTAAGAAGGTTTATTTTGTGAATCTAAGGTGGCCGTGAGCTAGGTACAAGGGAGGAGGAAAGATCCTTTGAAGGATGAACTTTGTTTGGGCTTGAGACATCAAATTTGAGGTAAAAGAAAATTCTGCACTTGTTTGAACTTGAAAACCTTGTAGGAGTGTGATTAATATGTTGATTTCAACTTAGATTAGGGGTGGAAATTTAGTAAACAAACCCTAGAATGAGTGCAGAAATTTTCAGGTTGTGGACAGCTTAGTTTAAGCTTTGAATCATCACTTGTGAAGGTGAAAAGCCATGAGAAAAAGAGCGCAGAAAAATTCATCTTGTGTGACCTAGAATGTAGATGGTTTTTATGTGTTTTGGAGTGCTGAAAACTTAGTTTTAATGTATGAGTGTGTGTGCTGAATCCTAGTGTGAATGTGAAGTATATATATGTGTGTTGTTGGTTGAAATGAGGATGAAATGTGTGCAGAAATTTCTACACTAATAGTGATTGAAAGGAGACCATTTTCATGTTAATTGTGTAGTGAATTGTGAAGGAAAAGAGGAAGAATGTGTGTAGAAATTTGTAGTAAGTTGATGAATGTATGTATGTGCATTTGATGCCAAAAGTGTGAAGAATATGTGTATGTGTATGTATGATCAATGTATGTGTGTTGTATTGATGTATTGAAGAAGAGAATGTGATAAAGGTTTATGAGTGTGAGTGTGTATATGTACTTTGACCGAGAGTGTTGAAGGGATTGGAAATGAGTGGTTATGTAAATTTTGAGGTATATATATGTGTTTGATGAAATTTAGAAGTGTATGTATAAATGAGCATGAACTTAAAATGTGAAGTGAATGCATAATGTGCAATCGGGTTGTTTTGAGTATACGAAGAGATCGGGTGTGTGAATGATGATTTTTATAGTTGAAAGTGGCATTGTGTAGGTTGAATTGTGTACCTTTAGAAATGTGTAATTGAAGTTGTTGGTTTGGTGATGAAAAGGGAACGGTGTATATAACACATTTGGAGCCTATTTATGATACCCTAAACTTTGATGCTAGATCAAGGATTAATTAAAATAAAATGTAACATTGAATTTTTCACTGGTCTGACACTTATGTATATGTATATGTATTGCCATTGTAGTGATATATTTGTTGATTGATCGATGAGAACATATTTTTGACACGTTGTGGTGTTTTTAGGGAGTGACATACCCTCCCAAATACTGTGAGTGAGACTTTGATACTATATTTTTTATTGAACAAAACTCATGTTTTACAACTTTTCAATTGACATGTTTCATGGCATGTGTGAAAACATATGATTTGGACTATATTTTATAAATGATTGCTTTTATGATTCATTTGAGTGTCCTAAAAGATTTATTCGAATATTTTACATCCATGGTTCGTATTGAAATGACATTGTGCCACTATTTGAGAACTTGATATGTTTTATATGCTACCATTGCATTAGCACACTGATTTGAAACGGTTTGATGAAATATATTGGCACACGGATTTGATATGATTTGATAATATATGTAGACCGGATGCCTACTTGAGATATGATGATATGATGTTGTATCCTTGATATGGATTTCCGTAACTACGAAGGACGTTTGTAGAGGCACTCATTGTGTCCGGATACCCTTCTGCAGGAGGTATCCCCAAACATCAGTGTTGTATAGTTGCGACCGGTTGAACCATATCGAGGAGGACGTGTGTGATGCCACTGTCTAGCACCGGACGAGATTCTATACATGGTCGATGATATGATTGTGATATCCGTATAGGCCCAGTTGAACCATTATAATAGGGAGGTCCGTCATTAATAGGCGGTCTAGCACTAGGAGTTGCTTGTACGTGCTAACGTTGGGGTAGAGAGCTAATTTTTATACTTGCATATGAAAAACCCCGACTGAGATAATGAAGACAGCTATGATGCCTTCTTGCATCTCTGATCAAGAGTTTGCAAGGTACTTCCAGTCGAGGTCTTCCGCTCTCTTTCTTGTCCTAACATTGGAGATGCTTCCCCTTTGTCTATACATCTTAAGTTTGTTAAGAATGATTTCTCTAAGAGCTTTCCATTAGATCCTAAAATTGTGCGAGCTCACATGCTCTCAATGGACAAGGTTGCCAGGCCTTCAACCTCTCTCTTGTTTCTTTTACTTTCAGGATGTCTATAGCAAAATGGCTTTCATCTTTGGTGATGCGGCCTTTGCTTATCAACTCAACGAGGAGAGATTAGATTCCAGCATCACTGGTTTACTTTTGGCTAGATGAATTCCAGCTCTTGAATTGTTGCAATTGAGACTTGACTGAAAGTAATGACAAGCAAAGTGAAAGCCTATGATGAATTTAGGATCGCGATGTACGATCAAGCGAAAGACGCTGAGATCAACCAACTTGAGAAGCATAAGGATTTTCTAGAGAAAGATAAGCAAGCTTGAGAAGCTTCGCTAATCGAGGCTGAGAACTCTTGGACCAATCTTCAATAAACTTTGGTAGCATCCAAGCAAGAAAACACCTATACAAACTCTTCTGCCGTGGTGCCATAGAGCTTCTAGATCTGTTCCCATAGAACTTTTAACTGAGAAAGCTCTATTGGATGTCTCTCCAACATCTATGATCCCTTCTACGCTCAGACGATTAATACATCTGTCCCCTTACTTTCCAAGAAGCAAGAATTTCGGTGGAATTGCAAGAGATTTTGAGAAATCGAAAAGAGAGATGCACATTAATTGATAATTGTTGCAAAATTTTGTCTTTTAATTCCTTCAATCTCTGTTTTAAGTGCAAAAGAGATGTAGAGAGAGAGGAAGAGACGAAGAGATTGAGAGAGGGAGAGTGCAGGCGGAGTTTGAAGAGAGAGAGAGAGAGAGAGAGAGGCTGGTTGTTTTCTATATTGGCTCTCATGTGATCAAGCACGCGAGGGCAACAGATGTGCCGATCATCTAGCTAACCTGGGTCACTCAAAGCCGCATAGTACCCATGTCTTCCAAACTCCTCCCGCCAGTTTGCTTACCTTGTTGTATGAAGACGAAAAAGGCTCCTCTGTTCTAAGGGCCTAGTTGGGCTTCCTGCCTTTGTCTTGTTTTCTTTGGGCTCCCATTCTTGTACCAAAAAGAGGCTGGTTGTTCAAGGGGGGGTGAGAGAAGGAAGAGGGAGAGAGGTGGAGGACACTAATTTTCTGTCTTCTCTCTCTCTCTCTCTCTCTTTCACTCTCTCCTCTTTCTCTCCCTTTTCTTTTATATATATATATATTGAATATATTTAATGAAAAAATAATTTTTACTTTAATAATAAAAATAAGATACTACTGATTTTAGTTCTTGTAGATTTTGAAATTTTAGGGATTTATTTGCATTTAACCCTAAACATTTTGTACTTTTCTCTTAAATTTATTTTTTTGGAGAAATTTATTTATAGTTATGAGATGTTATATTTTATCAATTTTTTAAATTAAAATAAATATAAATTAGTGGTTAATTGAACCATCTGTTAAATGAAACAATATTTGAATGGTTAGGGCAACATATCCAAACACCTTAAGTGAGCTTGAGTTAATTGAAAGCAGTGGAAAATACCCAACTAAATTATTTAAGTAGATGCAATATATTTTATGATTCTAATATTTATATTAAATTAAATTAAAAAATGTTTACCTATCAAATATGCCAACTTATAAAGAATTTTTAATGATTTAAAATATAATAAATTTTTTTGGGAATAGTGTGAATTGGATTATAACAGAAATATTAAGAAAATTTGCTAAAACTAAGAATTATGAGGCAAAGGTAGCATTTAATATGGATTGGCAGCACCCCCTTTGGCTTTAATTCGGTAAGAAAAGAGCAAGGGGATTAATCTGCACTGCACCCATAGAAATTTCTGTAACTTTGTTTGTTCTTTTTTATTAATTTTTATTCCTGACTTACGTGGCCTTTTTTCCTGCTCTCTATCCAATTCCACAGCTAGGGACCGTTGCACTTCCTCATATGGTATTGGCCAATCAGAACACATATATTTTTGTTCTCTATCATCCATTGTATTATCTCTTCTTCCCATTCATTCCCAAACTGAAAAAGAAAAATTTGAAGCAGCTCGCAAACATAAAGGTATCAACAGTAGTGCTTGTGATTGCTGATGGTTGAAATTGGGTTCAGGTAGGGTTTAATGGGTTCCAATTCTTGACCAAATTGAGAAAGAGAGAGAGAGTCTAAAAAGAATGGGATCAATCAAACTCACCACATCTCTTCGTTCCAATTTGCCTCTCTGCAAGGTAACAAATTCTCCTTTGCTCCATATCGATTTATTGGTCTTCTGAATCAACCTAATCTTTTGCTTTTCAATTTTTTTTTTTTTTTTTTACATTTTGATAAAAATAAATGTGGGTGGCGATGTAGAGCCGAAGCGCCATTTCTTCCAAGGAGAGCACATTTTTTAGGGGTCCGTTTCGCCTCCGACGCCTTGTTGGTTTCTCTTCTACATGCCGTCCCTCGACAAGGCATCGAGGTAACCTCATTAACTCTCATCCCTATGTTTTTAATAATTCATGAATTAGAACATCGTATTTAAGAATGATTGAATCTTAAATATTATTTAGAAAAGGGCATATGTTCTACTGATTGAGTTGTGTTTTGAACGTCATAATCTAGCGGTATCATAATAATGACTTCATATTTAGAATTTCTTTTCCTTAATTCTTATGTTAATGCAAAAAGCCTGCAACCTCATTTTCACAAAACAAGCGAACATTGGTATTTTCCCAATTTTCGGAATCTGAAGTAAACTAGATTGCTTGACATTTTTGAGTCAGACCCATTTTCTACACAAATACGTTCATCTGCTTCCTCCATGTGTCTGTTTCATGCCTGAATATCAGCGATTCCAACACAAGTTTGTGATTAAATATAAAAAATAAAAATCTGACAAAGAGTATTTATGAGTAATGAATCATGTGTTCGTGATGCGGAATGCAAACATGAGTTTGATCAAAACCAAACTCCGAAACTCTGCACAGAAATCTACTTCAAGAGATAAAAACTCAAGTTAGGGTCAGGAAGAACAAACAATATTTCAATGATCAAAGTCTAAAATTCTCCATTTACAAATTTCATAATGAGTTTAAATTGAGTGAAATAAAAAAAAAAAAAAGAGTAATAAAGAAAATAGCAAATTAAAATGAAACTCTCCTGTCCTTCTGCATCAGGGCATCACAACACCATGCTTTGTTGCACCCAGGGCGCCAAGCTTTGTTGCATCACAATGCAACTCTACATGCCACAATTTGCCTCCAAACCTGTTCTTGGCCGCTTTCTCCCCTATTGCATGTCCTTCTGCCTTTTTATCACCATAAATCCATCCTCTAATCTTCTCTTGAGTTTGATTATTAGGTATGCAATTTTAATGGCTATTAATTCTACATCCGTCTCCCTCACTTGAGAACTCACTCTCAAGTTCGATGCAAAACGTGGAAATATTAGTGTCATACTCTTCAATGTCACCACACTAATTCTTGAAAATTCTACATTCTTCAAATTTTACATTCTTCTCATTCACTAATAAGGTTCTACAAATCAAGTCAAACACATATAGATTGAAAGCATCGACTATGGTTTAACTTATTGCCTTCAGATTCAACTTCCTTGCAAGCCCATCATAAAATTCCTCCAGTGCAAATACTCAGGCCTCAAAACACGAACTTTCCCTTTGTCATAAATGAAATCTGCAATAGTATGAAATCAGCATCAACGTCATCAACCAATCCATTCATGTTCTTGTTGAATACTGCAAGACCCTAAGCTCTTCATTACTCTCTATGTCACTCCCAGTTTTACCCAGTAATCAACAATTGATATTCCAAGAAGTGATTTATAGACCCAAGTTTTTCCATGATATCACCGTGATTAACTTGAGACTGATACTGTTCTTCCTTTAAAATAAAAAGTTTCACGATCTTCAAATTCGGAAACTCCTTCCTCAACATGTATTATGTATCGAAAAGCAATTGAGATTTCATTATCAAAATACTCATGTCCCCTCTTCCAGAATCGTCTTCTTCCTTTTCGTCTTCTTCATCTTCTTCCTCTTCCTCTTCCACTTCTTCTTGATGGGTTAGGTATTCATGAAAATCTGAAACAAGGAATTCCTCTTCAACTTTTGATCAACATTAAACCCATTATATGTGACTGATTCGGGAGTATCACTCTCATAATCATCTTTCAATCTCAAATCCACAATACATTTCCAGATAATCTGCCTCACCCTCACCCTCACTCTCCTCCACTTCTATTTCAATTCAAAATCCTAAACTATTTTCCTTAGCTTTATTTAACAAATTCTACTCATATTGGGAGTAAAAATTTAGCTTTGCCTCAATTTAGCCTATGACCATACCGGTCCTCTACTGTTCCTTACTCTACTTTCTAGCAATTTTCTCCACCATTCCTTGGCTTTTTGTTTTAACATAGTTTATCATTCTAGGATTAGAAATTCTTGTATATTCATAATACAATCAAACATGTCCAACCAACTAAGAAATTCATCTATACTCAGATCACCATAAAAGTGAGGAATTACAATGCCAGATGTTCAACAACCACATCTACAATTTTCATGAATAGGTTCTAGTGTAGATTGACCACACACTATCTATGGCTCGTTTGTACTTTCATTTCCAATCTGGGTTAGTCTTGAGCTCTTCAAAACCAATCAATAGATTTTGCTCTATATGAGAAACCTCCTAACATGACTGTCTAAGAATTTTCCAAACCACCTACCATCCTTGATCAACATTGAGTGATTGGTTCCCCTTCAGCCTCAATCGACTCTTTGCAATTGTCTCTAACATCAGATCGAACACACTTTGATGCCAATTGATAGAGAACAGAAACATGGATTGAGTTTGATCAGCTCAAACTTTGAAACTGTAAAAAAATACAACTCAATAGATAAAAGCTCGAATTAGGGTTGCGAGAAACAAAGAATATTTCAACAATCAAAATTTCAAAAATCTTTGTCTACAAATCTAAATGAGTTTAAATAGCCTATGACAAAAGGACTAAATGGAAATAAGAATAATAAAACCCTAATTAATTAAAAAGGAAAGTAAATAACGGATAATAAAAAATAGCTAATTAAAAATAAAATAATTATGTCCTTTTGTGTTGACATGCTGCAGCGCAATGGCAGAAGTGTTCATTTTTTTTTGGTGTCTCTACAGTACTTAAGTTCAATTTTTTTTTTCCTTAAATTATTTTTCAAAGGAAAGTAACTAACGTTTTAATTAAAAGTGGTGGGTTGGAGGGTAAACAAATCACCATCCTCTTCCCCTAACCTTTGTGTGCCTTTTTTGGTGTCTCTTCAGTAATTTGTCCTTTTGTATTAAATAGAAAGAGTGAAGTTGATTATTTAACTTAGAAAAATTCAAAATAGAGAAGGGATGAATAAGCTTACCAATTGAACTAGCCCAAGGGAGGCATTGTGAAGAAAGCCAAGGATTTGTTCCAAAGTGACATAAAACGCACAAAAGTTTTGGCATAATATAAGAACTTAGTTTGACTCTCTTGTCACAGTGGCAAAACTTTAAGACGTCTTTCTTTTGCTTAGTTTTATTTCCAAATATTTCAAAATTAGGACATGTGGTAACAAGATGAAGAAATGAAAGTTAACACATACTTGCAATGTTGAAGGAAGTGTGATATTGCCCAGTTGTGTGCTTCCACTGACCGAAGAGAATGTTGAGAAGGTTTTGGATGAAGTGCGGCCTGGCCTCATGGCTGATGGCGGGAATGTTGCCCTCCATGAGATTGATGGACTTGTTGTGGTGTTAAAGCTACAAGGTGCCTGTGGATCATGCCCAAGCTCAACAATGACGCTAAAGATGGGAATTGAAACTCGGCTTCGAGACAAGATACCTGAGATTGAGGCTGTGGAGCAAATCCTGGACACTGAGACTGGCCTAGAGCTAAACGAGGAAAATGTTGAAAAGGTTAGAGAAATCAATTACAATTTCTTTCTAGATTTCTTGTTAGATGCAATAGTTTTATGCAAGGTTTTAGATTGACTGTCTTAAAGAAGTTCAACAATGTCAAGTCTTAATTTGACCATTTAAAGATTTAGTCACCTCTCATAAAAGTTTCTAGTAGTAGAAAATACTTGCATGATAGTTTGATGTGATATTTGATACTAAGATTCTAACTTAACATGGAATCATGAGCATATATGGTGATAAAGATTAATATCCACATTATTAGTGTTGAAAGTCATTTAAATTACTTATTTGCATCTAATAGTGCTGAATGTGTTCCATTATTATTCACCTGGAGGAATATAGATGTTTAAACTCACATAGATAGGTGAATCATTTTATTTGCTTTTATATTGTATTTTATGTTATTGTTTTTGAGCTTTTAAAGCTATATTCTACATTGATATGTGGTTAATTCAACTTAGAGACTGTTTTTAAAAAAAAAAAAAAATACAAGGAAAAAACAACTTTAAAAGTTTAGTCCGGTTTAATTAATTTGTGTTAATTAAATAGACTATTAGTTGTAAATTAATGGAATATTGCAAATAGTCATTTAATTCGCAAGAGAGCATTTAGCTGTCCCTTCTAAAAATTAGTACTTTTGCCACATATGCTTTTCATTGCATGATAATTTAGTTTTCTAGTTTTAAATCATTACGTTAAATTGTCACATCAATATTATGATTGACAAGAGGCAACTTCATGTTTGATTGTTAAAATCAGAACTTGAGGTCCTTGAATTGGAAAAAGTAGCAAATTTTTTATATTTAAGATGTGCGCACCCCAAGATTTTATTGTGCTTGCAGGTAACTGCCTTTTGTGCTATGATTGGCACAAGTAACAAGTTCAGTTCATGGAATCATGAATATAGTTATTTAATATGTGGATCATGAAAGCTTCTTGGTGCACAAGTACATGCGCATTCAACTTGGCTTCTTTTCTCAGCCAAGTTTAGAGATGAATTGCTATTCACTGCTCAGCTTTTCCAAGTATCATGGGACAGGTGTGGGCAACAATTGCGCAGAGTTTATGTGAAACGTATGAGTTTGATGTTTAGACCATTTTAGTTATAATGGTGCTGAAGCTAGTCTCAAACCAAATGGTCAAGCTAAATGGTTTCATGGAAGCTAGGCATGACTAATATGGAGATCGCTTGTCATCCCTTCTAAATTTTGTGCAGATACAAATCCTTAAAATAAGTTTTTCCTTTGCCCGTTTCAGGTTCTTTCTGAAATTAGACCATATCTAGCAGGCACAGGAGGTGGGATATTAGAACTGGAGCAGATCAATGAGTATGTTGTTAAAGTCCGGCTCAGTGGTCCTGCAGCTGGGGTGATGACAGTCCGGGTTGCCCTTACACAGAAACTGAGAGAAAAAATACCAGCCATTGCAGCTGTTCTGCTAGTTGATTCATAAATATTTAAAGCACATCACTATAAATCTTGCTTTGAAACCCTTCTCTCCGTATGCGCATCTACAAGCTCACCCAGTGCAAAATCAACTCTCATGCGACGGTCTATGTTCATGGAAGTGCCACAGCAAATTCGTTCATGTGACACTGTACAATTATGGAAGTGCGACAGCAAATTCAAACCAAGAGCCATTAAGGGCTGCAAGTTACACATTTTTGTGGCATCAATTTTGTGTGCACATTATTTGATCTCGTATAATTCAGAATACTGCCTTTTGTGGGAATACTTTCTTTTCTTCAGCTCCAAAACCCTTGAATCCTGGAAAGAAATATGCTGCACTGCAACCACATGACTAGGTTGCTGCTTTCCGTGGCTTCCCCTCTGAGACCAAGCTTCAGAGGCATTACACCTTGTACTGAGAGAAACCAAGATGAAAACCGAACTATTTTTGAACTCAATCATGCATTGTGTTTCCTGCATCTAAATATGCAGTCTGAGATGCAATAGAAATAACAGATGAGCAAACATAGAAAAGTTTCCATGTACCATTCAGAGGCATTCTACGGAGGCAAAGCTTCAAAATGCGGTCCCCACAACCCCCTCCCCTAACCCCAATCCTGTGTAACCAAAAATAAAGACCTTCAAAATTCTTATGGTCTATCTGCACAAAACTAGCCCAGCAGAATGATACTTAAGAAATTTAATCAGATGAAGAAAGAGAATACCAAAAAGTAGAGCAAGTTGAAATGGGTACATAAATTCTTTAATATATAAAGAAGCCTCCAGTGGAAGGACTGATTCATATAGGTAGGCTTTTGGTAGATCTTGATATGAAATAGGATTACATTACAGAAATTTTAAGTTATAGCCTAATTTTGAATTATACAAGTTTGGGTTAAATAGCAAAGACATGAGTACCAACCAAAATCAATTTATACAGTTTGGCAACCAGTGCTCGTTAGTAGTAGTCATCTTCCTCATCTCTGGAACCAACAAATCTGCGAATAACGGCAGCAACAGCACCAAGAAACATAAAGAGAGCTAGAAGCTCAAATCCACCTCCAAAGCCAATTGCCACACTAGGCCCTGGAGCGTAGAAGGAAAACGGAGACCAACCCCATCCACCAAAGAAGGGCACGCCGTAGCCATACCCATAGCCACCAACAAGAGGTGGGGCCATGGGTGGATTTATGTAAATATTTGTCCTGCAAAAGTTTTAAGTGTTTATGTGACCTATACTAGAATTATTAAGCAGGGTTAGAACAATTAGCAAATAAGATTCGAAAGAAATTTGGCACCTGGAATTATTGATTCTGGGGGAAGAAGACCGTGGGACAGAGCGGAAGGCCTGACCCCCAACTCGGCCGCCAGTCTTGGCGGCATACGCATCCCCAACTCCAACAGATACCGACCCAAGAGTAAGCACCCCTGCTGCTATTGTCACTATTGCAAGTGTCCCCAACTTACTGATCAACACATACACATACACACAACACAAGCACCGTATCATTTTCAATGCACGCCCAAAACCATATTTTGTTTTTCCTTAAATTTAAGTAATGGGATGGAAGATATATTTACCTGGACATATCCGAATTTGTTTCTTCCTGTAACTGGGATTTGCAAGAGACCAACATAAACCGCTTGTTGGAATTCTTGAATTTTGGTTGTTCAAGTGTAGGAATAAGGAAGCTCTGTTTTGTAGATGCCATAGCTATGGACGTAGACATGCTTCTTTTAGAAAACACAATTTTTCTGGATTGGTTGCTTCTCCTGAAATGGAGTTGAGAGTCCTATCAACTTGGGGGATTTGTTTTGTCATCTTGGGTATTCTTTTTCTGATTCTCGCTGTGCCACGTGGACCTGGCAATTCAATTATCCAGAACTTTCCCTTCCTTCAAACTTGGATATTTCCTGTACATCTGCCAAAGTAGGCACCCTGCTCCAGTTTCAATTTCCAATTTGCATTTCTTTTAATATTTACGAATTTATAAAATACAAAAACATTTAAAATGGAAAAGAGCGTACGTCTCTCCGATCTTTTCCGGAAGACGTTAGATCATTACTTCAACTTTGAATTTATATATTAAAATAATTATATTATATATATTATCATTTAAGATAAATTTATATTATTTATATAAAAACAAAATATTAAATTTAAAAATTTGATATTTTAGATTCAATGTATCTCATAAAATATAAAAATTAATAAATTTATAGATACCGATAGATATTTACTGGTTAAATAGAGAATATCAAATGATTTAAAAACAATTGATATAAAATGAACAAACAAATTTAAAAAGTAAAATTCATCCGACAATTATAAAAGTGTTATGGTCTATGAGTCAATGTATCACTCTATTTTTCTAATACCCTATTATATAGAGAATTTTATGAGGATACATTTAACAAGAAAAACTAGACCCACGACTCTACCAGACCAAGATTTCATTCCAATCAATTTTTGGTTATAGAATCATCTGAGTTTTTAATTTCAATAATTGAGTTTTTAATTTTGATAATTTAACACGATATCTGATATAATTTTACATTAAAGTTATTTTTCCAACAAATAATATCAGAGTCACTCGTCATTGAATCATCGGAGTTTTTCTACATATTTTATTAGTAAGATTTTGTTAAAATATATGATTATCAGATTATGTGATTTTTTTTTTTTAGAATATGCATAACATTTTTTATGTGGATATTTAGGTTTAAAAAATATACTCAGGATTTTTTTTGAGTGTAGATTTCAATTAAAAAAAGTTTTAGAAAATTGATTATTAAAGTCGACTTTTAGTTTTCATCAAAATCAATATCCATTGCTTTAAAAAAAAAAAAAAAATTTATCAAAGTCGACCTCCAATTTTCATTCAACTCGACAAGCCATGTTTCAAAAGTAAAATTGAAGTTTTTATCAAAATCGAAATTCAGTGTTTATATATATATATATATATATTTATTTATATACACGGGCAGAATAAAAGAAAATGTCAAGTTTTCAAAAGGTCAAAGATTCTAAGTATTTTGAAATTTTCACTTTCCTTCTCATTTGGGCATATATATATATATATATATATATATATATATATATAAAAAGAAAGTTGACTCTCTTTTTGAAAAGAAAGTTAACTTTTTCCAAAAAAAAAAAAAGTATATCTTCAAAAAAAAAAAAAGAAAAGAAAAGAAAAGAAAAAAACCATTATTCTTTCATGGAAAATATTTTTTTTTTGGAACTTCCTGTTTTAAAAAAGTTTTAAAATTCGATTTCTTTTAAGAAACTTTCAATTTTTAGTAACAAAAAAAAAAGAAAGAAAACTTCTAGATTTCAATTTATTTTTTTAAAATTTGACTTTCTAATTTAAAAAAAAAAAAAGAATTACAATTCTATTCCTTTTAAGAAACTTCTAGTTTTTGGTAAAAAAAAAAAAGAAAAAAAAATTGGATTTCGACCTTTTTCCTTTTTTTTTTTTTGTTTTTTAGATTTGATTTCTCAACTTCAAAATAAAGTTTTTCAGATTCCAATGAAACAATTTTTAAAGAAAGTGGGTGTAAAGTGGTACATCATTTTATCCTATAATTTTCACAAGTCCAACCTTAAAAAAAAAAAAAAAGGAATTTATGGGCCATTTTTTTGGGCTCAAACAGTCCTAATTGTAGGTGTAAAGGTTTTGAAACTCACTGGATTCAATTGCATCCATTTTTCATCCTTTCATTCTTTAATGTCCCTTTTGTATTCAAAACTAACTATTCTTTTAGTATACGATGACATAGTATTCTTAGAAAAATTCTGTTAGAAAGACGAAGATAAAACTAAAACTGATTAGTTCTTAAATTGTTCTAAATGAACTCACCAACTATCTGAAAACTTTCATTATGCACTGTACTACAGAATGAGAATTAGTCAAGTTTTGGATCAATTGTTGGCAAAAGATGAAAACTTTTGTTTTATACCAATAACGAAAATTAAGAGACAGAAAAGAAAGATGAAGAAGACGGATTTAAAAAATTGGGCTTTTATAGACCCAATTTAAGATTGATAAAATTGGGTTTTAAATAGGCCAATTTTCAAAAAAAAATGAGTCTATCAGATTAAATTGAAAATTTTCTAATTACGGATATAATTCAAATATGAATATGTTTTTGTATATGTCTCGAATGAATTAATTGAAACAACATATCATCAAAATGAACTATGTTGTAAAAATTAATTTATTTTGAGATATAAAATGTTATGCATGCAATTTATATGAGTATCGATCGACCCAAAAGAATGCATGTATTTGATAGAATTGCATGTATATCATGTGGTAATAAATGCGTGATAATTT
The DNA here is from genome assembly GCA_037126225.1 of Dillenia turbinata. Classification (NCBI taxonomy): domain Eukaryota; kingdom Viridiplantae; phylum Streptophyta; class Magnoliopsida; order Dilleniales; family Dilleniaceae; genus Dillenia; species Dillenia turbinata. The sequence goes on along the minus strand of JBAMMX010000004.1, from coordinate 11,139,926 downwards.
TTCATTTTTATATGTGATCAATTCATCGGTTCAAAGGGAAAAATAATTGGTTAACATATTCTTATTGTCAGTATTTGATTACTATACTATGATTTTGTATATATTTCAAGATAAATTAACTGAAATAACATGTCGTCAAAGTGATAACTCTTAAGAAAATTAATTTATTTTGAAATATAAAAAATAGTGTGTATGTAACTCATATGAATACCGATCAACCCAAAGGAAGATTATATTGAAAAGCATTGTATGTACGTCTTATGGTAATAATTGGTTGACATGTTCTTATTGTAAGCGTTTGATTACCATACCAAGATACTATTTATAAGTTAATTATTTTGTCCAAAAATGAAATATTAATGGAGTGTTTGATATATTGTGATAGGAATTTATTCATTTCTGAATATATTTGGTTTTAAAGTTTCATGTGAGTATATGTTGATTACTGTTCTCTATTTGACAGAATACTATTCTCATCAACATCAATACCCAAGTTAGATTAATTTTTAAGTTGAATGACTCAAATTTTAAGTCATAGATTTGGATCTTGTGTTAAGGATTATTCTCTCCATCACTTACGGATGAGAGTACCTCTAAAAAGAGGGAAAACGAAAGGTGAGAAAGTTCAAATCACATGTGTCTAAAGATTATGAAATGAGCTATTCAAAAAATATTCAGAGGCACTATGTCTCAATTGGTTCCAATGGCTAAATCTTTCATTATAGATATTAAGAGACAATTTGTTAAGAATGAAAAGATTGAGATTTATACACTCTTGACAATTTTTTTTCAAAGTGGTATAAGGGTCAAGAATACTTGACAATTACGGATGAGAAAAGAAAAATAAAGAAACAAGATAAGGATGCTGATATATTTCTTAATTCGGTTTGTTCTGAAATTAATTTGACTTCGGTATCAAGATACTTGGTGGTTAGATTCCACTGCTGCTACTCATACCAATGTGTCTATGCAAGGTTGCCAAAATTATCGATGGCCAAATGATGGTGAAAAATACATCTACATAAACAATAACAACAAAGTTCTACTAAAAACAATAAGAAGATTTAAATTATTAATAAAGATCAGATTCTATATAAATTTACATGAAATATTTGTTGTGCCGTCTTTAGATGAAACTTGATTTCTATTTCTATATTGAACAAATTCAATTTTACTTGTTCTTTTAGAAATAAAAAAGTTAGTTTGTTTCTTAAATTTAAATTGATTGATTATGATTCTTTATCAAAATCCGATAATCTTTATTTGATAGATACTATTGTTTCATTTAGTGAATCCCTACAAACTAGTATTTAAAGTGTAAAGTGAAAATTATCCAATGAGAATTCCTCTTCGTTGTGGCATAGAAGATTAGGTCATATCTCAAAATGAAGAATAAAGAGACTTGTGTCAAAAGGAATTCTTGATTCTCTTGATTTCATGGATTTTGAAATTTGTGTAAATTATATAAAAGAAAAACAAACCAATAAAAGGAGATTGAAGCATACAAGATATTGATTCTCTTAATTTCATGGATTTTGAAATTTGTGTAAATTATATAAAGGGAAAACAAACTAGCAAAAGAAAATTGAAGCCTATAAGATTTCACGGGCCTTAGAACTGATGCATACGGATATCTGTGAGCCATCCTCCTTAGCTTCTTGAAATGGTCAATGATATTCAATCATATTCATAAACGATTATTCAAAATATGACTACATGTATCTCTTTACAGATAAGTTATAGTCTCTGGACGTGTTCAAAATTTATAAAGCCGAATTTAAAAAATCAACTTGACAAAAGAATTAATAGAGTCAAATCTGACTATGGTGAAGAATACTATGGCAAAAATAATGGATTATGTAAGAACGTTCAGGACCATTTGCTCATTTTCTAGAAAAATGCAGTATCGTCTTACAATACATCATACCTGACTCACCCGCCATGAATGGTATTGCTAAATGATGAAATAGGACTCTTCAGAATATGATAAGGAGTATGATTGCTCATTTTGTATTACCTAAGTTATTTTAGGGTGAAACAGTTAAGATTGTAGTATACATCCTAAATAAGATTTCCCACTAAGACAACTACTAAAACTGTCTACGAACTTTGGCCAGACACATATCCTAGTTTAAAGCAACTGCATATTTGGGGTTGTCCAGTTAAGGTTAGGTCTATTGGGCTTAATAAAAGAAAACTGGATGTCAGGACAATTAGTTGTTATTTTATAAGGTACTCTGAAAAGTTTAAAGAGGTATAAATTTTATAATCTCACAAATAAGATTATTTTTTAGTCAGAAAATGACTGATTCTTTGAAAATATTGAGTTACGTGGGGAGATATGGTTAGAGATATGATAACAATATTTTTACACATTTGATTTATTTTATTTTATTTTATTTTAGACTTTATTTATGATTTTTAGGACTGTTTTTTAGATTTTATTTCATGATTTTATATTGATTATTTTCGTGGATTTTATTTTAAGATTATTGGAGTTATTTAAGAATATTGAATTACGTGGATAGTTGTTAATATTTTGAGTATAATTTTCTATTCCGATATCCGATTGACCTGATTCTTATTGGGTTGGAAAGAAAACTTCAAAACCTATAAATCTTGTGAAAAGTGCAAAAACTGATTCAGGCCCAAAGATGTCTAAAATTTGGGAATAAGTTATTGCAGTACTGTAAATCAAGACCCATGAGTTTTAAAAACAGAAGTTCAAGTGAAATAATCAATTGTTATGAAGACCCACGAATTTTTAGTCATTTAAGACTTTTAGGACATAGATTATAAGGAAAGATATCCTCACACTTAGAGAAGAGAGGGAGAGAAACCCTAACAGCCACCTCCTTGGACGAATTCTTCTATCTAGATATGTTATTTTACCTTTTTTGTTTTTCTTTATCATGTTTAGATAGATTTCTTGCTCTTAAGACTCGACAGATTCTATTGTTTGATTAATAACATGGTTTATTTTGTTTCTATCTCTTAAATTTTTATTGGCATGTTAATTGTTTGATAAGATTGTATTATAGAACTTAATGCTTTATTTGTATAGGTATTTACGACTTGATGATTTGTGATTACATACATGAGATCGTGAGAAGATTGCATGAATCAAACCAATACAATAAATTCCACATAGAGTTATAAGATAGACGGATGATTAATTCTTTATGTGGGGACTCTTAGGGGAAACCCTAGATTATAGATATTTCATAGATCTTAATGCAGTTCGGCCTAATCAAGATTGCATGACCATTGAGTTTTGGTTAGTCGAATTAAGGTTTCATTACAAGACCATTGAGTGAATCTAATTTAGGAAAATCTGTTATCATCAAGAATGAATATTTAGTAAATAAACTTTAAAGAATTTGAAGATTTTGACCATGTGAAAAAATTGAAGATGAATAAAGTCGATATCTTAGGGTTTTATAAAACTAGGGTTTTTATTCATTAATATTTCTGTTTTTGATATTTTCTTTATTTTTAATATCTCTATAATCTTGATTTGTTATGTCTAACTTAGATAGGGTATTTTATAATAAGCAACACATAATATTCACGTGGAAACGGAACTTATTTCTCATTATACACAAAAATTGATAGGGTATATTTGTTCGAAATCATGATATACCGAAATCGCATAACATGTTTTTAGCACTGTTGTTAGAGATATTCTTGCATATCAATAAAAATAAACTTATTTAAGATTGGACACTATCTTTACTTTCTTTTTTATAATTTTTATGGTTCACAGTCATTGTTAAAGGTTTATATTTGATCCAGATTTGAGAATTTTTCAGAAATTTTTGGGGTTTGGGAAACTAGTTTTGATCTAGGATCTTGTGACCACTTGTTTCAAAGGATTTCAGCCTTCTGAGCAGAACTTGTAGACTCATCACGAGCACCATGCTATCTTGATCAAATTCCATCATTTTCATAATTTTTTTCTATTTTTCTTTGATTTTTTCTTGATTTTTAAGGATTTCTGAGTTTTTTTTGGGTGTCTTTGTGTATTTATCCTACTTTTTTTTTGTGATTTCTATATTTACATAGGTATTATAGATTTTGTTGATGGTTTTTGCAATCGATTTTGAAGATTGAATTTTGTGCTAATTTTGGTGTCCGTATAGTGCATACTGCGATTTTAAAGACTTGACCTAACTGATTTTGATCATAAGATTGAGAGGACTGTATAAACCATTCATAGACAAGTTAGGGAAGTTAAGGAAGAAGAAACAATGACCCATGAGAATAGAACTATGAGAAAGAACTCGATGCCAAGACTTCAGGATATTCAAGCTAGTATCGCACGACCCACAGTGGAGGCAAATGACTTCGAGCTGAAGCTGAGTCTCATTAGGATGGTGCAAGCAGATTAGTTTGGTGGAAAAGCCTTCGAAGATCTAAATAGCCACTTGAAAAATTTTCTGGAGATCATTGATACCATCAAGTTAAATTGAGTCAGCGCTGATGCCACCAAGTTAAGGTTGTTTCCTTTCATTCTTAGGGGAAAGGCAAAGGTATAGTTAAACTCCTTCCTTGTTAATCATTTTACTAATTAAAATTTTCATTTTTAAATATTTTTGACAAAATATTTTCCACCTGATAAGACAGTTAAACTACATAAAGACATTACTAGTTTTAGGCAATTTGAGGGTAAGTTTTTATATAATGTTTGGAAACGGTTTAAAAATTTGATTAAGAGGTATCCACATCATGGTATTCCTAACTGGTTAATTTTGCAAATATTTTATGGTGATCTTTTAAATTCTATCAAAATTACCACAGATGCTGTTGCAAGAGGTGCTTTTATGAGCAAGTCATATGAAGGAGCATATGCATTACTTGATGATATAACATCTAATTAATATAACTGGTTTAATGAATGTGAGACTTCTAGGCAGAGAGCTGGTGTGCATGAGGTTAATAGTTTTATTATACTTAATGTGAAAATTGATTCTTTGATTAACTGTATGAAAACTAATCAACTTAATATTATGTCCAACCAAACTTTATATTATGATTTGTGTAGTGATTCTACTCACATGTCTTTTGAGTGTCCATAGGTGCAATAGGCAAATTATGTTTCTAACTTTGGCAGATGTTAGAACAACCCGTACTCTAGCACATGCGATCCTGAGTGGAGAAACCATCCGAATTTTTCATGAAGTCAAGGAGCATCACTACAACCAAACAATCCATCGAGCTTTACTTCAAGAAATCAACAGCCAAAGGAGAGTAAGCTATCATGGGAAATTGCAATTGAATACTTGGCAATTGTGAAAAGCAAAAAAATTGAGGGCTTGGCAGCAATGACCAATGAAAGAGTTGAGAGCCTGGCCGCAACGATCAATGAAAGATTTGAATGCTTGGCAATAGCAACAAATGAAAAGTTTAAGATACTTGAAAATAAGATTGATCAATTAGCTAATGCCTTTTATTCTTGTGTGCCGGTAGATTTCCAAGTAATACTGAGAAGAACCCTAGAGTGCAGATAAATACAATCTCATTGAGGGACGAAAAAGAATGACAGCAGGTTCTAGATCCGTCCTAGGAAAAGCAAGAGGAAGAAATCAACCAACCTACTAATGAGAAGATCAAGGCATCGGAAACAAAACATGGAAGTTCTATACCTTTGAGGGAGTATTAACCTCGTGTTTTTTTTCCTAGCCATCTTTTACGTGCAAAAGCAGAATTTGAAAATTTTTTAGAAATTTTTAAAAAATTGCACATTAATACTTCTCTTTTGGATGTCATTATACAAGTGTCAGGTTATTGGAGTTTCCTCGAGGATATGATTAAAAAGAAGAGGAAGCTGGACAAGGGTTCAAAAATAAAGCTTACGAAGGTGTGCTAAGCGATTTTACAAAAAAAGATGTCACGAAAACTTAAGGATCCAGGGAGATTTTCTATCTTTTGCACAATTGGTTCTTCTAAGTTTTCTAATGTTTTTGTAATTTGGGTGCTGATATTAATCTCATGTCATATTCTGCATTCTTAAAATTAGGGTTAAAGAATTGTGGACCTGCTAATATTTCTCTATAATTAGCTAATAAGAGTATAAAATACCCAAGAGGCATTGTCAAAGATATTTTACTTAAAGTTTATAAATTTATTTTTCTGTTGATTTTGTCATATTGGATATGGATGAGGCAAAGAGTACTTTATTGATTTTAGGTTGACCTTTTCAAAACACTGCACGTACTCTGATTGATGTTTCTACTGGAAAGTTGGTTTTGAGAATGAATGACAAAAAAATTAAGTCTAATGTTTTCTATCACATGAAAAGTTTTTCTAAATAAGAAGTTTCTTAAATTGAGCATGATAAAAAGGTTTCTAAACATGATATTGATATTTTTCATTCTAGTGATCCTATTGAAAATTATTGTTAATTTCTCACATTCAAACATGATTTTCTAAACAATGAATATGTCGATATATATGTTGTTTTTTATGTGAATTTTAGTGATTTTAAATCAAAGTGGAGGTTTCATGCAGGAAAAGAAATGAAGTTACAATTCAATAAGTTGGAGGAGGAACAAGATATGTCTAAGAATGTTTGAATTGAGAAGGAAAGGATAAGAGCAAGGCAAGATGCCACGAATGGTCAGAGTGTGAAGATCTATGAGCTGGATTGAAGCAAGTAGATTGTGTCTAGCCAAAGAAAAGAAAGAAAGACACTTATTAAGAGGTAACCCAATATTTTTATGATTTTATGGTTTTCTTTAATCTTTGTTTTTGTTGATTTAATTTATATTAAAGTTTTGATGATATTTTTTTAGGCCAGTAAGCAACCCTTTGCACGAGAGGAGGAGAAGTGGCTAAAGAGGAGATTGAGAGTCATCAACTTAATCTGGAGAGTCTTCTATTCTCTTCTTTCGATTTCAGTATCTCATTTACATTGCGAATAATGTTTAGTTCAAGTGTGGGGGGTGCATTTTGATTTTTAGGAACTTTATTTTGATTTGTTTTATTCTGGTCTTTAGGATATTTTTTTAGGAATTTTTTTAAAATATTGAATTTTGCTGAATTTCTTGAGTTTTAATAAAATCTTTTTCCACACCAACTAAATTTTTTTCGATTTTTTTAGTCTTTGTATGTTATTTGTTTTAAATTGGGTTACATGATAGATGATTGGTATTAGTAATTATTTGATACATGAGTAACTATTCATATTTTTATGGTTGATTTGAAACATAGAGCATGCAAAATTTAATTCCGAATTTACCTTAGTAGGGATTTGAGCCTTAAAGAGTAATTTTTTGCTTTCATCATTTTTTTTGCTGAGCGTATATCATACATGATTTGGTTATTTTAGAACTTGCATTATTATGCATTTTGAGACTACATTCTTAATTTTCATGTATCAAAATGATTAAGATATTTAGATTTATACATTTTTTGTTTTTGAAAAATACCAATCCAATCATCTTATATCCCTAATTAACATATTTGAGCCTAAACCTTTTATTTCATATATTATCCACAAAATTTACCTCACGACTTATCTTTTTCTAATCCCAAATTTTGAATCCGAATTCACTAATTTACTTATAATTGATAGTAAAACATTATATTTGTAGGTATTATTGTGTTTTTATAATTTTTATTTGTATATATGTTTTTTGTAATTATCATGTCAAGTTATTAAAAAAAAAGAGAGAAAAAAACCAATAGAAAAAAATTAAAAAAAAAAAGAAAAAAGAAAAGAAAATTGCTCGTTAAAGAAAAAAGGAAGAAAAAGAAAAGAAACAAAATCAAAAAAGAAAAGAAAGAGAAAGAGAGAAAAACAGTTTTTATTCTTGATGCTGTTCACTCTTATAGTGAAGTCATTGTTCATTATTTTAAATAAGTGATATATCACATAACATATTGCAGTTAGAGCGAATATTTTCTTTATCTTAATGTAAATAATGACATGTGTTGATACTTTAGTATTTTTAGTGAATTATGTTAACATGACATTTTATCTATTATCCTACCCTTTATCTTAACCCTATTACAACCAAATAAAACACTACAAAAAAAATTATAAACAAATAAAATATCTTTTGATTGGTGTAGGGATTTCATATATAAGTGGTAAAAATTTGATATATGAGCAAACTTATGGTAATGTCATCTCATTGTATTGATTTGAGTGATACACATACCCTTACATAAATTAAGTGTTTTGAGTAGTTGAATAGTATCTTCCTTTATTCTATTGAGTGAATCCATGGTAAGGGTAGTTGAATCTTGTATTATTCTTGATTTCGATAAGACTATAGGAGATGCTATAGTTGTTCTAGTACTAGATATTGCGAAATATTGATTATTTTGATTGTAATTCTAATTTGAACTTGTCATATGCATGGTTAGGGATTTGAGAAATTGAATTAGTTTTCACAGAAAATTTATTTTTGCTTGAGGACAAGCAAACATTCAAATGTGGGAGTATTCGATACTTTTATATACTTGAATTATTTTATTTTATTTTAGACTTTATTTATGACTTTTAAAACTATTTTTAGGTTTTATTTCGTGATTTTACACTGATTATTTACGTGGGTTTTATTTTAGCATTATTGGGTTTATTTAAAAATATTGGACTGCGTAGATAACTGTTAGTATTTTGAGCATAACTTTTTGCTCTGATATCTGATTGACCTGATTCTTATTGGGTTAGGAAGAAGACTTCAGGATCTACAAATCTTATGAAGAGTGCAAAGACTGATTCAAGCCCAAAAATGTCCGAAATTTGGAAACAAATTATTGCAGTGTTGGAAATCAAGGCCTATGAGTTCTAAAAGCCCAAGTCCAACTGAAATAACCAGTTGTTATGAAGACCTACAAATTTTTTAGTCATTTAGGATTGTTAGGACTTAGATTATAAGGAGGAGACATCCTCACACTTAGAGAAGAGGGAGAGAAACCCTAGCAGTCGCCTCTTTGGACGAATTCTTCCATCTAGGGATTTTTTTTTTTTACTTTTCTTCTTTTTTTATCATGTTTAGTTAGATTTCTTGTTTTTAGGACTCATTAGATTCTGTTCTTTGATTAATAACATGGTTTGATTTATTTCTTTCCCTTAAATCTTTATTAGTATGTTCATTATTTGATAAGATTTTATTATTGAATTTAATGTTTTATTCGTATAAATACCTACGATTTGATGATTTGTGATTACGTGCATGAAATCAAAAGAAGATTGCATGAATCAGACCAATATAGTAAAATCCACATAGGGTTATGAGATCGACGGATGATTAATTTTGTGTGTGGGGACTCTTAGGGGAAACCATAGATTATAAAAATTTCATAAATTTTAATACAGTTCGCCCTAATCAAGATTGTATGACCATTGGATTTTGGTTAGTTAAATTAGGGTTTCATTACATGACCATTTGGTAAATCTAATTTAAAAAAATCTGTTATCATCAATAATGAATCTTTAGTCAATAAACTTTAAAGGATTTGAAAGATTTCGACCATGTGAAAAAATTCAAGATGGAAGAAGTCATTATTCTAGGGTTTTATAGAACTAGGGTTTTTATTCATCAATATTTTTATTTTTTATATTTTCTTTATTTATAATATCTATGCAATCTTGATTTGTTCTGTCCAACTTAGATAGAGTATTTTATAATTGGTAATACATAATATCCTCGTGAAAGTGACACTTGCTTTACACTATACACAACAATCAATTAGGATATATTTGTTCGAAATCGTGATATATCGAAATCACATAACAAGACATTATCTTCCAAAAGGAATATGTTCCCACAGATGTTATTAGATTTGATCAGTTTTATATCCCTAATCCTATTCAAAATACAACAAAATCAGATAATGTTTAACAACCCCCATTTTGGAAAAACAAACTCTACCACCCCTAGAATCTATGTCATTAATGAGATTTGCAAAAATTAAACATCCTGATAATGGTATTTCACATTTCACCAAGTCAATATCTCGTTACATTTTGAGATGAATTCGGTTAGTAATTCTGCATATCATAAGTTCTGTGAGTGTAAATACTTTTCTTGATTTTACATGTCAAAAAGATTTTCAAAAGATATGACATTCAAGATTATAAATCACGAGATACCTTTATAGTTAAGGGAGATAAATTTAGTCTCAAACAGTACCCCAAAAGCGACCTTGAGAAACAAAAAATACAAATGTCTCCCTATACATTAGTAGTGGGGAGTTTGATGTATGCTTAAATTTGTATACATTTGAATATTTCATACATTACAGGAATGTAGGGTAAATATTTAAACAACTGGGGAATAGATTATTGGAATGCTGTCAACGGGGTCTTGTAATTTTTACAAAGAAAGAAGGAACATATACCCATATATGAGAGGTTGGATAAGTTTGAGATCATTCAATATACTAACTCCGAATTTGGGGATGCCAAGATAGCATGAAGTTTACATCAGACTGCTTCTACATGCTAACAGGAGGAACTATTTCTTGGAAGAGTTCTAAATAGTCTCTTATAGTTTTTTCCACTGTAGCGGTAGAATTTATAACATGTCAAGAGACATCCTCTCATGGAATATGATTACAAAACTTTGTCATAGAATTACGGATAATGGATGGTATTGACAGGTCATTCAGATAATTTTATGACAATAAATCGGTAGATCTCTATTCCATTAACAATAGAAGCTCAATGAGGTTAAAATATATTGATATTGAGTTCTTGATTGTCAAGAAAAAGATTCAGAGTGAATAATTATTTATAGAGCATGTTGGTACAAAATCCATGGTTGCATGCTTACTAAAGGATTGTCACCCAAAAAAGGTTTATGAGTTCACTGCTCATATGGGTGTCATGTCATTTCAGAATATTTAGTTTCAGTGTACATTTGTGATATTATATGTTTATCTAATGTAGACAATTTTTGGTTATTTCAATTTCAAGTCATTTTTCACAAAAATAAAAATTCAGTTTTGAATCATACTCTGATATTAAGTATAATATGATATCACTAAAAAGAACCAGTTGAAAATATATATGTTAAAGGTCATATTGTATGACATTTTCATACTATATATCTATGTCAAGATTCATATCTTTCGGTTATATTAATTTACGTGACCATTGATAGGTTGAGTTATGTGTAACAAAAGCCGTTTTGATTCTAAATTGATATGATTATTAAACCGAATTAGTTATTGATACATTTTAGTACTAATAAAAAAATTGAAGTCCTTTGGTTATTTCTTAATTACATAATTATAAGATTTCACATATAACCTAAGTGAGAGATTGTTAAATCATTAGTTCAACGTTGGACTTATATGTTAAAATAATTATGTAATACATACTATCATTTAAGATAAGTACATATGAAAGTGATATGCTAAGTTTGGAAATTTAGTGTTTTAGTTTAATGTATCTCATAAGGTATGAAAATAAATAAATGTATAGATACCAATAGATATTTACTATTTATAATAGATAAAATAGGGAATGTGGAAAGATAATTTAAGGATGACTCGCATAAACTGAATATACAAATTTAGAAAGTAAAAATCACCCTATAGTTATAAAGGGTTATAGTTCCCATATCAATGTATCACTTTACTCTTCTAATATCCCTATCATATAGAGAGTTTTGTGAAGATATATTTGACCTGAAAGACCAAGCCCACAACTCTGCCTAGACTAGAATCTCATTTGATTTAATTTTTTGTTATGGAATTCGGTACCTTTTCTATCTGGTCTAAATTTTCAATTTCAATAATTAAGTTTTTAATTTTAGTGATTTAACACGATATTTGGTATAATTTTGCATTAAAGTTATTTTTCCCAATAGTTCAGAATTATTTAAATCTATATTTTTAGTTTTTATTGAGAAAATTGCAAACCCTTTCTCCCAAAAAAAAATTTATTAGGGTCATTGTCAAATTTTATTAATTTCTTCCATAATAATAAAAACAATAGTAAAATTTTAAAAAAATTTTAAAAAAATTAATAAAATAAAATCAATTAAATTGAAAGTAAGAGCAATAATTTTATCTAACTCAACTATTCAATTAATATATGCTAAGTCATAATCAATTTTGACACTTATTATGAATCTCTATTTTGTAGTGAAAATACTAAAAAGTAGCCTTTAATTCTATCTTTTTTTTAAAAAAAATCCTAATGCGCATAGAAATACTTATTCTGTTCCTGTATTTGGCATTTCATGAAAAATTGAATTCTTATGGAATGAATTATTCAAAAAAGAAAAAGAAAACATCCTCTGCATATCTTTACCTCCCTCTCTTCAATCCTACCTTCTCTCTCGTCCAACTCTCTCTCGTTCACTTCTCTCTTTTTCGACTTTTTCTGTATTTCCCCACTTTTAGAGACAAGTACGGATTTGACTCAAAAAAATTTCTTAAAAAAACCTCCGCTACAAACAATTTCAGGAATTCCAACGTTGATCAAGTGTTCAACACTTGAAAATTTTGAGCAAACCCTGGTCCCATTCTTTTTCTCTTCTCTCTTCTGCTTCCTTTTCTTCCTTCACCCTAACCCTCCCGCCCTAACCTTAGATTCCAGCACCCTAGATCAAATAACAAAAGGCAGTTGCACGATGAATCTGACCTCTGCAATGTGCGAACCCGTTGCAACCCCTTCCTTATAACTTGCTGGTGATTTGCCTTGACCCTCGCGATCTGCTGGTGACCTATCAAAGATATTCTCTTGTCCTGATACTTTATTTGCTTCTAATGGTGATTGATGCATATTAAATGATGTATGTTTAATTTAGGGTTTAGTATGATTAATTGTTAGAAATTTAGGATTGTTTTGTTAAGTATTTTAATTGATATAAAATTGTTGAATTTAGGGTTGTTTTGTTGTAAAATTATTATTATAATTTAGGGTTGTTTTGATAAATAGTTTAATTGTTATAAAATTATTGAAATTAGGGTTGTCTTGTTATAAAAATGTTGTTATAATTTAGGGTTTAGTATGTTTAATTTAGGGTTATTTTGTTAAGTATAAAATTGTTGTTATAAAATTGAATATGTTTAGGGTTGAATTTATTAAAAAAAATTATAAAAATTCTAATGCCAACATGTCTTGTTATAAAATTGTTGAATGCATTATTTAAACTAAAAAAGTTGGGTTATTACATGTTTCATTTTGTTTTTAGAAGAAATGGCGGATGTGGTGAGGTTGTTATGCTATATAAATAGTGATATTTTCATGGGTGTGAATGGAGTTGGTTATAACTGTGGGCCTTCTAAGTTGATTCGGGTGAGAAAGAATGTCTTCTTTAATGAGTTGATATATGCGATATGTAAGGGTCTTTAGATCAATCGTACAACACAACATGTAGAGATTTATTATCGGTGTCCCATATCAAACATTCAAAGTGGGAATATATGGTATGAATTGGTGTTGATTAATGATGATGATGATATTGTTAATTTGATGGAGTTTGCGGGGACCATGGGAGCGGATTCCACTCATGAGTTGTACATAAAATCTGTCGATGGTGGAATATCTTCGCATCAAGGATGTGATTACACAGATGATTATCTACATATTGAATCTCAAGTGGATTTTGCCTTGGCAGAAATAGAGAATGATGTAGATGAAAAAGAAATGGCTGAAAAGGTGGAAGAAGAGGTGGAAGAAGAGGATAATGATGAAGAAGTCGGTAGTGGTGGTGGTGATGGCAACGATTTAATGATTGGGATCTCCTCGGTTCCTTATGCCTATACTCGAATAGACGAGTCAATCCCCTTCATGACTACTACACCCAGAGATGATGGTTATGTGACTTTTGAGGAAGAAAACAAATTAAGAGGCAATAATTTTAGTTTCAGTAATGAATTGAAGAAGGGGATGAGATTTGAGATGAAGAAGCAACTTATTCATATGGTCAAAATGCACCACGTGGAGCATCACTACCAAGTTTGTGTTAGAAAATTAACCCCTATACTTTGGACAGCAATATGTATACAAAGGGATCAAGGTAGTAGGTGGAGGTTGCGTGCTCATATAACAAGACTTGTTGGTGCTTTTGTGATTTTTATTGTTGATGGTCCACACACATGTGTCCGCACACATGTGCGAATGCTGAGTTAACATAGAATTATAGGCAATTAGATTCAAATTTTATTTCCTGATATATTCTTAAATATATGAGGGAAGATCAAAGTGTCAAAGTTTTTTTTTTGTGGACAATTATGATGAAGAGAACCACATATACAGTTTTAGATAGAAGAGTTTGGGAAGTAAAGAGAAAGGCCATAGAGATAATATGGGGATTGGGATAATTCATACAAACAATTACCTCAGATGTTGGATGCAATAATGCAAGGGAGTCTGGGAACACGAGTTAGTTGGAAGTTGGGGCAGCGAAATCCAAATAGTAAAAGGGTACTTAAAATTGTCTTTTGGGCATTTGCTCCTAGCATAATGACTTTTAGAAATTGTAGGCCATTGATCAGTGTGAATGGGGCTCACCTCTATGGAAAATACAAGTATAAGTTGTTAATTGCATATAGTATGGATAGTGCCAATCACATTGTCTGGAAAGTTGCTTTCTTCATTTTGTGTTATGTACGAGAGTATGTTGTTAGAGATGGATAGGGTCCTATTTGCTTAATTTCAGAACAACATGAGGGGATAAAAGCAATAATTGCTTGTCCACAAATAATTGCTCGTCCACAATTTGGATGGTCATCTCTAAACACTGTGTGACGATTTTGCATGCACCATATTGTTAACAATTTCAATATGCACCACAAAAATCAAGCATGTAAGAGCATTGCCGCCATTGCTGCGTTGCAGCCACAGCCTAAGAAGTTTGAGATATATATGGTAAGGATAAAAAAGATAAAAAAAAGATACTTTCGACTATTTTACAAATATTTTCCCTGAACAATAGACTCTCTCTCACGATGGTAGATTTCGTTTTGGCTATATGATGACAAATATAAATAAGAGTTATAATGTCGTGCTAAAGAGTATAAAAAATCTACCTATTTCAATCTTGATGCTTAAAACCTTTTACAACTCAGTGAACTATTTTAAGGCTCAATTGAGTGAGACAAGATTAGGAATCACAGGGGTTTTTACAAAAATAGGGTTTTTTTAATTCAAAATTAAAAAATTGGGTAGTTTTTTTTTGTTTCCCGAAATAGAGATGTCGCGCTCTGTGAGCGTGACATAAACTATTCATTTTTGCCATTCCCAATTATCGATTATTAAAAAAAAGGTATATTGCAATCACAGATCGCGACATAGCTTGCGCGATCTGTGATCACGATACAAATTACGCGATTTGGGTTCATGACATAACTTGCGCGAACCCAGACCATGACATAGAACTCTTAAAACGCCTAAAATGCTAAGTCTTTCTGTTTGCACTCCCCTTGTTTCTCTCTCATTCTCTCTCCTTCTTGTGACATAGCTTGCGCGAGCTAAGATCCCTCCATTCCCTTCAGTACTTGGCTTCATTCTTGTGACATCAAAGCTTCAAATCACAAACAAATGTAACACCACAGCATGTATTTTTCTAATTTTTCTCTTGTTCGAATCTCTGCATGTCTACATCTTTTTATTTCTGAGACTGAAATGTGTGAGCAGGGGTTGGGTTAGGTCTAGGGTTAGGGTTAGGGTTTTTTTTCTCTATTGTTCGCATTTTCATTCAGTACATGATGGTTGCCTACTTGTCTCTGTTCATGAAGCACGCTAGGGTTAGGGTTAGGTTTAGGGTTTTATCTCTATTCGCTAGAGATAATAGGTCATATGATGCTGTGATGTTAGAGATGTTGTATTAGGTCATGATGGTCATTGTCTCTGCTTGTCTCTGATGTTGAGATGTTAGGGTTTTGGCTCTGTTTGCGTCTGTGAGAACTTAGGGTTAGGGTTAGGGTTATTGCAATGTTATTAATGTTGGTTATCATAGCAAGCTGAACATTTCGTTGAAACAAAATGTTGGGGTTTAAGCTGATGTGCATTCTGATTTTTATGATATTTATGTTGATACTCATGATTTATATCAATTACAATTAATGTTATGAATGTTATCCTGTTTATCTATCGATGTTGATGTTTATGCTGATATTTTTTGTAATTTTCATGATATTTGAAGGAAGATGATTGATAACCGTGTCAGACTTGTGCTTTATTGGGGGTCAAATTGGTGAACCTGAAAATGAGTATTGGTATAGTGTTGGACCTAAAATGGGTGTTGTAGTTCGTAAAAATATTGGATAGGAGGAGTTCATAAATGTATTACATCATAAAAGTAGGATTGATTCTAGACAATTCAAACTAAATGTTTCATGTAGATATCTTCTTTAGTCTAGTAATTCTCTTTCGTATTGTGTATTATCAATGGAGGATGACTTTTTGTCGGAAGTATTGTCACTACCTAGATATATATCGGGTTTGTTATCAGTTGAACTTTTCTTAGAGCAAGAAATCATAATTGCAACCATTGATCCACATCTTCTTATGGTAGAAAATGAGTCAGATGTCACAGGTAGTTCATTTGGGAGAGAGCAAGGTATTTCTTTTGGTGGAATTGGAGGTAGTTCATTCGAGGGCCTAACAAATTTTAGATCTTATATTAAAATATTGACAAATGTGAATATTGGAGATGAATGTTTATAGTATGTGACATTCATTTCCGATGATGTTGCATTGAATGCCCCTCGTGAATCAGTTATGCCTATGACAAATGAGTTTAGAGAGTCCAGTTCTAATATGCCTTATCAGGGCCAGGAGACAGATCCTGTGGAAACATTTGTGGATGATTAATCGGAGGGTAAAACTTATGATGATTAGAATGTTGTAAATGAAGAATATCGGGTGGATAAAGAGGAAGAAGACATCTCATTTCTATACAATATGGGAAAAGGGGATATGATGGTTGATGAATACAATGAGTTCAACCATTCTACATGGAATGATGATCGCATTTCAGAGTTACAAGTTTGGATGATTTTCAATTCAAAAGAGAGAGTTCAATATGTTGTGAAGTGCTTGTCAATGCGGCAGAACAGGTATTTTAAAGTTCATGAAAGTAATCAACACGTGATTTGTGAGGTGTTCTTTCTACGATGAGAACAACAGTTTGTGGCATGTTTGAACAAGATTGAAAAAGAAGTTTAATATTTGGGAAATCACAAGGTTAAATGCAAAACACACTTGTTTTCCTTGAATACCTGCGAAGGATCATCCTAATATAAACTCTAATATGGTCGGTCATCTTATCAAAAGTCATATAAAATAGAATGTTGACTATAAAGTGTGTAATGTAATAGATGATATGAGAGAGTATGGGGTAGATTTGTCATACAAGAAAGTTTGGCTGGGGCGTCGGAAATCTGTAGAAATGGTGTATGGTAATTGGGAGACTTCATACAAATTGTTGTCCCAATTTATGGCTGCTGTGCAATTGAGCAATCTTGGAAATGTCATTGATTGGAGATTTAATGAACTTTTGGGGTCTATTGATAGAGTATTTAACTCAATTTTTTGGGCCTTCAAACCATACATTGATCCGTTTAAGTATTGTAAGCCTGTGATTAGTGTTAATGGGACATTCTAATATGGGAGATATAAGGAGAAAATTTTGATTGCTATTGGAATTAATTCGGCTAATCACATTTTTCCTTTATGCTTTGCTATTGTTGATGAGGAGAGTATTGTGAATTGGGTATGGTTCTTGGAGATTTTAAGAATGCACATCATTGGTGATTAACACAGAGCATGTCTGCTATCAAATAGGGCTCCCGGAATATTGTGGGCCATAGAGAGGAATTATAACTTTTCTTTCATATTTATAATTTGTGGATATTTATTTTTGTTCATGATTGTTTTTGGAGTATTGATTGATATATGTGGAGTTTAGTGATTGATATTTGTGGAGTTTGAATGTTTGGTAATTGATATTTGTGAAGTTTAATGTTTTTGGAGTTTGGTGATTGTGTTGGACTATATTGCTTTTTCTGTAGTTTGGTGTCAGTAGATTGATGGATGTAGGAGGATGGCTTATTGCAGGGATGGCTCAATGCAGTTTTTGGAGTTCGAATAGTGCAAGATGGCTGAATGGATTGTGCATGATGGTTGAATGTAGAAACAGATTGTTGTAGGGGGTGGAGCAAGATGTCGCGATTGGAGATCGTGTCATCATGTGTTTTTAAAAAAATAAAAAAACACAACGATTAAGGGATGAATAGTGTATGTCACACTCATAGAGTGCGACATCTCTATTTTGGGGGAAAAAAAAAACTACCCTATTTTTTTAATTTTGAATTAAAAAAACCCTATTTTTATTAAAATCCCAAGAATTGCAAGAGGTGAATGATACACAAAGTATGCCTCAGCCATATTAGGAAGATGGATGCGCATAGTTAATCTCCATACAGTTATTACTTTTAGTAGAGAGTATGTGATATTTGAGATTGAAACAAGTTATAGACAAACATGGTATGGCCACAAGGAGGAAATAAACAGATTGTGAATGTGAGAGATGAGCATTGCATATGTATGAAATGGCAAATGTATACAATTTCTTGCTCTCATGCAGTTACTACACTATCACGGACGATGACTGATGTGCATATGATCGTCGAAAAATGGTATATATGGGAACACTAACTTAGGGTTTATGAGCATCAATTCATGCTGGTGGGAGAAATATCGATTGACCCATGGGTTTGTATCTAATTGTTATTCTAAATGTATCACTTCAATGTTAAAAAGGAAGGTCTAAATCATCTCGATATCATAACGAGATGGATATTTGAGAATTATCATCACGTACATCATGTGAGATTTGAGTGCAGAGGGTCATAATCTGAGGAGATGCACGAGACAAATGAGGTATGGTCTTTGTGGTAGACAGGGACACAATCGAAGATACTGTCCAACCCAAACCAATGATTCTTGATCGTGTTTGTATTTTAAGTGTAATTCTTATATTTCTTAATGTAGCGGACATCATCGTGTATTTGTGAAACATTTAATATACTTGACATATATTTAATGTACTAAGTGTTGATTATTTCACCAACTTTCGTTTTTCTTCATGTTGATCATTGTATTTGTATTTTAACTAACTTACATTTAATCATATTTTGTCATTTAATGATACATTTTGGCATACATTTAATATAACTCATATTTTGTCATTTAATTAATCATCTCTCTCATTATCATTTCATTAACTTTTATTTTCCTTTATGCCTCAGACGGATGCTAGACCAACTAATCAGACCATTGTACGTTTATAACAAGGTCACCATTCATCCAGAGTTTGGGAGGGAGAGGATGACCTAGCTTATTTGTCAACGTAGTGAGGCAGTTCTATGATGTTGGGACCACTATCATATTGACCACCGGGTTCTCCCTTTTCTGGAGCAGTCGGGGTTTTTGGGAGTCACTTGGCTTCGTTTCATTCAGCCTGACTGGCATTTGATCACGGCATTAGCTGAGAGATGGAGACGAGAAACTCACAGAATTCACGTGCCATACTATGAGTTTACTGTCACACTTTAGGATGTAGAGGTTCTTTTAGATTTACCTATCAATGGGATACCCATGGTGGATAGATTGACAGACGTCTCGTGAGTTGATGAGTGTGAGCGACTATTAGGCACTAGGCCACTATGTTCCATATTTAAGGGCGGAACTTTTGAGTATGACATGGTTGAGTGAGATTTTTGCTAACTTGCCCGGGGATGTTGATAATGTTCATATTTTACAATGGACTCGGGTATATAATTTAATATTGATAGAGGGTGTGTTGTTTTGTGATAAAATAGCACACATGTATATTTACAGTATTTATTACTTTTAGAGGATTTGAATAGTTATGGTCACCGTAATTGGGGTTCAGCGTGTTTGGCATATTTGTATAAACTGTTGTATTTAGTCTCACACGCTTATTCACGTGAGATATGTAGAGCTCTTATCCTTCTGCAGATTTGGGATTAGGAGAGGTTTCCTTACGTTACTCCCATTAGACGATCAATTAGGGAGGATGATGGTTCATTTCCTTTGCAATGGAGGGTACGATTTGATATCACTACCCTCCCTACACACGTAGTTAGAGTGTATAGGGAGGCGTTTGATAGACAGAGGTCTGATCAGGTAGTGTGAGTGCCATATACTGAGGATGTTTCATCTACCCTTCCTGACCAATGTCACAACGGAAGAAATGTCTGGCACACCCGGGTACCATTGATCTGTTTTAGTATCGTTGAGTGGCATTTTCTGGACAGAGTTATTCGCCAATTTGGAGGCATGCAGTACATTCCCATTCCTTGTGACACTGAGGATCATCTCCATGATACGACGACACATGGTTTGCAGGATATTGATTGGTTGATGGAGCACGCACGTTATATTGATATTTAGACAACGTGACATAACCATTTAGTTTTACTAGACACGACCTTTGGACCGACCATTGATCCAGCCTATGCCTCTTAGTTTCGCGCCATTACCCACCGTTACATAGGCCGTCAGGGAGCTTACTTATGTTACGTGGTAAGTTTTTAGTTTGTCCATTTTTTTTATGTGGTAAGTTTTTAGTTTGTCCATTTTTTTTATTTATATCAGTAATCTAGATTTGTTTCTTTAACTTACACATGTATATGTTTTTGTAATGGGATACCTTACACCAGATTCGAGAGTGTACCGACGTCGACGACATGTATGGAATGGCAGATTCAGCTATTTTGGCCTTGGTTGATGATATGGCACAAATTTTGAGACCAAGACCAGATAGAGGTGGTGACAATGGAGAGCGTAATGATAGAGGATGTCAACGACAAGGAGGAAGAGCACACCATACAAGACCACCGCCGTTGGCCCATCATGCATCACCACCATATTCTCAACCCTCCATATCACAGCATCTGCCCAACATCATTGGGCCTTCGAGTGGGTACATAGACTCCTCATCTTCCTTCACACCTGAGGTTGATGACTTGCCTCATGTTTTGACACCGGTGCTCTATATTGGGGAGCTCGTCTTGATGTTGACATGGGTGAGGGGTTAACACAGTTTCAGAGAGATGATATCCCACCACTGTTTCATATTTCCCCACCAGTTTTTTCGACCCCCCACATGATGATGTAAGACATCAGATCTCACAGATAGACAATCTGGGTCTTGTATATCATGATGATAATGTAATTGATAGACCTGATATTGGTGTTAGGCCTTATAGTGGGAGAAAAAGAAGACATTGAATTTAGTATAATCTATATTTTGTATATTTTATTATGATAATGAAAATCATGTTTTATTTTACCGATTATTGTATTTTCAACTGTTTTATTTTGTCTATCACTTTTATTGTGCTGTGTTGGTGATAGATTTGCTTTGATATGAGTTTAGTTTTGATATGAATTTGGATATCAAAATGGTATGTGTGAATTGAAATTTGAGTTGGATATGAGTTTTATTGGGTTTTGTTCAATCTGGATTTCAGTTTGGCTTGTGGTTACAGGATTTTAGTGTTGTGGTGGTTGAGTTTGGTTTGTAGTGGTAGGGTATTGGTGTTGTGATGGTTGTATGATTGTGTTTGGGGGTTAAAACACATTAATCAGATGTTAGGTCTCGGGTAAGAGGGTTGGTCAAGTTTTGAAGACTCGACCAACGTTGGTTGAGTGTTCAACACTTGACCATCTTGGGTTAATTCTCAAAATTGTTTGCCGCAGCAGTTTTTTTAAGAATTTTTTTTTTTTTAGTCAAATCCATACTTGACTACCCACCCACTCTTATCTCTCATCCAACACATAAAACCCAATGAGAGAGAGAGAGAGAGAGAATGGCACAAGATACGTGAGCCAAGTATGGATTTAACCTTTTAAAAAAAAAATCTTAAAACAACCTTTGTAGGAAAAAAATTTCAAAAGTAACCCAAGATGGTCGAGTGTTGAACACTCGACCAATACTATTCACAAGCTTGGAAGATATCGCAAATCAAAGCAGAAGAGAAAGAGAGAAAGATGAATGTAAGGGGTAAGAAGGAATCCAAAGCCAGCGGATTGGGGGTGTTTCTACTTGGTTTTTCACTATTATCTTATCATTATTAGACTCTCTTGTTTTAGAGACGAGAAAGAGAGAGAGAGAGAGAGAGGCGGCGGTATGGTGGATGTAGGGTGAATAATGTCATAAACTGTGAGAGTAGGCGATCAACTGGAAGGGAAAGACAGCAGGTTGGTAAGCAATAAGCAATTGGCTGGGAGTGAGAACTTGCAGTAAAAGTGGAGATCAAGTTGTGGGTAATGATAGATGGAGAAAAGGGTTAATGAAAAATGGAAAAGAAAGTTTATAGAGACAAGGAGAGAGAAAGGAAGAGAGAGAGAGAGGGGGATAGAATAAAGGGAAAGGGAGAGAAACAAGGAACAAAGAGCACAGGTGGAAGGAGAATTCTTTCATTCATCATCTATATCGTTGCTAATCATTTTACATGTATTTATACATTCCTTGGAGTAATTCCAACTATCTAATGCAAAACAACTTCAGTTACAATTTAGTTGGCCAATTAACTTTAAAACTAACTTCTCACAACCCACCAGTCATTAGCTTCAAAGTTCAGTTGCCCTTGGGTTGTTATAATTTCCCTCTCCTTCAAAATACACCTGTCCTCAAGGTTTAAAATTTTGAAACTAAGCCTTGATAAAGCTTATTCCTATTTCTTCTTGCTTTTTGTTCTCTTCCAGCATCAGTCTTTCTACCTCCTCTGTTGCTAGGATTACATTGAGGTTCCTGAGTCCACATTGATGACTCGGAGCATACTTCTCACCACACCTAAAACAAAGATTGTTAGCTCTGTATTGCTGCACATCTTGTGATGATCTTTCTTGAGTATTGAAGTTGGTGTTGTTAGTAACTGTGTTCTTTATCCCTACTTTAACCTCCCCTGGATCCCAAGTCTTATTCATGCCAATTCCTTTGTGCTTAGTCAATTTTAAGGATTGTTCATGAAGTATGGCAATTTCAAAGGCTTGAAACAAAGAAGTGGGTTTCATTATGCACCACATTGATTTAATTTCTTTCTTAACTCCACTAATAAAACTTTAGATGAAATAAGATTATGTTAGCTTGGGGTTTTTTTGGAGCATGATGGCCCACAGTTCTTCAAACTTCTCTTGATACTCCACCATTGAACCTTGTTACTATAATTTGTTAATTTCCTCTACTTCATCTTGGACCTCTTTTGCTTCAAATCACTGGCACAATAGTCTAGAGAATTCTTTCTAGCTTACTTCACTCTTGACCATTTTCAGTCCTTGAAACCAGACTTTAACTTTACCATCAAATACATTTCTACAGTATCCATTCAAGAGATGGTTGGTATTTGGTTAACAGAAAAAAATTTATTATATTTATGTTACCACATCCTTGGATTCTCTCCTGTGAATATGGGTAACTCAAATCTTGGTGGATTTGGTATGAATTCTCGATTGTTCTAGTCTTTCTTGGGCATTTGAAGACAATTTTCAGCTCTAATTCAGTTGTCTGTGGGAGTAGGCAAGATGGGTGACTTAGAGAACCTTTCTTGATGTTGTTCTTCAACCAGATCCTTAGTTGACATTCTGATCAATTTACTCATTTTGGCCTCCAGTCCTGCTATAAGAGCCTTCATCCTCTGGGAGTGCTCATTAAACTTCTGTTTCGTGTCTTTTTGTTGTTCTTCAAATTTTTTTCCATTACTACTTAATTCTCTTTGATTTGTACAGCCATTTCTTACATTCTAATTTCTTGTTTCCTGAGTTGCCTATCGATTACTTTAAATCGAGTGCCTTCAGCCATTCTTGATTATTTGGCCAAGGACCGAAAACTCTAATACCATTTTGTCATGAACTATGATAGTAGGCGGTCAACTGGAAGGGGCAAAATGGCTGGCTAATAAGCAATAGGTGGTTGGCTGGGAGTGAGAACTTGCAGTGAAAGTGGAGATCAAGTTGTGGGTACTGATAGATAGAGAGAAGGGTCAATGAAAAATAGAAAAGAAGATTTATAGAGAGAGGGAGAGAGAAAGGAAGAGAGAGAGAGAAGATAAAACAGAGGGAGAGGGAGAGAAATATTTGTTAGATGTGGGTTATAACTCCACAGATACCGGTTTCTTGATGACTCGTACAATTACCGTTGATAGAGTGCGAGACCTGCAAAAACCGTCGGAGAATATTCCGGCGGGAGAGGTTTCGACACTCAAGTCAAAAAGAACAGTTTTTGAATATAGTGAAACAGACTGAAAGATTTATAGAGGGAGAAATTCCTTGTGATCAGTATGCCCAACGTGTAAAGTCAATAGAGCATACCTGACTTAGAAGGTCTGAAGGCCTCTTATATCTGACGGAGTCGTGTATTTTTAGGGTGTTACAACTCTACTTTCCTTATAGAGATGGTCCAAAAATTTCGGGAGTTAAATATTCTGAAACGTTTGTGATCTTTATCATAGGGAAGTTCCATTATTCGAGGAGATCTTTTCTTTATCAGTAAAATTCTGGAAATACTACTCTTAAGTAGGAATCCGAGATTGTTAGAGTGCTTTGACCTTTTCTCAGGATCGTTTTAGGCCGTTAGTTTTCGATCGATCATTTAGCTAATGCAAGGCTTTTGAGACTTGCTCGTTCGGTGGACCAGGGACTAAGTATCCGTTCAGAGAGATAAATCTCTATTGACGAATATCGTTCGGTAGACGGGACGACTTAAACCCTATCGTTCGAGAGACAGAGCAACCAAAGCCCTTCAGTAGATTACTTGAGTGGCCAGAGAGGGTGGTTGTTCTATGATACCGGGTTGTACCTGCTCGTCGATCGGTAGTTGTTCCGTAGGTTGGAGCAATCACTTCTGAGTTGTGAGTCTCGTGTGTGAGTCTTTTAAGTGTTGACCCTTTGAAACAAATGTTAGGTCATGTCCCATCAACAAAGAACAGAGAGAACTGGAGAAAGGAGAAAGGAGAAAGGAGAATTCTTTCATTTATCAACTATATCATTGCTAATCATTTAAATAATCCTAACTGACTTTAGAACTAACTTCTCACAACTCATCAACCGTTAGCTTCAAAGTTCAATAGCTGCTTGGGTTGTTTCAAATAATAAGGCTCGTGACTGAGTGCGAGCTCCAAAGAACCAACACCCAGACAAGAAGAGCCCTCTCTCCCAGCCCTATAGATGAGATCGACGCCTCTCAATTTCATTCCCCCTTTATTAATTATTTTCCTTTCTCCATAATTTTAAAATCAAATACATTATTACATTTCACCATCATACCTTAAGTTATTTAATCTTTTTCTACTCCAAAATAATAATGCACTTTCTTCAGAACGTCTCCCTCGTTTGGTCTTACTACAAATTTCAACACTCTATGTTGAATCTCTCACAAATTTTTTTTAAAAAAAAAAAATTACCTTTACTGAATTAAGCATAACAAGAATTCATTCTACCCTACAATGCTTCGATATAAAAGGAACATTGTTTATTTTGGAATAAATTTAGTAATATTCATAATATTTTACTTGAATATGACTGATGAGTTTATTTATTACATATTCAAAAATTAGTATAATTTCTATTATTATTTAAAAATAAGAATCGATAGCAATTACGTAATAAAATTCTGAAATAAAGTAGTATATGGCAATCACTAGTTTGGAAGATCATCTTAACACAAGTCCATTATTAGTATTTGACTCTAATAAAGTAGTAAGTTTTATGCTATGAGTAACAGGACACTCATTCAATGCAAAGGATAAACTTGGCTATTGGATGATGATTATATAATCATTCACATAAAGTCGACAAACATCATCGTCTATGTCAGTATGATGCATATAATCATTAGACATGAGGTGACACAGTATCTTGCAAGTAGGTGATTAGGGTTTACTAATGTCTACGTATTCATTTCCAATTACCTGTAAATGTTCAGCATGGGATGAAAAGAATTAGTTATGTACAGAGAGAAGTGACCATGGATATGGAATTCATTACCCTGGATAAGTTACTTTGGCTACCTAAGTTAACACTTGTTGAAATTATTTGACAAAGGTGACCTAACTTAATTAGAAATTGGTTTATGTATTAAGTTAACCAAACGTGTCAATCAGATGAGATTAGAAGGTTTTGTATGCACAAATATTAATTAGGGTCATGATGTTACAACACATGTTGATCCAAAGCTTTTGGGTGATTTGAAAAATCAAATAAAGAAACTTTAAAGAGCCCCTTTTAGGTTTTATAGGTGGGAGTGGGACCTCATAAGCAAGCATCCATGGGGGGCCCCATAAGCATAATTTAAAGAACCAATCTTCTAGAGACGTTGATGAGCCATGTGGGTTAAAACATTTTTTTTCCCCTCTGTAATGTATAATAAACATTGTAATATAAGGCTCCATTCCTCTTTATTGGAGAGAGGAAGAAGGAAATCGGAGAAAAAAAGAAAGACAAAACATGGATCAAGAAGTCAAAGAATTGCTTATGTAGCACCTACAACGCCGGCAATTAATCTACGTGGCAAGTTAGCGTGTTGATTCTGCTAACGTGGTAGGTGTCGTGTCAACAGTTTGGTGTACCATCACATGCAAGTGTCATTTTTAAAATTCAAATATTTAATTGTTATATTTTAAAATTTAAAGACTTTATTATAAATATGGTACAATGTATATTGATTGGATAAGTAGTTTTCTTATTTAAATTAACATTTTGTTAAAAAATTTTAAAACCGAAAAAAAAGGGGTTTTTTAAAAAAAAAAAAAAAAAATTTAAAAAAGAAGAAAAAAAAAATTAAAAAAAAAAAAAAAAAAAAAAAAAAAAAATAACAAAAAAAAAAGAAAAAATGAAAAAAAACCCCCCCCCCCCCCCCCCCTTTTAGGGAGGGGGGATTTTTTTTTTTTTGGACAAAAATTATAACAAATTTGGTGCATAGCCCTAATGCACCAAATTTGTCTATTAAACTAACACTGACATGTTACATAGAAAAAATTAAGCTACTTTTTCTCGCATGTTATAGAAAAATTATTCGACCTCATTTCCCAAAAAACTCTTATATAATATTTGATTATACACAATATTTTGTAGGTGAAAATCCCTGACGTTCTTTTTTTCTCGACATTCCGTTTGACATTTTTTTCCGTCGTCACATCCTTTGGCAGCTGTTATAAAACGTCGGGAATCTTAAAAATAAACATAAGGAAAAGGTATATTTTTTGCGGTATGTCATTTTCATAAGTGTCATATAGTTTTGATTTTATTAATGTAAAATAGAATTAAACATTGAGGTCATTGAATTCAAGAGACCATTCGCAGTAGACTATTCCCACTTGTTATTCTGTACCAAATGCAGGGGTAGAACAAGTCTTTAGAAAAGAGCCGCACTACAACATGTCTTGATTTGGCTATATCTATTTTACAATCTTCCTGCCTTGTGTTCTAACACCTCTATCGGTAGAGATAATTCTTCTACAATTCACCAATACCCACATGGATAATTTCCACAAAAACTCCACAAATTTACTATTTATCTTTTATCAAATCTATTTGTACCAACTTTCTGATTTCTACCCTACACGGCAAAGGCTATCTATTGTTGTGCCAGTATGCGTATAGGAGGTATAAGGGCCTGTCAAGATGAAGCCAAGCCAAGAACCTGATTTCAGGTCTCATTCAAAGGCTAACACAATTCCCTTCAGCACAAACAAGAATATGCGAAGTGGTTCTTCTTAATTATGTAACTGGAAAGAAATTGAGAGGCAGGAGCAGATGCAGTTTGCACTGTACCAGGAACAAGAATGCGAGTCTTTCCGAGAGCTATTCTGTTTGCAGCAACATATTCATAAAACAGGCCGGAGATTGCCGGTACGAAGGTATCACTTTGAGAACATATGTAGTAGTCAACTAAGTCTTCATACATTGAACCTTTTGAAATTGTAATGATACTTTCCTGTCAAAAAATATATATATGTCTGTAAAAATATTTATAATTAAGTTTGGGAATAAAATTTTGCAAACTTACCTTTGTATACGTATTTGGGAATTCATTTATCAATGGATTAAGACCGCTATGCCATCGAGACTGAGTCAAGTATATTGGGGTATCTCTGTCAAAACCGATCTTCCTCAAAAATTCACCAATTTCTTGTGGGTTGTAACACCTTTTTCCTTCCATAGGATCACCTCCTTGACAATCTCTCCCCTCTAGCTTCTCAAGCTTCAAATCCACAGCAATAAACTGACCCTTGGATTTGCGACTCAAAGTTCTCAGCCTCTCGATGATTGAGTCAACGAATTCCTGTGCCTCTGGCTGTAACCGAAGAGTCTCAAATGTTGCCAAGCACTCGACCCCATCCAGGTAGCTTGTTTCTTCTGGCTTCCTTTTATCATCAGACGACCGGAAGTAAGTTGAAAGCCTTAATACTTCTTTTGCTCTGAGGAGTGGTTTTAGGCGATCCCTAATGTGCTTCTTAGAAACCTTGTAAGGGACCTTAATAACAGCAAGCTTTCCTGCTGAGACACCAGGAGGTTGATCCTTGGTTACTGAAATAACACCATGCAGGCTATTCACAAACGCCGCCGGGTCATAAATCTCACTGAAGTTCCTGAAAGATTTCAAAAGCGGAAGTTTACAAGGATTAACCAAGAAATGACCTGCAAAAACCAATTATTCATTGGAACAAGGATTAGCCATTCTTTTCACTACTGGTGTTATTATTTCCTTGTTTCAAAAAATATATATATATTATCATTTTCTCTTCCTCAGCTACATGGACCAACCCGTTAGACGCTTTTGAATACCAGCTTCAAAGTTACAATAAGCTTAGAGCTCGAATCATATTAAGCACTATTTGCAACGTGCACCACCTGGATTTATAATTGTTATTAGGATTCTAAAATAGAATTTAATTTTCCATTCTCTTTCCGGGTTGATTTTGTTTACTTTTTAGTTTATCAAATACATGCTTGATTTATGAACTGATTATGGAATATTGGATTCTCCTCTTGGTGGTTTCTGTTCTTTCTCCTTTTTTCTATAATGAATAGGTAAATCTTAACTTAGAGAGAGGGGGGGGGAAAGAAAGAAAGAAAGATCTGTAAGATATTTGCAATACTGACCTCTTATCGCCGGCTTTGCTTCCCCTGATGTCCGGGATTACCAGTGTTGCTCCTAAGCTTCTAGCCACAACAATCGCATTGGCAATCTAAATGGCGAGAGCAGAAAACACAAAAGAGACCGTTTGGTATGCTTAAGCGTGCAACCATGACTAACCCAAGTGGGCATGCGTAATACTAATTTTTCATAGGTTACTTATTTTCTCATTTAGTGGTAAAATCTTTTAAATTCTTTGTATTAAATCCTAAATATTTACTTTTGATTATAATTTTGGTTTTATAAAGGAATTACTAACGAATCGTATACTCTCTTGCTATAAATAAATCATGTGACATCTTCGTTGGCACGTATGTCTATGTTATAATAATATTTTTATGATAAATTAGTAAATTCACATCAATATTCTGTATCTAAATTAAAATACGTTATATAAATATGTTTGAAATGAGACAGACATGTAAATTTTCAAGAACAGATGTGAAGTGCTCATGGTAGCTGATGTGGCCAGTTGAGTTGAATGTAAAATTCATTCGTAATTCTCTCATAATAGCCAATTTGTAATCAATTTCATTGTAGTACCAGAATTGTAATCAAATTTAAATATTTAGAACTCGATTAAAAAAAAAAAAAGAAACTTAAAAGATTTACAACTAAATCAAAAATGGATAGGGGAAAAAAATTAGGACTCTATATAATTATCCATTTTCTTTTTCATTCATTTTTTATTAATTAAAAAGGAAGAAAACAAACGGAACCTGATAAGCATGATATTCAGCACCATTGGTCAAAGAGAAGGTAAGGAAGCCGTTTGACTTCTGCGATGCTTCTCCTGCAACTATATTCCAACAAAAAAAAAAAAGGGGAGCCGTAAAGATAAGTCCAGGATATAAGTCATGGAATAGGGGTGAAGATAAAAGGAACAGACGCATTTTAGTGGTGTTGCTGTTCCAGCAATGTTTTGGAGGTCCTTCATCTTCTCCCCAAGGAGCCTTAGTCCCAGCTGAAACTTTGACCTGGCTTTGCTGTGTAACCTTCATTCCTCCATACTGAAAACTCCTTGCCTCTGGAAGTTTTGATAACTAGAAAAAAAATAATGATAAGTACACAGCAAGGAAGACTTAAGTTCTCATTCATATATATATATATATATAAAACAAAGGAATCTGTCCACAGACAATGCAGAAAAGATGCTACTAAGCTAGACCTATATATATTAACTAGAGCCTTATGATTGATATTAGTGTACTAATAAAATCAAGCAGGTCCTCCTCGTGTAACTTAAGGTTGTCATAGTCAGTTGATTACAAGGAAAGGGAAGGTAAAGCTATAATTCATGAGGATGAGGCAGAGGCCAGAGGTAAAGCAAAAATGATATGCTTCAAAACTGTTTCCACCAGAAGAAAACATAACTAGAGAGAGAGATAAACACAGCCCACTATATCAATTCAACAAAAATTCAAATAATAATGGAAATGAAGGTACCACTTACTTCAACCTCAGGGAAGTGGTCTCTTTTGACCATGTTACCAAGCATTCCGAACATTGAAAATGTAAGCAGGGCAGCAACCACTTGTCTAACGTCCAACCCCATTCTCTCTCTCTCTCACTCTCTCTCTCTCTCGGGCTAATATCTAAATGCAGATCATGCTGCCTACAAAGATATATAATATTAATAGAGAAACTCAGAAACCTCCATTTTCTAAAGCTCCAGTCAGGCACGCAAACAAGACACCTCTCTTTCTCTCTCTAAAACAACCAAAACAAGGCTAACATTTTACCCCCGCCAGCACTGCACTGGGAGACGCCTGTTCCCTCTTGTCCACCTGTTTGACACCTCACTAGTTTCCAACTATGATTCCGTTCCATCACCTTGGATAAATTCCGCTTCAGTCTTTGTCCATCCCTTTCCCTTGCACCGTGAAGATCGTGGATTTTGTCATTCTCTGTACAAATTTTCATAAATTCTTTATAATATTTATATGGACCATGTCATGAAGATTGTTCTTAGAAATAATGCCACGCACGTGGACACCAGGGTTCAAAATTCAGCGACAAATGTCTACAGATGTCACTACAGAACAATTTACAGGCTGGCACAACAATTTCAGTTATCTCTGACAATATACAAGAAAATTAAAAAATAATAGTTTTAAAAAAAGTAACAGTGACTAATTTCATTGTGTTGCTTATCCCACCCCCACCCGGGGGGAAAAAAACAAAAAATAAGGTTACGATAAATATATAAAGATTTTCTAATTATTTCCGGACACATGAATACTAATACAACAAACTCATGAGTATTAATACCAATGGCACTCGTAGCCAAACCCGAAATCACATGACAAGAAATTTGATTGCGGCAACAATTGACTTGGAGACGGAGAATACCGGAGCATGGGGAAAATACACATTCAATACTGAAATTGGATTTAAAAACATATTAAAAAAAAAAAAAAAAAATCACAAGTAGGATCATAGCAAATATACAGATACTTTGAGAGAAGAATTACATGCAGCATATTTGTCATTTTTACAAGTCAAACCACTTTAAAATTGGTAATGATATGTCAATTAGTTGGTTCCTAGATCAGTTGGATCTATCCGACTAGTATGAAGTCAAGCTATGTGCCAGGCCTGGCGTGCAGAAAAAACTAGCCATCCCACCAAAAACTGAAACTCGAACACTGTTAAATCAAACTTCTAAAGCCAATCCATCTTCTTACTGCTGCCGATTGCCTCCTCTTCTCATGAAGTACTCGTGGAAAGGAGTCTCTGGGACTGGTATAAGTTTCCCAACAGCAGCCAGTGGCCAACTGCTCAAAAAATTATTTACGCAAATTCAGAAAATAAGCAAAAAATACTTGAGAAACACATAAGCAAAATGCATCCCCTGATGTCTCTCATGTGAAGAAAACAGTTAGAAATGACCTTATAATACTAACCTGATGAAACCAATGACAACAGATATAATCCAGTACTTCCAGTTAAGCCTGACAGTCGAGGCGAACTTCCCAAGAAACTCAATGATTATAATCTGTCGAGTGCAACATGGAAAACACGCATATGATGAAGAACAAGCAAAATAGTGAAAAGGCAAACATAATAGGGACTAAACTTCTTTTACCTGAAGTACAACTGTGATAGCCACTATTGCCATGAACAGATGGTTCATGATGACACCTTTAAAAATATTAATCTCGTCTGGTTTTCGAGCATTAAATTCATTGAACACCTACAGAATGAAAGTGTCAGTTCAGTTTATGCCTTAAGGTATGCAGAACTTGGGGCAAACAACAGTCAGGATTCATTATGCACCTCTCTGAAAAATCTAAGAATTAAACATAACATAATTAGGATAATATAGAGTAAGATGGCAAAGCCAATGACTTGTAACATAGATTGGACTTCAGGATGCACATCACTTCAGCCAACACAAAAACAGGCTAAAGAGCAAGTCGCGACAAATCAGTCTTGGATCATCTAAATAAACTTGTAGAACTAATGTGATGCTGCCATCCAAGTTATTGCTTAGAGCAGCAGATCTCATATTCCTAACAAAGCAGTGTCATTTTTATTTATTTGTTTTTCTATGAGGCTGAAGAGAAGAGGGTTGAACCACTTCCCTAACAAAGCTCAAATTTCATACTACCTTCTTGGACCATGAGACCAAAGCCTAACAAAGAAATTTACAAATAGGTTTCACCATTGGCATGTCAAAATAAGAAATGAAATAGGTCAGGGAAGGGAAGGGAGCAGTAGTTTAGACCCATGAGAGAGGCCCAGGTAGTTTCTTAGACAAAATAAATAAATAAATAAATAATCAGGGTCATATCTCCTCTCCCTAATAATTCCAGTGCTAGCCAGAGAAAAGTTTTTCATACTTCAGTATATCTCCGGAATGATACATGTAATTGTGCCACAATTTTTTGCAATTTGCCACCCCAAAACCCACCCCCCAGACAAATAAAATGGAATAAATATATTTGGATACTTGCATGCAAATGTCCTAATTAAAAATCTTAAAAAGTTGCGAAACACTTATAGTAATCTTTGCACAAGCGCCTTACACTAAAAGAAAAAGGAAAAAAAAAATGCACACGCCTTTATGGACAATTCCACACAGTTATAGTGACAAATCAGAATAGCTGGATAAGAACAGAATTGGGGATTAAGAGACTAATCTCAGACACAATAGCAAGAGGAGCAAGAACAATAGGCGAATTAAACCTTAGAATTCTACCACCTCCATGATTTGCTGGGATTAGCACTCAATCAGGTCAGTTACCTTTGAAATTTAAAATATCCGAGTCAACAATTAAACAATAAATGATAAAATTGGGATGGAAAAGTAATGTTCAAATCAAAAAATGGAAAATGACTCCATAAAGCTACTTTACATAGTTTAGGTTAAAAGTACAAAAAGATCAATTAATTTTGAAAAATAAAATTTAATTCATTTATATACCATATATATTGGAAGTCGTGTTTACTGAAAATATAATCAACCATTCATACAGCTGGCCCACACAGTCATATTTCTTGATCTGCCACTTCCATGGATTATTGAAGAACTAAAACAACTATTAGTAACTATGTTTGACCGTGTCTTAGACGTAGCATCATACAACACTTCGTAACTTATAATAGTTTAGAATTGTGTTTGACCATGTCCGTGTCACATCCCATATCCGTGCATTTTAAATTACTACACTAGCCAAGTTCCCAAATAGCAAGACCACAAAAAAGGGGAAAAAATGTTTCTTTCATTTGAAGAGTACTCACTTGGCAGAAAACAAAAGCATTAAATATCAATGTGGTCTTCACTTTGTTAGCATGCTCCCTGTTATCATCCTCCAAATGCAATATACTCTTTCCTTCGAAGTTGAGCACAAGCAACACAGTCACTTGATAAGCAGCCTGAATTTTTCATTCATCACCCAAGGTTAGGCAATAAAACAATGAAAAAGAAAAACAGATCTTGTCTGCATACAGTTGATAACTGTTCTATATTTTGGAAGGACAACCGGGGAGGGGGGAGCAGATACCTGTATAAGTATGTTTCTCCACATGATATTTGTAACAAGAGGTTCCCTGAGAGTAAAACAAGGCAGCTTATATCAATCCCCGGAGAGAGAGAGAGAGAGAGAGAGAGAGAGATTTGGCAAGATAACTTTCAGAAACAAGCAATAAATTGTCTTCTAAATCAATTATAATAACAAGATTACAGCTCTTACATAGCATGAGGGCAACAATGTAGAGAAAAGAACACAACCAAAACATAATGAAGATTCAAAATCATAAAATGTCATTACTAAACCGAGTTCAACACTCCAAAGGATCAAAAATTGAGACGAAAAAAAAAAAAAAAAAAATCAACCAGTGATTGCAGAATTAATATATCAGAGAGAAAACCAAATGTAACCCACATCACTTGTTAACTTTTGGTCATTGGTTTTGAAGAGTCAGATTTACCGAAGGATATGCTGACAAAGTTCCTTTTGCCAAATAGCTGTTAAATAATGTGACCCCTGAATATAAGTAAATGTAATCTCAAAACCTAGGAAAACCAAAATTAGATACCACCACCATGAATTACAAAAATGGCCAGAATTTCTTATACGTTGTTGACAAAAAAAGAGCTACTAGGTTACCAGCAAGGCTTCTCGAGTTACAAAGTGGTTGCTTTTAGAGATAGATTGAAATCTAAAAGATGAGGAAGCTGCCAATATATAGAGTGACATAAAATGAGACGAGCAAGCTGCCAATGTAATGAATGCCATAAAATGAAAAGCGTCAGTGCAATGGATGCAAGTTATTCCCCTTGTTCCCTTTCTTAAGTGAACTAAACTGTATCAGTGCAAATATTAATAGTGTTGAGGTGTCTTCTGAACAATATCTTGATCAAGTAAAATCATCTACAAGATTGGCTTGGATTGGTAGATCAAAGACAGCAGCCCAGTTACCTAAATAACTTGCAATTAACTTCTACTACATCCATTAAAATGCTTAGCTGATAATTAAAATCTCTCATCTACATACAGGTCAAAGATATTCCAATTAATTTTATCATCTAAAATATCCAAATATCCTAGTTGTTCCAAAATCCATCATATACACTAAAATGCATTTTTTTTCTTTGTGAGAAAAGGACACTAAATTGCTTTTGAGCTTAAAATCTCATCTCTTTCAAGAGGTCTCCCAAACCAAGAAGCTCTAGAACTAAATCTGTAAACTTTAAGCTTCCAGTTTACAATTCCAAGATGGTAAACATTATTGTGTACACAGATTACAAGAAAGTTGGTGTCTAAGAACACTAATAAAATTGCAAGAATTAAAAGTTCCAAACTTCACAGCATGCAGTGCTAGCTTTGTGACCAAAGTCTTACATATATGTAAAATTCTAAAGGCCCAAATACCAAAAATAAGGTGATAAATGACCAATAAAAAAATTAATCTGCATTTGAAGAGAATGATATACAAACAAAAATGTTTACAGCTCCAATACAATGAATAGAGCAAGCCTATTAAACCCCTGAATTGACTCACTCAAATTTAACCAAAACGGCATTCATGATTTATAACTGCACGCAGAAGCACCATAATCGCCTTGTTCCTTAAGAAGCACCATCACTAGAGTATCATATTCTTGTACTAGCTACTAGACCAGATTCATCATCCTTCAATATTTGAAGTTAATGCCCTTTAAACCTGCAGAAATTTCCACAACCCCCATATACCCTGCTTGTGTTTTTATATACCTATGAGTCGCTATTTTAGCAATGGTGATTCACCACCCACCCTCCCCCTCTCAACCCCCAAATGGAATATTCCCAAACCTCAATTCTCCAATGTCGCAACTTTTGGTTGCAATAAAAAAGAAAGAAATATTTTTTAGTGGCAAGATGCATAATATAGCAGAATTCCACATCTCACCTCCGACCAACAGGAGGCCTTTGCATTAAGTGATCTGTTGGTGGTTCAGTGGCCAAAGCAAGTGCTCCAAGAGTATCCATGATCAGATTGACCCAAAGAAGCTGTACATACAGAAACAGTACTTATATGACAAGGTA
The DNA here is from genome assembly GCA_037126225.1 of Dillenia turbinata. Lineage (NCBI taxonomy): Eukaryota > Viridiplantae > Streptophyta > Magnoliopsida > Dilleniales > Dilleniaceae > Dillenia > Dillenia turbinata. The sequence goes on along the minus strand of JBAMMX010000004.1, from coordinate 11,103,754 downwards.
CAATCTGTGCAGAGACAAAGCCACACGCACACGACAAGACAATCTACAACAAACCTGCACCGCATTTAGGGGAACATCACCAGTGGAAACCGCAGCGACAACATTTATAATAAGAGCAGCAACATTGACAGTAAGTTGGAATTGAATAAACTTCTGAATATTTGCATAGACAGATCGTCCCCATCGAACAACCTGCATATACCATAAAAATCATAAGAAACACTTCTACACAAGTTTAACCACCCACCCACCCCCCTTTTTGTCTCTTGAACTCTAGTTACAGCTTTTAACTCCAAATTTCAGTATAAGTATGCAAAATGTTCTCAGAATATAGAGTGGGTGAAAAGGATTTAAAATAGAAAGTTCAGGTATCATCTGGAACATTTTCATGTTAACTGCACAGCAGAAAAGAACAAGGAAGATGGAATGGAGAGCAGTCATAACAGAAAGCAGCGCATTTATTCCTTAATAAATACTTGATTTCTAAATTTAGCAATCAAAAATCAAACCAAAGCAGATAAAAAACTAAAAATGAGATGCAAGCAGAAAATATGTACAAGAGAGAATGCAACTATAGCCTTTTTACATATCAGCGTGGAAACATGGGCCAATACAGGGTAAAGACTGACCTTGACAACTGATGAGAAGTTATCATCCAATATAATTATATCTGAGCTCTCTTTTGCAACTTCAGTTCCTTGAATGCCCATTGCAAGACCTATATCAGCCTAAACTCCCGAATCATTTTTTGGAAAACATCAGTATTACAAAAGAGAATTGGTTAATACTGTATGTGCAAAACATCAACTTTCAGAAAATTTTAAACAAGCTGAAACACAAAAATATCACTTTTTTTTTCAACTTACGAAATAGTCAATTAGACCACGGTTGGCCAAGAGGCTAATATTAAAAATTTTGAAATCTCAAGCATATAGTGCATGTGTACTCATCTCCAAACCACAAGAATGTGCACTATAAACAAACTGATAATTAGAATACACAATATGGCCATTAAATTAAAACGCTTCAAATAAGTCACGTCCAAATATATGTTGTGTCATGGATTTCAGAAAATATCAAGGGTGAAGGGGGTTGGAGCCCACAACAGTAGGGGTAGGTGGTAAATATATCTGCAGGTGTGTTACAGTTTAACACTCTAAAATGGGACATCTTCTGGGTGAAAATTTTCAAGTAAAAAGGTGTAAGGGCTCCAGTTGACAGAAAATTTTAGAAGCTTGGTGTCTGATAAGGAATCACCCATCTAAGAGATGGGGCTTACTCTTTCTTCCAAACATCAGTTTATCACATCTTTTACCTGTTCCTTGCTTATTAGTATTGAGATTTGGTGCATAGTTGTCAACATCGTGCAGTAGACTGAACTTTATCTTCTGATACATATCCAAATTGAGGTTATTCGTGCATATGTTATGCCCCTATTCTAAACAAAGCTTTTATCATACAATACAAATTACTGTATTTCTCACGGTAGTTTTAAACTTTATACCATTCCCTAGACAACCTTTGCCACTGTTAAGAGTTTTAGACTGAAAATGGCAGCACAAAATTGTTTCAGTATTCCTTTAACTTTTCAAGTTCTAAGAATAATAGAAAGATTGCTTTGGTTTTGGAACATTAATGACATGGTTTTACCCAAAATTATATATGTTAGTAGCATATTTAAATACTCTTCTAAAAAATAATAGTCGTAGTAGAAAATTTAAGGGCCAAAACCACATAAAACCCCTTACAAAATTTTAGAGAGAAAAGGCATTCTCCTTAAGCATACTTTTAAATACTCTCCCATATGTTTACTGCAAACAATTACTGACACAAGGCAAGATAGTGGGTGTAGTAATAGTGGTGAAAGTGAGAGTAAAATTAGGGAAATTGGCCTAGATCGTAACCTAGGCTTCCTAGGCTTCACACCTAAGGGAAGATTGCATCTCACAATCTTAAAGAATGTTTATTAACCAGGAAAAATCTCCTTTGAAAGGCTACATAAGTGCCTATTTATAGAAAAACAAAACTTATGAAATCCTACTCAAATATAACTCTTCTCCTATATGGAAACCAATTTATATAAAACAAGGACTCTATCTAAAGATAAGAACCTAATCAAAACCAATTCATATAGAACAAGAACTCTATCTAAAGATAAAAACCTAATCAAGATAAATCTTATCTACTATAAAAGATAAAATCTAAAATATTTAAAATAAATCCCAACTAAACCCTTCATTATCATCGATATCCCAAACTAAAGCTTGTGCTTTTGATCCTACACGTCTCTTGTAAACCTTAAGATATTGTTGCCAATGTGCTGTATCATCTCTCCCCAGCTTGAAAGAACTTGACTCTAGCGAGTTAAAAGCATGGAAACTATCATAAACAGCCAGATTTTAAGCTGCTGCAACTCCTTTTCCTTCAGTTGAGATGCTGCAAGATCCTCATTGCCCGCAGAATTGCCATGTGTCACAACTGGATGGGAAACGTAACCAACTTGAGAGGGACAAATGAAGTAATGCCAATTTGAGACATGTTTCCAATGTTCTTGTACGGTGTGAGTGATAATTTGACCCTAGCAGATGCTTTTGGTGGCAGAATTGCATTATCAGTTGGAGGCTGCTGAGGGAACCCACCATGGCCTAGATACTGGTGCATACTTGGCAGAGCATAGAATGGGAATGGGGAGATATAGTGACCATACGGAATTAAGTTAGAAGGGTATGGTGGCCTGAAAACAGTAACAGGATGTGATGATATGCCAAATGAACTCTGCACCATTCCAGCAGGTGGAGTCACAAGTTGAGTGGCACCAGTTGTAGACATAATCAGTGAGTTCTCACTCTCATCCGGAGAGTGGAAACTTTGCTGAGATATGACCACCACGCTTCCACCATATTTGGTGGTAGTTCCAAATGCAAGAACTGAAGAAAGACAACTATCTCTATCAATAGGCCGGTAGAGTGGTGCAGCACTATAGCTTGTTGACTGATTAAGTTGCTGTGGAACCACAAAGTTGGTATGAGAATCACATGCCTGGATCTCCAGTCCTTCAACAGGCATCAGTGGACTCCCAAGAATGGGAGTTATAAAACCCAAGTTATAATTTGGAGGTGCATGACCCACTGGGTAAGCAGGACCCCTTGGAGGCAACAGCATCTCCTGTTTCGAGTTAATATGTTTTGAAATGGTACCATTCAAGCCATTTTCTTGTGGGGAATCTGGATTTTCTGGCATGTGCAAAGGAGATTGCTGATGATCAGGGCATTCTTCTCGTTGAGCAGCAGATACTGCACTTTGGCTACTTGGAATTTGTTCTTGATGAATATCTTCATTTCCATTAAGCAAGTCACTCTTGCTCGCAGAGTTTTCGTCAGTACTGAAACCACTAATGTGATTCATGCTCACTCCAAAATCTGCATTAATACTGCAAAAGGTCATCGCAGCTTCAGGAACCACTATGGTTTTTGAAATGATAACATGTTGACAATGAGAAATGATTAACTCTTCTCGCTTCGTGTGGAGTGTAGATGGCATCTCTTCCCCATCTGAGATGTTGTCCTTAGATAGTGACAAAGCATTGGTTTTATGGACGATATCTGGTTTTATGGATGATATCTAACTTACCAAAGGCATCAACTTTTGCAGATTCTGGAACAAGATTTGGTTTCACCTCACCAGATTGACCCTTCAAAGCACCAATACTCCGAGATTGTGTCTGGTCACCAAAACTAGGCAATGATGCCTTGGCATAAGATTTAGTGACATTTGACAACTTTGATTCCTCCACGTTGTAGGATGTTAAATTGTCTTTCTGAGGATGATCTGTAAAGTTGGGAGTTGCAGTTGCTCTGGACAGAACAGTGGCACTGGGTTCAGAAGTGACATGCCGCCTCCCCCCCTCACATCTAATTGCATCCACAGCAGCAGGAAGCCTTGAATTAGGGCCTGGAAGCAACACAGGATCTGAAGCAGAGGAACTAACACCTGACATGAGTGCAGGAGCACCCGCGAGAGAAGAATTTGGAAAACCATCAGCAGACTGAATAAGAGCTCGACCATGAGCAGAACTACCATTAGGCACACTTAAGTGGCCACTGGCTTTAATATTCAAGGATTTTGCAGCCTGGGATGTTACTTCATCTCTACTCTGCTCAGAAACTGATCTTGAAGACCAAAAAGCATCTTTCTGGCAGCCATCATGGAAACCACAATCCCTTCTAGAAGCAGCATTTCTTCCATTGCCTGTGTCTCCATCACTGACAAGCTTCTTAGCATGTTTTCCACAAGAAGCTACTGTTTGGAAAATTGATGTACACTTCCGGTCTTCTTCCTCTTCCATACCACTGTCATTAATGATGTGTCCACATCATCATCACCTACAAAATCATCATCCTGACATTCTCCATAGTCAAAAGAGTCGTCTGCTTCACTGTCCTCAGCTGCCTGTTTTGCTGTTCCTTCTGCACCCATATGTTATTATTCTTTTGTGGGCATTAGAAACCCATGTGACCTTGCTCTCCACACTTGAAGCAGCTAACACCCTTATTGGTTTTTCCTCCTGACTGATTTGTTTTGTTATTGGGATTGGCTCCATTAGGTCTTGTTGTGACTTGTCGATTTTGTAGGAATTGTCTCTTTGCTCCAAATTCTCCACTTTGAACCCCAATTCTTTTAGTACTTGGATGGTTCAAATATTCTTCCGCATCAAGTGCAACTTGGAGGCATGCTCCAGACCATAGATGAGCTGTTTAGCCGGTTCTCACTTGGTATCTGCTCTTAATCCTGCTCTAAATCGAGCTGTTGCTTGCTCTGCACTTTTCTCAATTTGGCTGTGAATCTTGAGTTCCTCAAATTGCTGCATATATTCAGTCACACTCATCCTGCCTTGCTTTAATGTAAAAACCCTTTCACGCATCCGATCAAAATAGTTATAAGGCAAATATTTCTCTTGTAGCTTAGCTTTCATCTCTTGCCAAGTTCTAATAGGTTGCTGGCCTGGTCATTGTAGGCTGCCCTCCACTGTACTCCACCATAACTTTGCCAAGCCAACCATCTTCATCTTAGAAAATCGAATTCGTCGAGAATCCTCCATGTCATCCAATCACAAAAGATGATAGCATCAATTTTGCCTTCGAAATTTGGGACTTCAATCTTGATTTTTCGTGTGATGTCTCCAGCCGTGTCACGTTAAGATCTTCCTTGGGGATGTGGCTGTACTATTTGAAGGTTTTGTGTTGCCATAGTTGCAGCTTCAGATGTTCCTTCATCCATGGATGGTGCTGGCCCTTTCAGCAGTTTTTCAATTGCTGCAGTTAAATTCTTTAACTGGTCCCTCACTTCTTGCATATTGCCTTCTAGGTGTTCAACTCTTGAACTCAACTCAGCATTTGTCACCATAGTTGTGCACGAGAAAACAATCTTAAAATTAATAAAAAACTTAAGCTCTGATACCAAACTAACGCAGGACAAAGTAGTGGGTGTGGTAATAGTGGTGAAAGTGAGGGGAAAATTAGGGAAATTGGCCTAGATCGCAACCTAGGGTTCCTAGGCTTCACACCTAAGGGAAGATTGCATCTCACAATCTGAAAGAATGTTTATTAACCAGGAAAAATCTCCTTTGAAAGGCTACATAAGTGCCTATTTATAGAAAAACAAAACTTATGAAATCCTACTCAAATATAACTCTTCTCCTATATGGAAACCAATTTATATAAAACAAAGACTCTATCTAAAGATAAGAACCTAATCAAAACCAGTTCATCTAGAACAAGAACTCTATCTAAAGATAAAAATCTAATCAAGATAAATCTTATCTACTATAAAAGATAAAATATAAAATATTTAAAATAAATCCCAACTAAACCCTTCATTATCATCGATATTCCAAACTAAAGCTTGTGCTTTTGATCCTACACATCCTACACATCCCTTGTAAACCTTAAGATGTTGTTGCCAACATGTTGTATCAATTACCCAACCCCCAAAGTTTTTAACATAAAAGTGAATCAGCTGCATAAGTGGAAGGATTTAAGTTTACGTCCAAAACAGTTGACCCTATCTTTCTTCTTCCCCTCTATGGCGAAAATAAAATAAAAATTAAAAAAAAAAAAAAAGATATTCTAGCAGAGGAAACAAGAGGAAAAGATTTGAAAACTAAATACAAATTTATTGTTAAAATTTCAGCAGCTGAGTCAAAATTGGTGAAAATTCCTTGTCAGAGGAAAGATAAGTGAAAATGTAAAATAGTTCTCAAAAGAATGTCAGTTATCAGCATCAATTTCGTAAACTTTTGGCGGAGAGAGAAGGAAAAGGAAGAAAGTGAATCACTTGCACAATTTGGAGTGAGACTCAGATTTCCTCACAAAAAATAAGAGGGAGACCGGATACAGAACCTCAAGATGAGCCACTTAAGGGGCACATCAAAACTCATTTCATATATTCGGGGGGCGGGGGTGGGAATTGACTACAACAAACCTTCAAGAGATCATTTGAAAATAGGTCTAAAGTTTAGAGGGTTTTTTGTAGTTTCTCCCAAATTTAAAAATTAAAATAAAAATAAAAAGCATGAGCAAAAGAAAAAGGAGAGACTATCTCATTAAGGTTTCTGCCCAACTTATCTTAGTATTGGTTAAGCATTTACTTAACGGTTTTAATGTTACTACCATATTTCTTAAGAATATTTATTTTAAGAAATAAATATTTTATTATAAAGAAAGATCTTATGATATATGATATGATTCTTTACCTTACAATTTGAAAAAGAAGAGACAATCAACGCATGCTATGATACCCAATTTGACTATGGTTTAGGGAAAGAAGATAGGGGACAATTGCAAGTGCAATCAGTTCAAATCAAGAAAATACATCACACCAAGAAAAGAGTGCTTCGCTTTATCAAACCTCATGAAGAGCTGGAGCATCATTGGTACCATCTCCAGTCACAGCAACAACGTTTCCTTTCTTTTTTAATGCTTGCACAAGTAGAAGCTTGTCATTAGGAGAAGATCTACCCATAACCTATTCATGAAACCATTTTGTTAGTCTTCCTTGGGTTACCATGTACAAACTAAAAAATTGTTATTCAACAAGCAGTCATTAAATCATAAGAGGTCTTCTCGACAATTTCGAGCCTTTGAACATCAGTTACCATGCACAAACTAATTGTTATCCAACGAGTAGTCATTAAGACATACCGAGATCTTCTCAGCAATTTCTTGTCTTTGAACATCACTTAAGGCACGAAAAGTCATCCCTTCGATGAGATTTGGCTCAACAGCATCATCATCTGAACCCAGGATACCACATTCAAGAGCTATTGCTTTTGCTGTTTTAAGGTTGTCACCAGTGACCATGCGCACCTGCAGTTAAAAATGTGAGAAACTTCAGATTGAATGAATCCGACCCATTATGTACTTATACATAAAGGAAAAGAAAACTGCTGTGCATAAGCAAACAGGAAACTTTCAGAAGAAAGTTCAACTAATCCGAAAAACAACCAATTCTGATCATCCCTCCAGATAAGTGAAAAAGAAAAGAACTATTGGTGTTAACTTTATTGTAAAATTTTAGTACAAAGGAGAAAAATGTTCACGCCAAGAATTACAGCAGTCAATAAATCAGAGTTTAATTGAATGAATTTGGCAGCCAACCAACTGATCAATTCATTTCAGTGAGCCAAATACCTTCAGTATTCAAATGTTAGCAACTTTGTGTATCATCATTAAATGCTACATTTTATCAACGCATCCTACTCATCCCAATCTTTTCCCCTTTTCCCACAATATGATGCAGAAAATGCAGTATCCAACATTGATGATACATGTAGGACAAACCCTCTTTTATAGACGCAATCACAAAAAATAATAATATAGAAGATATCATGCACAAAGAGACAAAAAGCATATGATCAATAAGAATGCCCATATTTCAACTTTAATCCTGCATAGACGTGGCCGATTCTATTTAGAAACACTTTGTACCTTAACACCAGCAGTTCTGCACAGCTGCATAGCACGTTTAACTTCTGGCCGGCAAGGGTCCTATATCACATGATTTATTATCAGTACATTAGTAAGCTGGAATATCATAATACCTGGAAGAAAAAGATACAAAATGAAATGGGTTTCTCAAAACCAGAACTAATAGACAAAAATAAGCTGCCCTTCAAGAGAAATATCTTGAACCTAGTGTACCACAAAAACATCATCTCTCATGTGATGGTACACAGGGAGATGTTTACAAGAATTACCAACAGACAAGGGAATTGTTCTTTATTTGACTAGAAAAGAAAAGTCAACGAGTTCAAGTACACCGAATACAAAGAAGAAGATGATGAAAAGTAATTTAGAGTTATTGCTTCCACTTTTTTCCAAACAATTAGTGCTTATGCATGTGCAAGTATAGGAGTCAACCAATAAATTTTACATGAATTTCATTTAGAGAGTATCTTTGCATTCACAAAAATTTTAATCAACTTATTAAGTCGGTCAAATTAATGAAAAAAAATTGGATTAATAAGTCAAGTAATTTATAAAGCATTAAGTAAAGTAAATTACCATGTCTTGGAATGCAACTCTAAACATAAGGGTGATGATAGTAACTAACGTGATGAAAACTGAGATAAGGATAGGCTAAAAATTTATGGAAGTGAGATCGCACTTATTTTCTGTGGTTGTTCTGGCGTTTGAACTATTCAATCTCATAGTGGAAATGAACATGAAGTTGTCCATATTTGATTCCCTACAAGAATTTTCATGAGCTCTAAAAAATAAATAAATAAACAAATAAAAGATACACTCTTAAAAGGAAAAACACAAAAAACACAAAAACAAAGACAACTAGATTAGTTCACAACTAGAGTAGTTCTCTCAGCAGAAAGAGAAGGCCAAGACAATTTATTCCTCCAGAAAGCACATAAATTAAATCATTTTAACTGAATGTAAATACCTTCAAGAAATGCAATACATTATATTTACGTACATGCATATATACATATATATATGAATATACCATTTCCAAGCATGATGAGTGCGCAGACAAGCATTTTACCTTTAAACCAATGATAGCAAGCAAAACAAGTTGATCCTCAGGTAATGCCCACTGAGAGAGCTGCTCCTCATCTGTCGGTACCTTTTCAGCCTCATAGTTTCTGAATGCAATGGCAACACAACGCAAACTTCCTGCAGCCATATCTTCAATGGCCTTTTTAAAAAAGTTCATCTGCAAGCATAAACAAAAGTGATCTGCAATTCTAAAGCCAAGAGGGAAACCAAATCTTTCTAAGAAATTCTACATATAATGTCGAATACCATAGAGTAAGAAAAAGAATTAGGGAATTATATCATAAGCACTCATCACAAGCCTAAATGCATGTTATCCACGAAACAAATTTGATCTTTTATGAAGAACAAAAAAGATACTGATAAAGAGCATCAAAGCGTAGCAAATCAAACAATCACAAACATTTACCACTCATGAGGAATTTTTTTCTAACTGTCTACGAACCTTTTCTTCATCCATTGCTACAACAGAGTTGTTTTCATCTATGTAGCTTCCACAAGAAGCTAAGACAAGCTCTGCTGCACCTTTCCAATGTATATGAACTTGAGAATCGGGCTGTAAAAATGAAAATAATTTTCTTAGAAGAATTGAGCTGTAAAGCAACAAGAAAGAATTGGCAAAACAACATAAGATATGCTTTCTGACAAGGAAGAAGAAAAAATGGACTCTCCAACCAAAATGAAAGAAAATAAATTCCATCAGCAACATAGGATACAACACTTTCAATAGATCCTTGACTCTCCAAGTGAAAACTTAAAGGGCAATAAACAACAACAAAAAAAAAAAAAAAAAAAAAAAAAAAAAAAATAAGCCTTAATCCCAAATTTTGGGATCGGCCATTTGAAACCAGTAAACAATAAATCAATTATTCGCCACCACCTTTCTTGTATATGGGTATAGAATACAATTGCTATCATTGATTTGCAGATCTCTCATAGCATATTGATGAGAAAAGTATAACTTGGGGATTACCTATACGAACTAAGTACATAGGATGCAGTAATGCCTCAGCTCATGGAAAAGAAAGCATATGCATCATATGCTACACGTCACTTGGGGTATAATTTACTAAAAGCAAAGCAATAAATGTTTGATGTAACAGTTCAGAACTTTCCATTTCCATAATGTTTATTAAAACCAGTTACCATGACCCAAAGCTAACCCTAAAATCTTCCAAGGACAGGCTAATGAGTGCCCTAAGGACAGTTATAAAAGATGAGCTAATGACATTGTCCAAGAAGATATCAGAGTAATGCTTACTAAAACCACAAAAGATAGTGCCTTCCGTAATCTCATCAAATTAGATATGCCATCAGTATGATTTTATAATGCTTTTTGATAATATATATTCGCTCCTTTTGTGTCGAAGTATCATCAATAATGAAACACTAGTTATGTTCCTATATTAGCACCCCTAGGCCCGGCAGAAGTAAGCATGACCTTTATAAGGATAACCACTACACAGAAAATCACCTAAATTTCTCAAGCATCAGCTCAAACCTACAAGGCAAATAGTTTACCTCAATTTCTTCATCTAGCAAGTAATACTTTGTCCAAGCTCATTGCCCTCATAATGCAAAATAAGAAATTCTAAGCAACATAAAATCCATTATTCACCGATCTTTCTATGAAAGAAGAGAATAACTTTCCCAAAAAGATGTGACAACCTAAGAGGTCCTTATGGAAGTCAGTATTTAAGATGTTGATTGCAGAAAGACGATGATGAGAAGTCATTCATGACACCACTATGATACACAAAGACGCATCATAGCAGGAAACAAGAAGCCCTCAACATCATGACTGGAAGGGTAAAAGGGTATCAAAACACATCTAAAATTCTGCTTTGGAGTCATGAAAATAGGATAAATGTAGATATCAGCCAACAATTGAATTTATACATGTGGACTGCTGATAGGGTAATGCATTTACAGGTTAAAAGTCGTAGTAGAACATGTATAAATCTGACAATTTGACAAAATTTGATGATCCTGTAAAATTTAATGACTATTTTGATTCTAAGCTAACTCCCAGGAGATGCATGTCCTACACTTAGCAATCCAGTTACATGAACAATTTGAAAAATAATGCAAAACTATTAATAAAAAAGATGTTGCAAATGTATTGAGTCAGAAATGTGATATTCCATTACCAGTTTCACGGCAACACCACCACGTTTCTTTTCAGAGTTGAAGGGGAAAACATGGAGGATGGAAGAACCCAATCTTGTGGCCTCAAAATTCATACCAAGCTGCAAAATAGGTATCAAAATTATAATATTGAACAGATTTTTTTTTTTTTTCTCCTTACAATACTTTTAAGACAAATAGAACAACCCCAACCTTAAGTCCCCAATTCAGTATGGCCTTCTCTGTAGGTGATCCAGTGACCTCTTCAGGTCCACCAGCCTGTCAGCAAAAACACCAATCTCTAGATTAACAAGTCTGTCAAGCAGACAATACACTAATCAAGGTTGCAAAATAATAATAATAATAATTATAATAAAAAAAAAATTAAAAAGATTAATAATAATAATAATAATAAAAATAAAAGAAGAAGAAGAAGAAGAAGAAGAAAAAGAATTCAAAATATAAAGCAATTTAGCACTTTTCTTTCTATAAGCACAAAATCATGCGACAATCTGCCTTTTTGCAATATCAAAATGGAACTGATACAAGTTGAGTTTATCATTTCAACATGCATCATTCATTGTGGACAAAACATAGGATTGAACTTCTCTACAGCTAGTGAAATCATTCCCCAACATAAACTCTTCAGGGAACAAGAGTCCCAAAACACCATTTAGCCTCCAATCGCAATGTGAGTGACTTCCAAATTGAATTCATCTGTCTTCCAGGGAATCAAAATGACTTTAGTCTAGGCTTAATTTTTGTATGTGAATTGAGATTGTGATTTCATTACAAAATATACAGAACAAGGTTCATGATAAAAGCATTTTGGAAGAGATCCATTTTCCCCCTAATACTAGAACTGCTCACTCATGATTTGAGGTAGTTTAAACACTATGAAATTGAATAGTTTTCATTAAAAAGGAAGAAGAAGAAGAAGAAGAAGACATGAAAACATGCTGGTACAAGTAAATTAACTTGATAGATTTCGGTGCAAGACACAATTAAGGAAAAAATTATGGTCTTCTAATTAAGAGGTTTATTGGAACTAGATATTAACAACAGTCATTCAACTGAGATAAGTGACGCTTGCCAAAAGGATAATCGAAAGCATTCATGGTTGAAAGGTGAAACCGTGATAAACCACATGATGGCCATCCAACAGGAACCAATTTTAAGATAGAAGGCCAAACCAAAAACAAAACAAAACAAAAGAAAGAGAATTCATGGGCCTTATGCGGCCAACAAAGATGCCACATTTTCTCAGTCTAGCAGACTAATTAATCTATGCAGGATTTAACAAGAATTATGTCATTTTAATGGTCCATACAATTCAAAAGCTAAGCAAGCACGAGGATTTCAAGGTTCCACAGGTTACCCCAGTTCCACAGAAATTTCCACCAGATAATTATGTCAACCAAGCTAACAACAGTTCCTAATCAAATTACAACAAGAACATTCATTTCACAAATATCAAAACATCTTATGACAGATAAATAAATCTTATTGTCAATGATCTTGACAAGAAGCAAGCAACAATAGATGGAGATGATAGAATGCTAAAATGTTCACTGATTTACAGCATGAAATCTCAGACCCCAACCAATAGAAGTAGCAACCATGCGATAGAGGACTCTTAAACAAACTAGCAGAGTAACACTTTTCACATACCTCTGGTACAAAAACACTACCAGTGGAATTTTGTGCAATGCCTTCAATAAGAAGAGTGGATACCATAGGAGACATCAATGACCTGTCATCTGGTGGATCCATTTTCTTCCCTGAAACATAGGCCTCAACAACAGTCATCTGAAAGCAAGAAAAAGTGCCACAATTAAGAAGGAAACAATCAATGTAGTACGCACACTCACAATCTCAATCTCATATATCAAGCTCCCTCCCCCCCCCCCGGGGGAACAAAAAAATAAAAACAAAAACAAACAAACAAAAACAGAAACAGAATGGGTGACCAGATCATTCAGAAAGGCCATCAAAGAGAAGTGAAGAAGCATGTTAGCATGTTTGTTCTCGTTACCAGCTTGGTTTTTAATATTACCCAATCACCTTGCAGTCACAACAAATTTCACAAGACATCAAAAGAAATATATATATAGGAACACCTCCATCTCTGAATTTATCATGGGACATCCCCTTCAAAAAGTTGAAGTGCATCAATATAAAGAATGAAAAAGCCTTATGGAGAAACTAATTCATAAACACTCTGAAGCTGTAGAATTTTCCTCCCTCATTTCCCAGCATCAAGGAAAAGAACTCTATCCCGAACGTCCTCAATACTAGAGTTTGAAGTGTTGACGCTTTAGGAGCTTTCTTTAGCAATTCCTTTTGTTGTCTTATTTGTCAGCCCCACACCCTGTCTTTTCCCTTAACTGATTCCATTTGAAAGGCAAAGATTACTACCAAAACTAAACATTTAACTTGATCTATGGTGCTTAACAGGTCCAACACAAATGATTAGTTAAAAAGTCTGAGACCTTTCAAAGTTGTCCCACCAAGTCTTTTTCTTATGTGGCGTAAAGATTCTGAAACTAGAGATCATTTGTTTCTACATTGCTTCGGAGCAAGAGAGATGTGAAACCGTCTCTTTGCTACTTGAAATAACCAGTGGATTTGTCTCAGAATTCTTAAAGCTAAACAGATTTTGGTGGGCAAAAAACTCTCTTTGCTTTGATTTGGAGTGAGAGAAATTTTAAAAATCGTAGTGGTCCCTTTCTCCTTTGGTCCAATATTTTTTTTTAGTCATCCCTTTCGGCTCATGCTTCAAGATCTCTGTAGATTAAGGGATCGAAAGCAATCCTTCTTTAGCTTTTGTTTTTGATCTCTACTTGTTTTGGCTTTCAGATTTTCTCAACCTTAGGCCTTTTGTATGTTCTATTTTCTATTTATTAATATTCTTTTTTATCTAAAAAAACATAAAAGTACTTTCAGGACAAACAATAAAAAAGAAAACTTCTGTCCTTGCGGGACAACCAAAAGCATATCTCCATATCATCTTGATATTAGAAAACTAAGCAATAAAGAACTACAGAAAGAACACTTCACCTGATTTATGGTCAATGTTCCTGTCTTATCACTGCATATTGTAGTGGCAGAGCCCATGGTTTCACATGCAGAAAGCCTCCGCACCTGCAGGTCAAGCGATGTTAAACAACAGCTAATACTTCACCAACGCCTACCAGAAACCCGATCTGAAAGCATGCATACCAAGGCCTTGTCTCTCATCATTTTTCTCATCGAGTATGCGAGTCTGGGTCATGGAAATCAACACATAAAATATGAGAAATGCCAGATGTATAAATAGAAATACAAATCCATATCAAAATACAACCTTACAACATGCACACAAGCAGCTAGTATGATCACAAATGTTAATATTATGTGCAGCTGATGTTCATGTTCAAAATAAATGACTGTGCACATAGATAAGTACAACCTTACGAGTATACATCAATTCACACCTGTTGAAATGTTGTTCACATTTACGCAAAGGCATTATCCTTTTGTAGCTACTGGATTTCTAAGCTTCAACGGTAAAATTTGGCAGTGTACACATTTCAAAAGTTTGTGTAACAGCAGTAAGAAAATTAGTTTAAGTCCACCCCTTGCCACAACCATTCGAGCCATGAGACAGGCCAAAAATGGATTTATAACCTATGTCAAGATTGCTACTGCAACAACAAATTCAATTCTTACAAGCTGCAGCACCATTATCAATGATTTCAAGACATTTTGCTTTTCAAGTCTTTAGTTTCGTTTACTCAAAGCATTCCATAAGGACAGACAATCATCAATGACTAAAATTAAACTAAAAACAACAAACCAATATAGATTTAAGACTTTAAAGATCAAATAATTTGCTCTTCATCACTACTAAAGAGTATAAAGCAAACCAAGATATTGTAATCCCTTTAATTGCTTTAGTGGGATCATTTGGTGGTATACAATGAGTTTTGACACGGATCCAAATGGGGGAAAAATGAAGTCATAATAATGGGTCCACAGCATCAAATCAGATTCATCATGCCTGTTAAAGTATGGTGGTGTTTGGAAAACCTCAACTTTTATAAACTTACCACTTTTTTATCTTATATTCTACTTGAAATATTTTTTAATTAATTTTTTATGTTAAATATACAGTTCTGCAAGTAAAATCCAATTTTTGTGTAAAAGGGATTTGAATTATCATTGTATTTATAAGATTTTGCAGTTAAAAGTTGACCTAATTTCAGCTAAGCCTTACCTCAACTTCTGAAATGGACTTAAATATAGTCAAATGTGCAGCAAATTAAGTCTATGCTACATGCATGAATGATGCATGACAAAGAGGCACTTGACTTTGATTAGGTATTATAACACTTGACTACTACTTTTAGGAATGTTCAAGTGCTTTTTGCATAAAGAAAACTATTTGTAACAATCTTATAAGCGGATCCTCAGGTTATACAAACCTACCCGAAGAAGGATAGCCATCATTCAACTTAATGATGTGACAAGGACTAGGAAAAGATCAAAGATGACAGGTTGAAGGTGCAGAACATTGAACCAGTAATTTAGCTCAGCCTTTTTTAAAAGCTTCTGCCCGGGTATAAAACATATTATTTACAAGATACAGGATCAGCAAACGGTTAAAGAACTTAAGATTCTATGTGCAAACCCTATTAACTCCAAAATAGCACTTTCTGTAAAGGATACCCAGTAATACATACAGCAATCTCTCCTCACCATCACCCTCATCCTAAAAATGCCCTGGTATCATATTACCCCCCACACGACTAATTATTCAGCCTAATTAGTAATTCAACAATGATGTACAAGGCATTAAAGAAAGAAACAGAATTAAGTAAGCAGGCAAAACAAAATCACTTACGTCAATGTAACTGCTAGAGGAAGCCCTTCAGGAACTGCAACAACTACAATGGTGACCTACAAATACTCTCTCATTAGTTGAGAATCAAGGACAAAGTGATAACTGTGCTTCTTAAATGTAGCACATACCGCAACAGTAACAATTTTGATGGCTCCATCTATGGCTGTGCCAACTTTTGTTTTGCCTGCCTTAAATTGAACAGATCCATCTGGATTTGTAGTGTTACCAGTAAAGAATCTGACAATCAAATGACGATGCTCATCGATCAAATTTCATCTTTAAATGAAAATAGGACTTTTGAATTTAAAGAAAAAACAAATATTAAAGCAGATCTACCTGATCAAGAGTACAACAAGAACAACCAAGGCAACTGAGAGCCCAACTATGCCAATAAATGTAGCAATACCATTAAGGCGTACCTAACAAAAATTGTTCACAGATTGATAAGTGAAAATATAGCCATCAAAAACCATGAGCAAAAACACATTATTTGTCGAATACTAACCTGCAAAGGAGTTTCTTCACCAGTGTCTTCAGAAATACTAGCCATGAGCAACCCCCATTCAGTATTGATTCCAACAGTAGTTACCTAAATGAGAATGAAGCAGCAACAGGCAAATGAGACAAATAGAAGAAAATAGATCATTCAGAAATTAATTTGGCATAAGAAGGCCGATGCATCCTCTTCTATCGCAGTTCTTCAGGTTCATTTTATTCAAGATCATCCAACATTTGTATTTCTCTCATCTGAATGAAAATTCTACCCTTTTATCCCAAAATAAATAAGTAAAAAAGGCTGATACATGCAGTAGAAAGTATGAAACGTTGAAACTTTGAAATGAAAGTTATGTCCATGTCCAATGTTACACTCATCAAACACCCTTTGGAAATGTGTCATACACACCATATGGCCTGCCTATTTTTTTCTTATCGTTCTTTTAAACAGTAGACACTTGTAAGACACTCCTTGGGCAGTTCTATGACAATTTTAAGATAGACACGCTTTTTATCATTATATTACTAAACTTACACGTATTGTTTTAGATACTTATAGGAGTCAATCGATCAAAAGAAAATTGAAGTTCGACAGTTGCATGTTTGTAGTAGTTATCAACAAAGACTAATAATAAGAAATCATTTGAAAGAATCATAGATTTGCTCTGGCATGTCTTCTCAAACAAACATGCCATGATCGCACTAGTGAAATACAACAGCGGCAGCTTCCATGTCCAAATTAGATAAAAATCAACTTTCAGTTGGAGCTTTATGTCTTGCATATTATAGCCAATCTCGATATGAAAACAACCTCAGCAGATATATAGGTGAACATGCTAATAAGACCTTACCAGCATAGTACCAAAACCATCTGCCACTTTGCAGCCAGACATTAAAAATGGTGCCTTTGCATCCTTGTGCACCTGAAAGGTGGAAGAAACATTCAGGAAATTTGCTTCAAATAGAAGCTGGTGCACATTGAATAATAAAATAGAGAGAAAAAAGCTGACAATCTTGCTCTCGCCGGTCATGCTAGATTCATCAATTGCGAGAGAGTGTCCAGTGATCAATATCCCATCAGCAGGGACCTAGGAAATGATACAAAGATATCATGATAATTGATCAATCCAAAATTCAAGAAAGACAAAACACCTTAGTCCGTCAAAGAAAATACACCTGATCACCAATTTTGAGAGGCACAACATCACCAACAACAATATCAAATATTGAAACAGGCACCCTTCTACCCCCTCTAATGACCTGCACAAAAAGTGTGATGTCAAATAAGAACCTTCAATAAAAAATATCAAAAACTGCAGAAAAGCAAAACATCTAAATTCATAAAACAAACCTCTAAATGTATATTACGCTTCTCTTCATTTAGATTCTGGAACTGAAGCGATTGTCTATAGTCACTTATAGCTGTAAAAAAATATATGTATATATATAATTTATTATTGAGAAAAAAACCAGAAAATATGAAAAAACAGAAGGAACAAGTAGAATGTGAAAATGCTGTTAGGTATTCAGAGAGCAAAACTTCTGAGCAGATAACATAACACACAGAGACCCTCAGGATCTGTTGGGAGATAAAAAGGAACCATACACAAAAACTGCACATGCAAAGTTCATTCAACAAATACAAGAACAATGAATAAGCAATGTGGCATTATAGACCTAATTATTCATGTGAATTACCAAATAGATATGCCCATGCTCGCATAAGTATTCACCAGAAACAACCAAAATTGGTAGCAGTTATGAAATTAGCGAGTTACTCCAACAGACTGATTTAGGAATTTAGCGTATGACCCCAATAGTCACTTATATCAGATGATAGAGTTTATACACATAAGAACTCTATGCACTACGTACTTTGATTCAGTTTCCTACTATTTCCATGATATAATGTTAAAATTTGAGTGGTAAGATTTATGAATTTCTGATTTCCATTTTGCTCCTAGCGGACCAACTTCCAAAAATCAACGTTTCCTACTTAGGAAAAAGAATATTTGTAACACCATAATGTATGGGATCTGGTGGAACATAGGGGACCATCCACTCCCCCCAAAACAAAAGAGGAAAAAAGAGAAAGGAATAATCCTTCATTATATAAGTCAAAGTATGAGAGGAAATCTGCAAAATTCATAAACCTGGCTTTGAAAAAAAAATGGAACTTGTCAACTGTACTAGTACAAGGTTCACAAAGTAATAGAAAGTCCGCGTAAACATTCAAAATTTCTATTCCTTCCTAACAAATAAAAAAGGGTGCTACATATACGAATTTTATCACTGGTTTATACAATTTAATGTGAGATTATTGAGGATAAAACCACATGGCAGTGGATCATATTATATTTGAACACTATGGAATAGGCACAACTTGTGTCTAGAATTGTCCCAGCCCTCCAATTATATAGTGCAAAATTAATTTACCAAGGAAAATGACATAATGAATTTCAAAGTAAAACATTTTTGTCTTAATTTATCATTACACTTATATGTTGCATTGTTTTAGCCTTCTCATAATGTTCCTCACATTAGGCTTTGGAGTCCAAAACTTCAGGTGCTTTTACTTGGTCCATGGTGCTTAATAAGTTGAGTACCAATAATCTATTTCAAAAGAAAATACCTTATAAAGCTATCTTTGTAGATTTGCATATTGATCATTTATGTTTTACATTGTTGTGTTGCGCTAGAGACGTGAAACCATCGATTGAATTGCAATCTGGGAAGATTTCATTTAATTTTTTATTGTTTAAAATTTTATGATTAGGAAAGTTTGACCAAAAGTTTATTAATAGACTTGTAGAGATTTGTAAGGGAGCCTTTCATTTAAAAAAATTAAAAAAAGGATAACATTTTAGAGAATTTTCTCTACTTTATTAGTGGATTCTGATACTTTGGTGGAAGATTCCAATATGGTTTGGATGGACTCGGAAACAACCCACAAAGACTAATGGGTTTAGTTTTTATCCTACACTTCCATGTTGCAACATTAATGTTTTATGCATAATTTACAAACTCAGAGATCCAGAACACCTTTCCGTGCTTCGAAGTCATAATAATGACATGTTCAAAGCTTTGACCAAATATCTATTGTTCAAAATTATGATAAATTTGGTCCAAGTACAATTTTTCCAAAAATATATTTTTATCATTCTAGATCATAAATTTGTATCACATTTCCATCCATACCAACAAATATCCTCCGCTAATGGTAAGTAACTCTTCAAACTTTTTGGATAAATTGAACTGGTAGTTTCATTTTTCTCATTTTTAAATGTTTTCATTTATTTGTCTTATGTACAATTTAAAAAGTCAAGAATTTAATTGTGTTGATCTCTTCACCAATAGATTTTGCAATTTTCTATTAAATTATAAAATATCACATTTTTAAATTTTGTTTCATTTTTAGGCTACGCATTTCAATCATTTTTTTTAGCATTAATGTCAATACTGGATCTGACACTGTAAATAGGAATACAAGGAATCTCAACATAATAGAAAAAGTAAATTATAGCAAAATCAATTACAAAGAATGGGATTAAGAAGGAAGATGCATGTTCGCAGAGGGAATTGAGAGGAAGCAACATGCAGGAAAAAAGTTATATATCATCACTAACTGCAAAGTAGGAAACTTAAAATTTACAAATATAATCAATCTATGCATCAAATGAAGTACAAACATATTAGCAACATGAAAACCTGTTCAGTAAAATAAAAGGATGAGAAAATAAAAAGCATATAATGTCAGTTCTTGAACAAATTATGCTATCACCACTCTATAAGTTAGCGACAAGATCAGGGCACTAAATAATGCATATACAATTAAATACCTGTGACAACTATAACGAGAATGACTGCAAATGCTATACTTGCACCATCATACCATCCTTCTTTAATGCCCTACAGAAGCAATAGAGTGAAACATGGAAGGATCAGCAAACCAAGTACATTAAAGTGAAGAAATAAGCAGGTGCAACAACCTCAAATAAGAACAGGATCACATCCAAGTGATGACTAAGTCTGATTTTACAAATATAAGTTTTTCCTAGATATCCAATCCAAATGAGTTTCTTATAGATAACCAAAATCTTTTCCTCATCAAAGATTACTCTCAATAGTTACCCAACATTATAAACACTGAAATTCTTCAACGGATGCCTCAACTTAAATTCTTGTGGATGAGTTAAGCAAAAAATGAACCTTATGATCTAATGCAATAATCTAAAATAAGGATCAAGGAAGTGCATTAGGCATTGAAAATTTTCAGAAATATTAAAAAATGGAGATATAGTAGCTCAGTCCTCCTAGAATTGTCTAATAGCAGGATATGTGGGCATTTTAGTTAGGTGGTGTTTAGTAAGGCTCCCAAAGGGCTTTCCTTCTAATAGCTAATGTGGTCAAATTGCATGCTCTCGGAAATGTAGGCCCAACATTCTTAACGAAGTTGACATTTGGCATTATTTCATTTCCTTATACCATGTCCAAAATTAAAGTCTCCTCAATCCTCTCTGGAAAGTTAATCTCTTCAACTCATTTGGGACCAATCAATGATATTTGCGTCATAAGCAAACCTCACTATCACCAACCACCAGGGACAAGTTCAAAATATTTTTCTAAGGACACAAGACATAGCAAACATGGTAAACCATATTATGAAACCTAGTTAATAAGAGGAATTGCATCTACTCGTGCTCAAGCAATATCGTATGTATAGGCACTCTCTCCACATCAAGCACTTCATTGAACACGACAACAGATCTCATGATACACATTATGGATCTCACAAAGCCACAGCTGTGTCCATCTCCACATTTCGTAGTGAATTTTCCAACCAAATGCTTCTAAGAAAGTTCTTAATTGGAATGTACATTCTGGACATAATAACAACAGGGAACCAAAACCAATCCTAGTAGAGATGCTCCAGAAATGCAGTTAGAACAATAACTGAAACCCAACAACAGGAAAGTTGGACAATCAAGATTATTCTAAGAGAATAATGTGGCATACACAGCAATAACAACATCCCTCCGTCCTAAAATTAATCTGACACTATGTATGCTGATTAACATATAACACTTCCATTTACTTTATTAATCGGGTATCTGGTTGGACACAAGGGGCTAGCAGCACACCATAGTAAATCATTAACACTTGATGGAAATTAGAGATTCTACTATGATATACTTTCGCATGACTTTTTTATTAGCTTACATAACGGGGAAATTTTTGTGGGAAAAAATTGTGAATGAACTTCTGGCACTGGCTGATCCAAACAAATAATTTGAGAAAATTATGACAATTTGAACTTCTGCGATTTTTATCCAGTTTCCAATTCTTAGTTGTTAAATTTAATAGGTTTTCATTCGAATTGAGATTTTTAGAAGATTTTATCTAATTTCCTTGCTTTTTAGTATTTTCGGATTAGGAAAGTTTAATTACAAGTTTCTTAATAGGTTTGTAAAGATTTGTAAGGGAGTCTTTCATTTTTCCAACAAATATATTTAAGAGAATTCTCTCCCTTTTATCAGTGGATTCCGATACTTTGCCGGTGAATTCTAGTAGCTCGGACCAATCTAAATCATCAGACCCTTGACACTAGGCTAATAAGATGAGCAAACGTTTCATATTGGTCAATGTGCCAAGCCAATGAAAGACTGATGGTTTACCATCACATTCTTGTATCAAAGTCTTATGTCGGCATACATGCTTGTCAAAAAGAATGAACAGAGTTTCCATGCCCCATTTTACTTGAGCTTACCTCAGTCTTTATTCCAAGAGCCAAAGAAGCCACTGCAGCTCCCATCAAGATGATAAGCGTAAGATCCTGCCAAGCCTCCCAAAGGAAAACCTGTAATTACGCAAGGAGAAAAGACAATGTAATTGTTCTTTTAGTCTCGGTTTCTTCATCACAGGAGCAAAAAACAAGAGTCAAAAAAGATTACCCAGAAACTTCGAGGTTTTTTTTTAGGATATGTATTTGATCCAAATGTTGTTTTCCGTTTCATTATATCTTCATCATTTCCAGGAATTCCCTTCTCTAAATTTGTCCTCAGCAAATTCGACAACCCAGCAGGCTGATCGAAAAGTATAGGAAGAGCATGGATTCACAATTTGGCAATCCAAACGCATAAAAAAAATAAGTAAAACTAGAATTGAATAGACTTGCCCCATCGTATTGCTGCAAAGCACTTAAATCATGATCCCTTGTCAATGACAAGAGCTGGTCTTGCGCAATCCCAAAATCACCAGTGGGTGCCTCATGCAATTTCGTCTCTCCTAACAACAACAACCCAAATCACCAATTATGCATTAAAAGGCAACTAGGTCGCCCAAAGGGAAGATAATTAATTAAAATAAAGCAATCAACATTTAAAGTAGATACCATTTTCTTTGCTTGCAGCTTCCTTAAAGAGTATTGCTGCCTGTTAATGAGAGAAAGAGGGTTAGATTTAAACGCAAAACATATTATACATTAGAAGGGAGGGAGAAAATGAAAACGAACCCGTAAGACTTGAGCATGTGCTCTAATCTTTCTTCTAATCTGGGCCTTCTCTTCTTCCTTTTTCAAGTCCAGAGTATATCGAAACCTTCTCGAAGCATTTAACACTAGTGCAGCTTGCTATCCACAACATTCACACACAGAGTGATTTCAATCAATACAAATAATTCAAAATAAAAGAAAATCAATTAAAATGTTGAAAGAAGGAAGAAATCAGAGAGTATGGAAAAGAGATATGGATGAAAGGGCACGAGCAGCATTGGAAGGAAACATACTCTCCAGCGCTTGAGACGTTCAATCGGAGCATTCTTAGTGTTAGGAATATCAAAAGGATCGGTGTTGTCGACATCGTTGCCTACACTTTCTCCGGCTTCGATGTCTCGGCGGAGAGGCGAATCTTTCTCGTTCGCCATTATCTGTCGCAGGAGAGATGACACCGTCAGTCACTCACTCACTCTTCCTTTCTATCCCGATCATTCACTGCAAATATTACCCCTCTCTCTCTCCACAGAGATGAAGATGAAGATGGATAAATTCAAAATAATAAACTAGGGTTTTCTCGAGGCAAGGTTAAAAAAGTTTTCCTGCTTTGTTCTACCGTAGCTCTTGCCTTTTATTTTTTTATTTTTTTTAAGGGAGAAAAATGAAGAGCAATTTCCACAAATTTTACCTCCTGCTCCTAATTCCCAACGAGAGAGTTTAAAATAATATGGAATTCGTATGGTTTCTTTTGTCCTCTCTTCTGCCGTCTTCAACCTCCTCGAAAGAGAGGAGCCGGGGGTGGGGGGAGAGAGAGAGAGAGAGACCTAACCAAAACCAACACCTGTGGGTTATTGCCATTTTTGTAATTGTATACCTAAATTACCAAAAAAGATATATATTTTTCGAGAAAAAGATTTTGTTTCCATGTGACGCTCTGGAAAGTGGAAGTGGAAATGGAAAAGTTGTGTTTCCATTTAGTGACAAAATTTATAAAAACAAAGGAAAAACGGGGTAGAGACAGTTGCCGGTCTGAAACGCGTTTGCTTGTGACTGCAGTTGCACTTTCCGCGTGAGAGAGGTTGGGCTTCCACGTTGTGCAATCGTGCTACGACGGCACAACACGGAGAGTGGGTCCCACCAAGACGCTTCCTTAACAATTATTCTTAAAATAACTTTGAACTCCACACCAGTCCTCGTAGTATTTAGCATTTTTTAGGATGAAATATAGATATATTTTTTCTTAATGTGGGGAGAATTTTTGATTTTGTTCGCGGAGCGGAGCGGTGACTTTACTCTGTCGCTGATTTCTGTACACGCGGAGCCCATGCAAATGGTGCAAGTGCATCGTACATCGTTCCACTGGTTTCCCCGTATTCGGTGGGCGTTGCTTTTACTTAAAATCCAATTTATTTCTCATTGCCTTTTATAATTATTAATATTACATTTATTAGTTAAAATAATTAAATCTTTTTTGCTAATATATGGAAAAAGTTGGGTTTTTAATAGTTGACCTAGTTAGGACTACCCTACAATAAGGAAAGAAAGTATATATCAAGAGTCAAATTATAACTATTTATATAGAAAGGTCGAAATCAATTTAACATAAATTAGATATAGATTTTTAACGCAAACAAAAATATTACCATAAAACTCTACATTAATATTAAAAATCTTTTATTTTAATTAAAAAATTTGCAATTAGAACAAAATAAAATAAATTCAACAGAGTTTTTTTTAAAAAAAAAAACAAGGCTATAGTAGTAATGGGTCAAAATGAGACGAAGATTCTAATATGATCTAGTCTAAGTGACCCATCTCCCATTTTGGTTTTTTTTTTTAATTATTTTTCTAGATTATATCATAATCAAGTAAAGTATATGGGTGTTGAAAGAATGTGTGTGGGTGGACTGTTCCTTGTCGGTAAGAAAAGGATCCAGATCGTTCATATTGTATCTCCTTGACCAAAGTTTATGCCACCAGGCAAGCAACCCCTTTTTCCTATTATAGTCATCCAACTTTATTCCTTAATATGCAAAATAAAGATAGTTAGCGAGGTGATTAAAATTTAATACATATTTAAAAAGGGGTTTTTGATTAATTCCTTCTCCCCTACTTGGCTAGGATTCCACATTCCCTCCTAAGAAGCATCCCTATCTCAGGTGTCAAGTCAAGCAACAAACGTGTATCTTAAATAAAGGAGTGGCATGGTTGATGGATAAAGACCGCTATATTAATTAATATTTTTTATGTTTTTTTTTAATACAGAAATTTAAATTTAAAGTATTTAAAAAAAATAAAAAAAAAAAATTATTAATTGAACTATAACAAATTATTCTATAATTTTTTTTCTTTCTCCTAGTTCAAAACCTTTCTAAATGTGCTGTAAATGAGATTAAATTTTAAATTATTGATATTACATTTAAAGATTTCACAAAGCACAGGAAATACAAGAAATACACGGTGTTCTTCTATTCTCATATGCAAGACATACTTTTTTATGACTTAAATATTAGTTTCAAAATACCACTTATTTTTTCAACAACCATTTGATCCAGCGAAAAAAAAAATAATGAAATTCACACAAATTACATGCGTATTTTGCAAATATAAAAACTCTATATTAAGTAATGCTATCATTTATAAAATTTTAAACATAAAAAATTAATAATTAATTTAATTTTAGTATATAATATTTTATAATAATTCTCATCAAACCTTAACACAAAATAGATAGGAATGCCTGTACAACTCAACCCAATGAAATTGATAATAGATGCTATGTTTCTTACTATTCCATACTAAAATATCATTGAGAAAAAAGAGTTAAAAAATTTATTAGAAATCACTATATGTGTTTCATCTTGTGGTCGAAGCTCTAGGTAATGATGTTAAGCAAAAGCATGGATTCCAAAGGGGTCCTAGAAAAATGGGTATCAGTAATGAAAATATTCGTCGTTAATACTCAAATTTCCGTCGTCGAAAATAAGCGACGGAAAATTAGCAACGGATTTTTTTGTCACTGAAAGTCACCTCGCTAATTTAGCGACGGAAAATTTCTATCACTAAGAAAATCCATCGCTAATCAGAAAATTTCAGTGACGGATTGGCGACAAAAATTTTCCGTCACTAATAATCTATCGCTAAATTCGTCGCTAATTTAATTTAATTTTTTTAATTATTTCTACTTAGCGATGAAAATTTTCCGTCGTTGAAGTTGATAAAAACAAACCCAATTGCACGCGTTCGGACACCTGCGTACGCTACCCGGCCCGCCCGCCTGCCAGTGCTCCAGCCTTTAATTTGTTGAAAATGTGCTCCCAACCAGTTCAAATCCGGGTGTGAGACAGAAAACTTGAGAGCCTTAACCATCATGTCATCATCACATTTGTGTTATTAGTTTATTTTTTTTTATACTTCAATACTTTATTTGTAACTCTCAATATTATATTTAAAAAATATAAAATTATATTTAATAAAAATAAAAAATTATATTTAATAAAAACACAAAATTATATTTAATAAAAATACAAAATTATATTTAATAAAAACCAAAAATTATATTTAATAAAAACACATAATTATATTTAATAAAAATATAAAATTATATTTAATAAAAATACAAAATTAGATTTAATAAAAACAAAAAAGTATATTTAATAAAAATACAAAATTATATTTAATAAAAACACAAAATTATATTTAATAAAAATACAAAATTATATTTAGTAAAAACAAAAAATTATATTTAATAAAAATACAAAATTATATTTAATAAAAACACAAAATTATATTTAATAAAAATACAAAATTATATTTAATAAAAACCAAAAATTATATTTAATAAAAACATAAAATTATATTTAATAAAAATATAAAATTATATTTAATAAAAATACAAAATTAGATTTAATAAAAATATTATATTTAATAAAAACAAAAAATTATATTGAACAAAAAAAAATTTTGTTTTCAAATTTTAGTGACGGAAAAATTAGCGACGGATTTTTCCGTCGCTAAATCTATCACTAATTTGCCCAAAAAAGTTTTAGTGACGGATTAGCGATAGAAAATTTCTGTTGCTAATTTTAGCTACGGAAAAATTAGCGTCGAATTTTTCCGTCGTTAAATCCGTCACTGATTTTTTCGTTACTAATTCGTCGCTAATCCATCGCTAATAGCGACGGATTTTTATCCGTCAGTAATTTTCGTCCTAAAAGTCTGTTTTCTTGTAGTTGTCTTTTGAGTCTATCCAGAAAAGGTGAAGTTAACTCAGTTAAAATTAGATTAATTTTTTAATTAATATGTTAATAATTTAATTTTTTAATTAAAAATTTGATTTTGTTGGAATCTTTTGTGCTATCAAAGATGTCTTGTTGTGTGCTTCTTTCAATGTCATCAAATCTAATATATTGTGTGGAGATTGACATTTTTCATGATTTGCAAAATGAAGATTAGGAATAAGATACAAATCAAATGCGCTATAGAATCAAATAATCAAAAGATTATATAGGAAAGGCATCAATAAAAAGGCACAAGAACATTTGGGATTGCCTTTTCTTAGGGTCAATCGAAGCAAGCTGGAACAATTGTATTTATCATTCAAGCTTATTACTTTTTGATTGTTTTGGAAATTTTTTGATGTGTTCAGGCCCTTCTTGGATTCTCAACCTCTGTTGACCAATATCTAATTGATCGAGTAATTAAATATTATATTCTTTAAATAAAATTTTAAATTCAAATGTTATAAATGATAAAAATAAACATCTGAAGAGTTTTGTCATGAATCAAATATGGCTCATATCAGATTTAATTGAATTTAACGTGATTGCCGAATACTGATATATAAAACTTTTAACTTAATTTTGAAAATTTAACTCAAAAGAAATCCATTCATATTTAATTTGTTTATTTTCAACAATAATTTAACTCAAAAGTATTTAGAAGATATTTTGCAAATGATGCTTGCTTTTCATTCTAAAAGAATATACTATATTGGGATAATACATTTTAAACAATATGTTCTTAAGAGTGATATTTTAATCAAGAATTTGATATTTCAGGATAAATTGAAAAAGAAAAAGAATTTTGAAATTAATTTGTTAGTTACTTCTGTTCATCTATGATGTACAAAAATTTTTCAATATTAACGTTTTTCGTTTTGGAAATGTTTCCAGTTCTGGAAATGTTTCCTATTTTGGAAATGTTTTTCATTTTCGAAACGTTTTCAAAATATTTAAATTAATTTATTTTATATAAAAGTCTTTATATTTTTTTATAATTACATATTTTTCTATATTTAATAAATTATTTATTTATTTAATTATAATTTTTATTTTTATATTAATTATCTTATGAATAATAATTATATTTTTTTATCATTTTTGATTTTTATTATAAAATATGACTATTCTATTATTTTTATAAAATAATTAATATTTATATAAAAATTCTTATATTTTTATATTTACGTAATTATTTATGTTTTTATTTCTTGTATACTTACAAAATGTCATTTCACCGTATTGTTTTATATCCGATTCTGTTTCTCCATTTTCATTTTCATGCAACATAGTTGTTATAATTTTGATCCTTAATTTTAGCAACTTTTAAAGGAATTTGAAGTTTGAAAAAGTACACCATCCAAAAGGATGATAACAAATATAGTCTTATTATTAAATTAGGAAATTAAAATCACTGAAGGAGAATTTATCAACTAGTTACTAAACCTTATATTAGTATGTATACAATATTATTTTTCTTCAAAAACTAATATTTTAAAATTTTGAACCAAACACAATTTTAAAATACGGATAAAATTACTTTTATAAAACTTCTTAGTCCTCAACATTGACATTTTCTTGTATTAAAAAACGTTTCTTGTTTCTCAATCACTAAATGTCTTAACACACTAAATTAATTAATATTTACATAAAAATTCTTATATTTTTTATATTTATATATTTTTCATATTTAATAAATTATTTACTTATTTAATTATCATTTTTATTTTTATATTATTTTTATGATTAATAATTATATATTTGATCATTATAAAATATTATTATAAATTATGATCATTTTATTATTTTTATAAAATAATTAATATTTATATAAAAACTCTCATATTTGTTTCATATTTTTGTATTTCTCATATTTTTGGTTTTTTTATTGATATCGTTTTCTTATATCGTTCCGTATTCATTTTCGTTTTTCATTTTCATGCGACCTTATAATGTATAATAAAATACAAATACATTTTTTGCTATCTTCGTTTTTATCAATTTCCGATATTCAATAATTATATTGATCGGATTAAATCTAATTTGAATTAAGTTGGTTCAACTATATTTTTTTCATATGTAGAACTCTGGGTCAACTACCGTGAACAACCAGGAGCAACCTTTTGTTACCAACATTTTAATTAATTTAGTTTATGTACGTGTTTGACAAGGACACATTCATAAAGAGACAGTGTCACATGCATGCAAGTGCCAAGAAGGGGGAAAAAATCCATGCTTGATTAAGGTCACAAAAAGTCTCATACAAAATTTGTCTAACCTAATTATATTGGTCTCTACTTTATTTTATTTATCTATTTTAGGGTTGATTGTTAGAAAATAATAAGATTACAAATTTAAAAATTAGGAGACACAATAATCTTATACACAAAATTATCTTTTAAAATTTTAAAATTTATTATTTTATTATTTTATTATTTGTATAACATTTAAGCCCCTAAATAGCCAAAAAAAAAGTAAGATATCAAAACTATGACCCCCCCATATCACATTTTGAGCTAAAGAAGTAAAATGAGCTAAAATCAAAAGGATCAAAGTCAACTTTTTCTACAGCAATAATAATGAATGCCGTGAAAATATAAAATAATAATCGAAGAAAAATTATTATTTTTATCTTTTGAACTCCTCAAAATTTAAGTTTAGATGGAATAATAGACCATCAAATGCCAAGAAAATAGAAGGAAGTGAATCAAAGAGAACAAATGTTGAGATAGAACATACCTTGAATAGAAATATAGGCCAACACACTGCGAAGCTCAATACAATGCGTCGGAAGGATGATATGGATTTTCTTCTAATAAATAAACACCACCTCAAATCCTTGGCTTCCACAATTTCTGGTCTGAAAATGAATTAAAAAAAAAAAAGCACTCATCATCATTTGACTATTTATGTTTTGTTTCATTATCCCACTTAAGCATGAAACTCGCCTTTTGCCATATTCAACAATAATTTAAAAAAAAAAAAAAACAGACAAAAGAAATGCGAAAGTTTCTCACCAAATTTCTCTTTTGTACCCGTGAAGAAAGGTATATTGTGACACTTATTTTTTCAAAATTAATTATTGCTTTGCTATAAAAAAATAAAAGTTCATCATGCAATGCTGTCTTCATGTGCACCCATGTTACAAAATTAAACAAAAATAAATAAATAAAAGAATATGTACCTGTCTTTATTCTTTTAATAATTCAAATTTCCAAAACAAGAAGTTCAAATCAGTCGAACTTTCTAGGAAGAAAAAGGTGGAGAGATGAGTTCAAGCAACTGGTAGCTTTTGATTAGTTAAGTCGCAAAAACAAATTCTCCCTCTTCTGCAAGAGGAGAGAGTTTTCTTTTACATAGCTAGTAACTTCTATTCCTCCTTCCTCCTACAGGCAAACTTTTCAACACTAATATTTTCTTCTTTTGAAATATTTTTTATTTTTGAAATGTTTAAACACACTAAGTTAATTAATATTTATACAAATATTTTTTATATTTACAATTTTAGTATATTCAATTGAATTATTTTTTATTTAATTATAATTTTGTTTTTATGTTTTTTATGATAAAAAATTACATATTTAATCATTTTAGATTTTTATTATAAAATATGACTATACTATCATTTTTATTAAATAATGAATATTTATATAAAAATCCTTATTCTTTTATATTTACATATTTTTTTATGTTTTTGTTTTCTTTATTTTTGCAAAATGTCATTTTTCTGTATCGTTTTGTATCTTTTTTTTTTGCATTTTCATTTCCATACAACCTAACTATTAAATGAAGTGGAGTTTGAGTGAAATTAATTTGAATTACTAAAATAAATTCCACTTATATTTGTGATTAATTAATTCAAATAATATTTTCCAAATAATTAATCATCAAAGCCATATAATGCCTATAACGTAGAAAATCATGATGAATTTACAAATAACTAAAATCCTTATAATGGAAGTGATACCTTTTCTTAGCCATAAACTTCTTTAACTATGATTATTATATGCTCAAAGTCATAATTACTAAAAAGAAAATTGAAAATTCAGTCTCATAAGCCACAAAAATTAAATGCATATTAACTATGAATTTGCGAAATTTCAAATTAATTAAGAAGTTCCCTCATGGAAAAACTGGAACTTAGATTTATTTTTCAAAAATGGAATTGATAAAGTTCATTAAAAAGAAAGTTGGAATTAACAAACAAGGATGAGGAAGCGAAACGAATTCTTTAGGAATTTTGATTTTAATTAGAAAATTTTGCATTCTTTTTACATTAAATTCATAAAATTTGCAAATATGTGTGGTTTGATACATATTAAATATGTGAATCATTTCATAATTAATATTTCTTTTTACTTTAATTCTGTAAATTATATATTTTCTGAATTAACATTATATCTAGACTAATTTACTCACTTTTAATAGAGGATATAGTAATTTCTTTTGAATTTCTAAATCTTTGCAAAAAAAAAAAATACATTTATATTATTGATAGTATTTTGATTCAATGAAAGTATCGAATTCAAGAAATTATTAAGAAGGGCAAAATATGGTAAAATTATTAGTAAAAACTCAACATTGGAAATACACGTGAGTGTGTGTCTGGGAGAAAACTTTGAAGTCCTAAATAAAGAAAACCCAAAGGGCAATCGTGATTTCAACAAGAATTATCTTGTCTTGCCATAGATATTTTTAAGTTATATTTGAAAAAGTTAAATTTAAATTCATCTAAAATTATATCAAATAGATAAATCTCTTGATTGATTATTTTTAACGAATGGGTCCCTTTTTTTTCTACCGACTAGTATATGAGTTTTATCTAATTAATTCGATCTGAGTATTGTGGATTCTATTAAGAAGTTAACTCTTATAAATCTTTTTTCTTTATTTCCAGTGTTTGAACTCAAGATCTCTGATTAAGGAAATAAAATGTCTGAAAACTCAATCTAAAAACGTTTGGTTAAAGGGGGCTTCTTGATGGATCCGTATCTTAGAGAACACTCATAGAAGGCCCATCCCTTGTTGTTTGACACCCAAACAACCAACTATAGGGACACTTGGGGGGACCCAAAACCCTTCAGCCTAAAATAACACAATCATATTATAAGTTTTTTCCTTTTTTTTTTTGGCATCCCGCAATTATGTAATGCATGGTGGCAGACCAAAACTAATCAAAATATGTGTTTGAAATCATGTATAATTGCGGCCCATTTGGAAGTTGGGAGAAATAAAACTTTATATATATATTTTTAAAATTAATTACAAAATATTATAAATAAAATAATATAAAGTAGAAGTAAGTTGAGATGAGCCGTGAAAAATTAAAGTTTTCAAAACACTGATTTAGAAACATCTTTTGCTAGACAATCACAAACATGGAGGAAGGCATGAGATTTGAACTAACAGTTGCGTTAGTTTGGCAATTTGAATCCCAACTTTTAGCATTTTTTTTTTTGGCTCGGCAATGGAGCTGTTATCCATGATGGAGAGAACATGGAATTCACAGGAATCCTACCAGAGGAAATGTGTGATAGAATCCTATCAACTAGAATCCGTTTGAGTGTAGCAGAGGAGGATAGTCTAATACGGAGGCTTAGTGAGAAAGGGGATTCTCTACTAATTCAGCCTATATTTGGATCAAGTACTCGGACCACCTCTTGGAAAATTTGGGGGATGTTTGGTTTGTGTTTGGAAATCAAAATAGAAATCAAAATAAAAGACCTTAGTATCGATTTTAGAAAATCCATGTTTTTAATTGGAATTCACAAACCTTTATTGTGGAGGATTCATTCTCAAACCTCTATTTCCATTTCATTGATTCAAGAAATTCATAAGGGTTTCACTCTGATTATTGATTCTCATTTCTTTTAACCAAACACCGCGTCAATGCCTCTCTAGAGTCCAAACCTTCATATGAAAGTGCACCCAGGAAGGAATTCTAAAATTGAAGCCAGGAACAACAAGAGAATCATACTCAAATCGCAGGTTTGACCTAGGTGCCTAGCGGGAAATCAAATTTTCATTCACTTACCAAGGGACAGCTCGGAAAGTCGTCTACCTCGGGACTGATGTCAGCACTTCTTCAACACCCAGCAAGAAAGCCTGCTGCGGAACCTTCACATAAGGAAAGAGGTAAGCTAAAGGTTGCCCAGTGGCATAGATTTAGGAGGGATTCATATTGGATCCTTCCACATTGTTTTATTGGCAAATTAATGAAATCACATGCATTTTGCGCAAACACTAATGTGAAGGTCCACCGCCATTTTATGATACGCGTTTTTGATTTAGAATTTGTGCCTAACATTCGTTTGCTGAACAATTTCTAAATAAACCCCCCAAAGACAACTCATTGTGAGAATGAATCTTTCCATACTTTAGTGTGGGAGTTTAGAGAAGAAAAGAAAAAAGAAGAAAATGAAAGAAAGAAAAGAAAAGAAAAGAAAAGAGATGATAAAATTTTCTTTTCACTCTATTTGAAAGTTTTAAAAATAAAAGAAAATAATATGAGATTTATTGGAATTAAAAATTTTTTTATCAATTTTTTAAGGTTAAATTTGGTATATCAGTGAGATAACTTTTTTTTTCTCTTCTTTTCTTCTCACTTTTGGGGAGAAAACTTTTTACCTTTAAAATCACCCCAAATCACTTCTTTTCTCTTCCAATAAAACTCCCAAACAATAACAAAATAATTATTTTCTCTCATAATCCTCTCTTTTTTTCCCAAATCACTCCATCCAAACTTAGTGTAAATATTAGACGATAAGAAGAGAAAAAGATAAGACCGTAAAAACAATTTAATTCATATTTTTTTATTAAAAACATGATTCAATTTTTAGAATATTATAAAAGAAATAACATACAAAAAATTTTCCTATCCTTTAGAAAATGAAAAGAAGTGAAAAGTTGCAATTTTGGTCAGAAGAGATGAATTTTCTTCGGAAAAGTTTAAATAATGCCAAAGATAAGAAAAATCTTGGAAAACAAACTTTTGCTTGAAAAATATAATTTACGAACATATTTCAAGGAAGACAACGTAGTTAAAAAAATAATAATAAAAGGAAAAAGAACACAAAAAATATAATAAAAGTATGAAGGATCCAAGGAATGACAAACACATTTACAGTTCAAAGAATAATCTTTATGAATATTAATACTTATAAAAATAGTGACACTTAGATCCTTATGCAATGGCCACCAATTATTTCTTCATCTTATAAAGGAAAATTATACCATACCCGTCGCATAAGAACACTTTTATTCCTTTCACATTGTAAACAATGAGACTGATTTTAAGTTGACATCTCATTTGATGCGACAAAAGGATTAATTATGTCAATTTGGACGCTCCATTCCTTCATCTTTCGCTCCTTCTCTCTAAGCTGTTGGGCTTGTATAAACATGAAAATATGCTAACTGCTCATTTATAACATAGAACTGCAATAGGATACAGACATGCATGCATGAAAAACGGTGTGAGAAACATGATGCAATGATTCTAGCTTCATAAAATTCATATATTCAATGCATAATCATTTTACAAGAGGGAATAGGGTAGCAGATTTTTACCTAGTGAACCAAAAATCGATGAGGAAGTGTTGCCAATTTGGCTGTCACCAAAACTACTGCATATTCATCCTGCAAAGACTGGGTGTGTTCAACGGATAGCTTTCAAATTGTGTTTTGTCGCTGGAGATGATCCAATTTCAAGTCAAAGATCACCGCGAAGCAAAAGAAAGAAAAAAGTTTTTAGTGTAGACTCACAGTGTAAAGAATATTTCTTTTAACAAAATGATGGGCCAAGAAATCACTTCATTCACCTCCAAAATCTTGTTTTGTTTTGATATCGTGAGCGTCAGTGTTCTCATGCGAGAGCGATGACCAAAATGAGATGGCTTAGGAAAGAGATGTCCATTTATGAAGTCTTTGTCTCTAGGAAATTTCTCCGAAAGGGGCCTGATGACCCATTAGAGAGAGTGCGTACTTTCATATTCATATTTTTTATTCATATCTTTTGAAACTTAACATTCCCTCCACACAGAACAACCAGTTTCATTCATATCAGGTGTTGTTTAAGTCCTAAAGGAGGGTGAAGTTCAGGATTGGACCTCTGCGGAATAATACCATCACTAAGCCACGGTAAGCACCTGCAAAATAATACCGTCGTTAAAGAGGATGAACCTTATATTTCGAATTTGAATTTTAAGCTAAATTTAATATGAGAGTCAAATTATTACTTTAAAAACTAACTGCTAAACTAAAGTGTTTTGATATTTATATACCACATACCCTGAATATCAAACTATTTATGCGAAACTTAATTAGATACATCATTTTTTTTTCTTTTTTATAAGGAGATACAATCAAATGAGATTGAATCAAGAAAGAGAAAATGAAAATAGAGATGTTATATCTCTTGAGTTGTCCCTGAGAGAAAATTAGATACATCGTATAAGAAACATAATGTTCTCCACTTGGGGAAGGTACTGAAATCTATGTCAAAAGTGCTGAAACGTAATTAATTAAAATAAAGATGAGGAAATCTTTTTTTAATAGGTTTAAAATTTAGAGAGTTATTTGTTTTTTTAATCATATTGCAAAATGCTATTGCCTCTTTTATGGAAAAGCTACCAGCAGATCCAACATATCTTTCCTTTCTGCTTTGATAAAACTTTTTTATCAAGTTACGCATCTACCATAATAACAAAAATCTGAATTTTAATTTTAAATTTTGAAATTATTATATAAGAGAGAAGAAAAAATTAAAAAATTAAAATTAAAATTTAAAAGAAAAATAGAGAATATACCACTCAAAAATAAAAATAAACAAATAAATATATAAATCGATGCTTAATATTTATGGTGATGATTGATTTCCGAAGTCTGGTCTTTGATGGTTGGTTTTAGATTTTGCTATCTTAGCACAAAAGGAGAGAAAATATATAAATTGGCAATGTTTCTTTAATTTATATATATATATATATACTTTTTTTTTTTGGTTGCTTTTATTGTAAGCATAGGATGCCCTCTCCCGCACTGCACAATTCCTACGTGTTTCTCTTTGGCATATTAACAAGTAGAAGAAAGCTAAAGTTTGCATAAAAATAGTCAAAATAATGTAGGAAAAAGTAGCATCTTTTTTTATTCTTTTTAATTTATTTAATTAATCCAGAATCTTACCTTGCGTATAGTGGCCGCCTTGGTACAGAAATTATATATATGTCCTACAAACACTGGCAGAGCTCACTTTAAAATTCCTTTTTCTTTGCTGATTAGTAAATTCTCACTTCTTCTATTGAATTTGAATTGAATTTTATAATTTTTTATTGTATTCAAATAATATTGAAAATGAACTCCACAGTTTATATCTTCACATAAAATGGATTATTAGAGTTTCCTAAGGTGAGGATGGGCTGTCCAACAGACATTACCAAAATAATGGATAGTATAAAAGAATTCAATATCATGTGTGAGGATGGGGTTTGGATAGCATTCAGCACCCACTAGATCACAATGTTATGTTGGGTAAAGAATTTGGTTAAAGTAAGAAAAATAATTTGATTGATTGTAATGGTTGATTGATATTAATAGATGATACTCCTTTTGTTGAGTAATGTATTATTTA
Source organism: Dillenia turbinata (assembly GCA_037126225.1). Taxonomy (NCBI): domain Eukaryota; kingdom Viridiplantae; phylum Streptophyta; class Magnoliopsida; order Dilleniales; family Dilleniaceae; genus Dillenia; species Dillenia turbinata. The sequence goes on along the minus strand of JBAMMX010000004.1, from coordinate 11,066,787 downwards.
TAAATGAAAATAATTTTTTGGATACACATAATCTAGTTTTTATCTGATGCAAAGAATGAAATGCGTAAATATTCTAATGTTTGAGAGTGGATTTTAGGAAACACGTATAGCTTCCCAAACTATGACGTAGACAACTTGTTTCAACTTCTCTCTCTCTCTTTTTCTGATATAAGAAAATACAATCAAATAAAATTAAATCGATAAAAAGAGAATACAAGATGGAGAGAGTCTGTTGTTTAAGCTATTCTCGAGGGACACAACTTCTCTAGTATTGAGTCCTATAATTTGGATCCTGACTTCGTATCTCCTACTGCTATATAAATCCCCTCAATTATCAATTTACTCATATAATTTACTTGATTCATTAATTTTGTTCATTTCCATTTTTATGTTTATTTAGTTCATTTTAGTCTTGATGTAAATTTTATTTTGTATGTTTGGTGTATGTTTCTTTTAATTATTCTTGAGGATTGTTTCCAGGGCATTTTAGAGTATGTAAGATTGGATTGTTGATGTGGCTTTTTGTTTTTTTTCCCTTCAAGAGCTCCGCCACGATCGATCTTAAGCTTGGGTAAAGAAGTAGGGTTGCGGTAGGCTGACAGCCAGCGTAAAAATTTTTGTCAAAATAAAATAGAGACAAATAAGAATTATTTTACTTTTACAATTAATTTTGATATTATTGTTCTCGACATTATTGTCTTTTAATATTCTTTATTTTTCTTTAGTAAAAATTTTGATATTATTGTTTTTGACATTATTGTCTTTTGATATTTTTTATTTTTCTTTAATTAAAAGTTTTGATGGAATTTAGTTTATCGTCAATTTAGTTTGTTTTATTGCCCTTGTCAGTCGACGTAAAAGTTCCTTGTGTGAATACAAAAATGAGAGACAATAAAGATAAAATTCATCTAGATATTTGGAATACAGGATCTTTAACTGGCAAGTTAGGGGAGATAGGAAAGTAATGAATAGAAGAAAAATTAAAATTATGTATCTACAAAAAACTAAGTGGATAGGGGAGAAAACTAGAATAATTGAACCGTATGAGTATAAATTTTGATACACAGGTAGGGATAGAACTAGAAATGATGTAGAAATAATTGTTCATAAATACCTACATGAGAATATAGTGGAGATAAAAAAAAATAGAATTTTACTTGTCAAAATGGTTAATGGAAAAGATATAATTAACATAATCAGCGTATATGCACCCCAGATAGGTATAAATACAGTAAGTAAAAAATAATTTTGAAAAGATTTAGATGAATTTATATAGAATATATCCAATATAGAGAAATTATTCATCGGGTGAGATCTTAATGGACATGTAGGGGAGAATAACAAAAAATTTAAAACTGTATATGGAAACTTTGGTTTTGATAATAGGAATGAGGCAGGAGAAACCATTCTAGAGTTTGTTATAACATTTGATATGATACTTATAAACACTTTTTTTAAAGAAAAGAAAGTCGCACATAGTTATATATAGAAGTGGGTTGAATGCTAACCAAATAGATTTCTTTATCACTAGGATGAGCGACAAAATGACGTGTAAAGATTGTAAGGTTATACCGGGGGAGAATATAACAACTCAGCATTGACTTTTAGTTGTTGATGTGCGTATGCTTAAAAGGAAAAAAGAATATCATACGTTTGTTGAGTAAAAAATTAAGTGGTAGAAATTGAAAGATGAAAAAGTAACAATTTTTAGAGAAAAATTAATATAGGGATTAACTTGATCGGTTAATGATGATTCAGAAACTATATGGATAAAAATGTCTAATAATATTAAAAATATAGGTAGGGAGATTCTTGGTGTATCTAGAGAGCGGGTACCAATAGGTAAGGAGTCATGGCGGTGGAATAAGGAAGTTCAAACTACTATATGAACAAAACGGAAGTGTTATAGAAATCTTAAAAATAGGAAAAATAATGAGATATTTGAATTATACAAAAATGCAAAGAAAAAAGTGAAAAAGATTATCCAAAAATCAAAAAATAAGGTATATAATGAATTGTATAAGAATTTAGAAACTAAAGATGGATAAAAGAGATTTATAAAATCGCCAAATTAAATGAGAAAAAGAGAAAAGATTTAAATAGTGTTAGTGTATTAAGAGTGAGACTTATAGTATATTTGTGAGGGATGAGGACATAAGAAGACGTTGAAGAGATTATTTTGATAATTTGTACAATGTGGAGGGTACACAAAATATTGGCAATATTACGATACATGTAGAGGAGATCAATAGGGACTTCAAACATAAAATTTATTCTCATGAAGTAGAGGAAACTTTAAAGAGAATGAAGAGCAATAAAGTTTTAGGACTAGATGGTATACCTATTGGGGTGTGGAAATATTTAGGGAAAGTAGAGATAGCAATGTTAACAGACTTTTTAATAAAATTTGGCAAAGCAAGAAGATACATAAAACATGGAGGGAGAGTACACTTATACCATTATATAAGAATAAAGAGGATATATAAAACTGCTCTAATTATAGAGGAATTAGACTTATGAGTCATACTATGAAATTGTGGGAAATAGTCATTGAGTATAGATTGAGATTGGAGATAAACGTATTTCAGAATCAATTTAGATTTATGTTAGGAAGATCCAATATCGAATCAATCCACTTACTAAGAAATATGATAGAGACATTTAGGACACAGAAGAGAAATTTACATATGGTATTCATTGACCTAGAAAAGACGTATGACAGGGTACCAAGAGATATATTGTGGTGAGTGTTGATGAAAAATGAGATTTCTATCAAATACATCGATTTTATTAAAAGTATGTATAATAGAGTTATCACCAACTTAAGAACTTGTGGGGGGTAAGTGATAACTTTTCAATAAATATTGGACTCCATTAGAGATCGACATTAAATCCAATTTTATTTGTAATAGTGATAGATGAAGTTATAAAGAGCATTCATGATGAAATATCATGGTGTATACTATTTGCAGATGATATAATATTGATTGATAAAACTAAAGAGTGCATTAGTACTAAATTAGAGTTATGGAGGGATACACTATACTTCAGAGAATTTAGATTGAGTAGATTTAAAACAAAGTACATGAAATGCACATTCAGTGACAGCTATCAAAACAATGAAGAAACAATTGGTTTAGAAGGACATGATGTAACAAAAAGTGAACGTTTTAAATATTTTAGATCCATTATCTAAAATGACGGTAACATAAATGGAGATGTAAATCATAGGATTCAAACGGGTTTGATGAGATGGAGAAGAGTATCTTGAATTTTTTGCGATCACATGATGTCACTCTCTCCGAAAGGAAAGTTTTATAGAACGACAGTAAGACTTGCCTTATTATATGGTATCGAATGTTGGGCCATTAAACAAAATAAGAGTAGAAAATGGTTGTAGTTGAAATGAGAATGTTAAAATGGATGTTTGGTAAAACTAGAAATGATAGAATTAGAAATGAAGAGATATACAGTAAATTAGGAGTGTGTTCAATTGTGGATAAGATACAAGAATATCGCTTGAAATGGTTTGAGTATATGCAACGAAAACAAAAAAATACACCAATTAGGAGTATTGAGAGCCTAAATATAGAAAATCTAGTAAAATGACGAAATAGACCATTAAAAATCTAGATGCAATGTATTCACAAAGATATAACAGTTAAGGGGTTAACTAAAGAGATGATTTCAGATAGAAACGAATAGCGTAAAAAAATTAAAGAAAGTTAAATCATCACTTTTCTATTACATATGTATTTAAATAGAGAGAGTGTGTGTGTGTGTATTTTTTTAATCATTTTATATTTGTCTCTCAAACGGTCGACCCCAAATTTTGGAATTAAGGTTCAGGTTGTTATTGTTTTATGGCATATGGAGTTACTAGGTCTCTCTCCTGCTTCTTCCTCCTCATCCTTTTATGGAATAGAGTCAATGATTGAATTAAAGAAGAAATAGTCTTTGACCTATACCAAATCAAAATTCTATTTGTTGTTGTCAGGCTCTCAGTTGGAGCCTTCGGTCCAGTCCCATTTGGTAGCCGTTCGGCAGCATTCGGTAGCCGTTCGACAATATTCAGTAGCCATTCGTTAGCATTCGGTAGCTGATAAGTCTATCGGTTCTGTTTAGTAGCTATTTGGAGTCTCACTCAGTAATGATTTCTCAATGTATATTGTATGGTGTATGCTTCTCGATGGATACCTTTCGGTGTTTGCCTCTTAATATAAGTGTTCGGTGCTTAGTCTCCCAATAGCATATCCCTTTGGTGTTTCAGAGTGGATGCTGATCGGTCTTTACTTCTCTCTTTGCTATCAATTGGGTTAATCGATTTCTCACTCTTGGAAAAGAACAAGGTCAAGCATGGCTAGCATTAAACACTAGTATGGGGAGCATTTAATACTAGCATGTGTAAAATGTCAAATGGGTTGTAGCTTCTTGAGGAAGCTACCCAATGCACATTTCCAAAGAATATGAAGTGAACTAAAGTGTGTATAAAAAGGGTTTATTGGCCTTGCTTGGTCCCACCATGAAGAGAGAGAGAGAGGAGTGTGTGGGCTTGAGACAAATAAAAAGGGTGGGAGTGAGACGTTTTATATACATAGAAAGAAAGAAAAAAAAGGGGAAAGTAACGAAAAGTTTTCTTCTTTCTTGCTTCACAGAGAAAGCAAGGGGTGAGAGATAAGTTACTACAACAACTGGATTCTTTTTGGATTAATTTGTAGGTTTTCAAAGAGGTACAATACATTTGTAATCTTTCCATTTGTTGTGAACCTTAGACTTTGGGCATAAGTTTGAGATGTTAAGTCTCCTGTAACAACTTATTTCTTATAGTGGATTTTTTATCTGGTTTGCTCCGTGGTTTTTCTCTTTACACTGAAGAGTTTTTCACATAAATTCTTGGTGTTCTCTTTTCTCTTAATTTTCTTTGCAACATTGGCTTTGTTGTTAATTGTCATTTATCCCAACAATTGGTATCAGAGCTAAGATTATTGTGCTTTGAATCATGAAGAGTAACCAAAATATGGGTTCCATAACAAAGTTGACAACTTCAAATTATTCTATTTGGAAGCCAATGATAGAGGACCTTCTCTATTGCAAGAATTTGCATGATCCAATATTAAGTGAGTTTGCAAAACCGTCTACCATGATTGATGAAAATCGAAAAAAGCTAAATAAAAAGGCTTTAGGTACCATCAGAAAGTGGGTAGACATTAGTGTATTTCATCATGTAGCAACAGAGACTAGTGCAAAGGCTGCTTGGGATAAGTTAGCTACATTGTATGAAAAGAAAACTGCCCTGAATAAAGCTTTTTTGATTAAAAAGCTTGTTAATCTTAAATATAAGGAGGGACACCCTATTGCTGAACATAGACTTCCAAGATGTGTTGAATCAGTTGACAACCTTGAAAATTAATTTTGATGATGAAATACATGCCTTGCTTCTCTTGAATTCTTTGCCGGACACTTGAAAAATACTAGTTGTGACTGTCAGTAACTCAACTTCTAATGGCAAGCTAACATTGGGAATGGTAAATGATAGCATGTTCAATGAAAAAGCAATATGGAGGGACATGAAATCTGGGAGTAGTCAAACTCATGTCATAGAGAACAGGGGTAGAACTAAGGGCGCAGTAAGTCCAAGAAGAGGTCCAAGTCTAAGGAGGCAGTAAAGTGTTATTATTGTAAAAAGACTTGTCACATCAAGAGAAATTGTCGACTCTTGAAAGAGAAGAAGGATGAAAAAGGCAAGAGTGTCTCAGATGATAGCAATGTTGCAGTGGTTGATTCTGATGAAGGGATTGAATTCCTAGTGTGAACACCAAGTGACTGCAATCATGTGGGGGATCCATTGTCTAAATGCATTGTTGACACTGGTGCGGCATATCATTGTGTTCCCAAAAGATAATTGTTTACAACTTATAAACAAAGTGACTTTGGCGTTGCCAAAATGAAAAATAACACTATGTCGCAGATTGTAGGAATTGGTGACATTATTGTCAAGACGAACACCGGTTGTATACTGACTGTACGGGATACTAGGCACATCCCAGATATGACGATGAATCTGCTATCAATTAATGTCCTTGACAAGGAAAGATATGAAAACCAACAAAAGAATGCTCAGTGGAAGCTTCTCAAGGGTACTTTCCTGGTCGCAAAGGGAAAATTATGCTCATGCATGCACAAGACTTGGCTAAGAGTATGCAGCGGGCAGGTCAATGCAGTTGAGGATGATGCTTCACCGAACTTGTGACATAAAAGACTGGGACACATGAGTGAGAAATGGTTGCATCTTTTGGCGAAACAGTCCCTCATTTCTTCGGCCAAAAGTATTTCTTCAAACTCATGTGATTTGTTTATTCGATAAGCAACGTAGAGTTTCTTTCCATACTCCTTCTAAGAGAAAAGAAAATAAACTTGAATTGATTTATTATGATATTTGTGGTCCTATAGAGGTTGAGTCTCTTGATAGAAACAAATATTTTGTCACATTTATTGATGATACTTCACGAAAGGTGTGGGTGTATTTGTTGAAAAACAAAAGTTAGGTTCTGAAACGATTTCAAAATTTTCATGTTATAGTAGAAAGGGTGATAGGATTACCTTTGAAATGTCTTCGGACTGACAATGGAGGAGAGTATATCTCTAATGAGTTTAAAACTTATTGCTCGAAGTACAGAATAAGACATGAGAAGATAGAACCTGGAACACCCTAGCACAATGGTGTGGATGAAAAGATAAATCGCACTATTATGGAAAGAGTTAAATCTATGCTGAGAATGACTAAATTACCAAAATCCTTTTAGGGTGAAGTAGTTAACATAGCTTGCTACCTAATCAACCGATCACCATCAGTCCCTTTGGATTTTGACATTTCAGAGAGGGCATAAACAAGCAATGATGCTTCATATTCTTACTTGAAGGTCTTTGGTTGTAAAGTTTTTGTACATGTACCGAATGAGCAAAGGTCAAAACTGGACAACAAAACCACTCCGTGTGTATTTGTTGGGTATGGTAATGAAGAGCTTGGTTATCGGTTATGGGATCCAGAACAAAAAAAGGTTATTAGAGCAGCGATGTGGTTTTTCATGAGCAAGAGACTATTGTTGATTTCGAAAGGAAAGAGAAAACTGCACAAAGAGTTGGTGAGTATGAGGATGAGTCATCGATAACACCTCTACCTGGTAGTGCCACACCTGGAGGAAATACAGATGAAGCAGAACTTGGAGATACAGATGAGCTTAACATAATTAATGATCGGTTAGATGTCACCGATGACATTACACAGCCTGATGCAATCGGTACCGAGCAGGGGGAGCAACTTCCTCTACAAGAGGGTGAAGAATCTCAACTTAGGAGATCCACGAGAGACCGACAACCATCCACAAGAGACCGACGACCATCCACGAGATATTCCAGTTCTGAATATATTTTACTTACTAATGAAGGGGAGCCAAAGAGTTTCCAAGAAGTGCAGTCCAGTCCCGATAAGGAGTGGTGGTTGGAAGCTATGCAGAAAGAAATAAATTCCCAGCAGAAGAATGCCACTTACGAGCTGGTTGAGCTTCCAAAAGGTAAAAGGCCATTAAGGAACAAGTGGATGTTCAAGCAAAAGAAAGATGGGGAGAAACTAGTGAGGCACAAATCTCGATTAGTGATAAAAGGATTTGCTCAAAAGAATAGTATAGATTTTGATGAGATTTTTTTACCGGTTGTAAAAATGAGTTCCATTCGAGTTGTACTGGGATTGACAGGTAGTCTAAATCTGGAGATTGAACAACTTGATGTTAAGACTGCATTCTTGCATAGCGATTTGCAAGAAGAGATCTACATAAACCAGCCGGAGGATTTTAAAGTGAAAGGGAAGGAACACATGGTTTGCAAATTAAAGAAGAGTCTGTATGAGTTAAAACAAGCTCCCAGACAGTGGTACAAAAAGTTTGATTCTTTTATGGTGAAACACTCCTATAAAAGAACGAATGCAAATCACTACGTGTATGTGAGATCTTTTCCTAATTGCAATTTCATTGTTCTCTTGTTGTATGTTGATGACATGTTGATCGTCGGACAAGATGCTGAGATGATACGCAAGTCGAAAGATGACTTGTCTAAATCCTTTGAGATGAAGGACTTGGGTCCAGCTAAACAAATTTTGGGCATGGATATTATTCGGGACAAGAGAGCTAGAAAGTTGCGGTTATCCCAGGAGAAGTATGTTGAATGTGTGCTCTGTTGGTTCAATATACAACATGTTAAACCAGTAAGCACACCTCTTGCTAATCACGTTAAGTTGAGTAAGAGATCTTGTCTATCAACTGAGGAAGAAAGGCATGTCATATTAACCATTCCTTACTCATCGGCAGTCGGTTTATTGATGTATCTCATGGTTTGCACTAAGCTTGACATAGCTCACGCAGTTAGTGTGATGAGCAAGTTTCTCTCTAATCCGGGAAAGGATCACTGGGATACAATGAAGTGGATATTCAGGTACGTGGGAGGTACTTCCAAGTTGTCATTGAGTTTTGATGGCAAACAACCAGTTCTGGAAGGGTTTGCTGATGCCGACATGGCCGGTGATCTTGATAATAAAAGATCTACATCAGGGTATGTGTTCACTTTTGTTGGGGGAGCCGTATCATGGCAGTCTAAGTTGCAAAAGTGTGTTACTCTATCGACTACAGAGACCGAATATATTGCAGTAACCGAAATCAGTAATGAGATGTTTTGGTTAAGAAAGTTTCTTTATGAACTGAGGATGACAAAAAGAATATGTGGTGTTTTGTGACAGTCAAAGTGCTTTGAATTTGAGTAAAAATACCATGTATCATGCAAGGACCAAACATATTGATGTTCGGTACCATTAGTTGCGGTCGGTGATTGAAAATCGCATGTTGGAGTTGAAGAAAATCCACACCGATAAAAACACCACAGATATGTTGACGAAGGTGATTCCCAAAGAAAAGCCTGAGCTTTGCAGTAATCTAGTTGGATTGAGTACTATGGCCAAGGTAATGTTCAAATGATGGAACTGAAATAATTTATCTCCTCCTAATGGGACTAGAGGGGGAGATTGTTATTGTCGGGCTCTCGGTTGAAGCCATCGGTCCAATCCCATTCGGTAGCATTCGGTAACCGTTCGACAATATTTGGTAGCCGTTCAGTAGTATTCGGTAGCCAATGAGTCTATCGGTTCTGTTCAGTAGTTATTTGGAGTCTAACTTGGTAGTGATTTCTCAATGTATACTGTTCGGTACATGCTTCCCGATGGATACCTTTTGGTGTTTGCCTCTTAGTATAAGTGTTCGGTGCTTAGTTTTCCGATAGCATATCCCTTCGATGTCTCAGAATGGATGCCGATTGGTTTTTGCTTCTCTCTTTGCTATCAATTGGGTTGATCGGTTTCTCACTCTTGGAAAAGAACAGGGCCAAGCATGGCTAGCATTAAATGCTAGTATGGGGAGCATTTAATGTTAGTATGTGTAAAATGTCAAATGGGTTGTAGTTTCTTGAGGAAACTACTCGATGCACATTTTCAAAAACATGACGTGAATTAAAGTGTGTGTAAAAAGGGTGGCCTTGCTCGGTCCCACCACGAAGAGAGATAGAGGAGTGTGCGCACTTGAGACAAATAAAAAGGGTGAGAGTGAGACGTTTTATACACATAGAAAGCAAGAAGCAAAAGGGGAGGGAGTGACAAAAAGTCTTCTTCTTTTTTGCTTCTCAGAGAAAACAAGGGTTGAGAAATAAACTACTACAACAACTGTGTTCTCTTTAAATTAATTTATAGGTTTTCAAAGAGATACAATACATTTGTAATCTTTTCATTTGTTGTGAATTTCAAAATTTGGACATAAGTTTGAGATGTTAAGTCTTCTATAACAACTTATTTTTCATAGTGGATTTTTTATCTGATTTGTCTCGTGGTTTTTCTCTCTGCACCAGAGAATTTTCCATATAAATTCTTGGTATTCTCTCTTCTCTTAAATTTTTTACAACATTGATTTAGCTGTCATTTATCCCAACACTATTTCCTTTCTCCCTATTTATGATCAAATCAAGAGACACAAACATAGAACAATTACTCAAGCTCTCAGGAATTGGACCTGTGTGAACATATTGTTTTGAAGATACAATTCATTTGAGCTATTTCTAATACCTGAACACCCCACCAAAATTTCCAACTCTATGACAATCCTTAAATTGAGTTCTATGGCTGCATTTTTGAGTTTTTGATACACTAAAACTTTTGGAGGAACGTTGTACTTCCATATGCTTTCGTCCAATCCCAACCTGTTTTGAAGAAGATTGCTGCCTCCGTGACATCATAAGCACCTTTTTTGCTTTTCCTCCATACTACTTTATCACTCTTATCTCTTTACGGTTTTACATGGTCTAAATCAGAAAGTTCTCCACCTCATTTTCTTCCCAATCAAATAACCTTCTCCTCCAAACAAAACACCACTCCAGTGATTCCCATCCCAGGAGCCAAAATCAGCAGCAGAAGCATCTTTCTTCTTACATAATTGAATAAGTCTTGGAAAACTGACTTTTAATGAACACTCTTTTTCTATTAAAATTATAAATTTTGCTCCGAAACGGAACAAGCGAAATATTTTCTAAATATTTCGGTTATATTTGGCCAAAAAAATCAGAATAAGCTGAGATGTTAAGTGAAGTGATTTTTTCTTCTTTTTTTTTTTTCCTTTTATTTTGCTCCATTGTTTGAAGTGGAACAAGACATCCACCTATTCAAACATGAACGAAAAAAATTGACAACCTTAATCACTTAAAAGTACTAATGATGAAGCTTTGCTCGTCATGTGGCCTGCTTTAATTATTTTAATTATTTAGTTATATTTAAAGTCTTTTAATATTATTTCAAGATTATTAAGAAATATCAAATATTTGAATAAATTAATTATAATTTTATTTTAATTATGCAATTTAATATTTAACTTTATTATTTTTTATGTTTATATTAATGGGTAATTTTAATATTATGCAAATATTATTTTATTATAATAATTTAATTCAAATAATGAATTATCAGAGTTTCGTATTTTTAAATTGTTTTCATGTTCAATTTTTCTAACATGGCATCGAGACATTGGTTCAATCAAGCAATTCAATTTTTTTAGACTATTTATTACATTTATCAATTGTCTCTTGTTGTTTGATTAACAATTGATTCAGATCTTGAATTTGCTTTGTGTTCGTCAGAAGATTTTTAATTGGCCGTGTAACCTTTCTGCTAAACAATTTGTTATTATGATTCAGTGTTGTATAACCTTTTTGTTCAAATAATTTGCTTTTATAGTTTTCAAAAGTTCTTTTATTCATATTTTTGAAATTTTAACGCCACTCGTTTTTTATTTTTAAGAACTCAAGATCCCTTTTCTTTTTTTTTTTTTTCCCTTTCAAGAACTCATGTTCTTTTTGTAAATACGGAGAAGATTATTTTACTTTTCAATTTCAAGTGCTAATAATGATTTGATTGTAATGATTTCATTTAATATTTAATTTTCTTATTATATTTATAATAATGGATAATAAATATTTTATAAAAACTTCTCTTTAAAATTCTTGAATTCAAGTTTTTCTTATATATAAAAAAAATGTTGATTTTATTATAATAGTTTAGTTAAAATAATAATTATTTTATATATATGTGTGTGTGTGTTGGGCTTGCAGGTGCAAAGGAAGAAAAAGAAAAAAAAAATGCCAAAACTATGTACGATGACCGATGAAACTCAAAAAAGCAAAGCAATTTCAGTAACTGGTTGAGACAAAGTAAAATCAAGGAATAACTTTATTAGTTTGTAGGGATAATACCATTTGACATTTTCAAGCAGAAGCATATTTTGATTCGTCCATTGTTAATTATAAGTTTGATCGAAGAAGATAAGATGCTAATGAGGAGAGAAAGACTTGGACTAAATTTCAAAAGTGAAAGATGCCTACCTCACTGAGAGAGTTGCGGTGATAGCAAGCTCACCCGCCCCATGGAATATTTATTCGTGCTTCTCTGAGACTTCCCCATTGTCTATTGCCTCTCTATTCATGATATTTTTGCAGTTGTTTAATGAGAGAGAGAGAGAGAGAGAGAGAGAGATAAAGAGAAGCTGAGGCGAAGTACGGTCACATGAAAGTCGCGTGCTGCAGTCTACGTGACGAAAGGGCTATAGATGGGAAACACATCAATGGAGGATTGGCCTTCGGAAACTAGTGTTACGCCTGTAGAGCACACCACAAAAAAGTTGACCCTATCCACTTAGAAAGGGCGAAACCTTTTTGACTTCCAAATTCCAACTACGTGAGTGAGCTGGGAAGCTTCTAGGAAGAAGCTCAAATGACCACCCATGGACATGCATGAATTGATCACCAAATATATTTCTTTAAAGTTTAAAATTTTTTTTAAATAGTTTTTATTATTGTTGGTTCTACCTTTAAAATTTGTAAAAATAAATTTTAATTTTCCCCTAAGTCTCCAATTTAATTAAGCTTTCATACCCAGTTGATATTCTATGAGAAAAGTGATTTAGCCTCTAATTATATAGTAAAACTCCTTTTCTTTCTCCTTTTTCTCTCTTGTGTAAAAAGTTTGTAAAACTTCAAACAATAATTTATATCTTTTGATAAATATTTTGGATTTCAACTTTTTTGTTCCTCGATGATAATTTCTCTATAATATGTTCTTTTTACCAAAAAAAAAGGAAGAGAAAGATATCAATTAGGTAAGTTTGTCCTTGAATTAAGTGGATAGATTTTTAATGCCTTTAACTTTTTAGATTAGTTGATTTTTTTTTTTAGAAATAAAAGATCGTAACAAAAATTCAAGAAATTACTTGGAGTAAACTTAGAATTCAAGAGATTACTTGAAATTTACTTAGAATTCAATGGGATATTTATGGCTCTTGTCTACTTTTTTATGGTTAATCACAGCTTGTAAGCCATCTTCATTTGTTTTGTAAAAAAACAAAATAAAAGAATTATACATTTAAAACATATTTTTATGTGCGTTCATATAGACATCTGACTATTAAAAAAAAAATCTAGAGATCAAACTGTTTCCTTAATTAATAGAAAAAATCAAAAAAAAAAAAATTAACCTTTTTTATAAAGTCTCCGATGGCTATGAATGAAATTATGCGATTTTTTTTTTTTTTTTTTTAAGGGAGGAAAAAGAAGAATTTCATTTTCTTTAGAACCAATTACACCTTGTTAAAGTCCAAACTTAATTAATTGCAAATTATTCTTAGAAAATTGTGTCATGCCAAATATCATTAAACTATATCTAAATATAGGACATATAGTTTAGATACAAAAATCATATGGACATCTTGCCTTTAAAAAATGATCAATAAAATTTTATGAACACAATTTATATTAATTTAACGTTGTGTATAATATTTTCGGAGCTAGGGTTCGATATTAGAGTTACTTTAAATTGTAAACCACCACCTTGATAGAGTGACAAATATTATACCCCAAAGTAGTATTTGGTAAATTAAGCTGTTGCTAAGATTTTCTCAAACGAAGAAGTTATTAAAAATAAAAATTTTAATTTTTTATAATATTTTTTTTTAAAAAAAACCTATTGTTTCCTCTAAACGATATAAGAATCTCACGGACCTTCAAATATTTTGTTTCTTAAAGCATTACAGTTATGAATACCGTACCGATAGTTATAAAATTTTTATTATTGGTAAGAAATCTTTTTGCACTAGAATATCTTGTCTTACTATACCGGCTCATTATGTAGTATTAAAAAGATATGCATTTATATATATTTACATATTAAAAATTCAACATAATGATTTAAAAATAAAAATGAACAAATATTAACTCAAATATCTGATACTAAATAATTTTCAAATTATTCAATGCAAACTAAATCTCATGCATCCAGGCGTCAGGGCATATGACTGCTCCATATCAACCATATTTCAGTGATAAGCTGGTTAACCCCACATAGTATGAACTGTTATATATATATATATATATATATATATATTTTTTTATATATATATATATATATATATATATATATATATATTTGGTTTAAATGGATACTTACCACCAGTATTCGGATTTAATTTGACTAATTCGATCAAACACTGTAAAATCTATTAAGAGATTAGCAAATCAGTCTCACACGAGACAACATTAACAACCATGAATTGGCTGCAGCAAGCTGCCCAAATGTAAATTGGCTATGGCCCACTACGACGAAAATTAACGACAGATAATTATTCATCACTAATTAGTAATAGAATTACGACGGAAAGATTAGCGATAGAAAAATCCGTCGAAAAAAATTCCGTCGCTAAAATTAGCGATGGAATTATTTCCATCTGTAATCCGTCGCTAAAACTTGAAAAAAAAATTTAGACAAATTAGCAATGAAAAAATCCAACGTTAAAAATTTCATCGCTAATCCGTCGCAAAAATTAACGACGGAATTAATTCCATCAATAATCCATCGCTAAAATTTGAATGAAATTTTTTAGATAAATTAGCGACGGAATTAATTCCGTTGGAAAAAATTCCGTTTGTAATCCATCGCTAAAACTTAAAAAAAAAATTATATTTTTTATTAATTATAATTTTGTGTTTTTATTATTTATAATTTTGTATTTTTTATTAAATATTAAATTATGACATTGGTTTTTATTAAATATAGTTTTATATTTTTATTAAATATAATATTATATTTTCATTAAAAATAATTTTGTATTTTGTATTTTTATTAAATTAGGGTATTGCTTTTTTATTAAACATAATTTTATATTTTTATTAAATATAATTTTATACTTTTATTTAATATAATTTTGTGTTTTTATTAAATGTAATTTTATATTTTGTATTTTTATTAAATTAGGGTATTTTTTTTATTAAATATAACTTTATATTTTTATTAAATATAATTTTATGCTTTTATTAAATATAATTTTGTGCTTTTATCAAATATAATTTTGTATTTTTATTAAATGTAATTTTTTATTTTGTATTTTTATTAAATTAGGGTATATTTTTTTATTAAATATAATTTTGAATTTTTATTAAAAATAATTTTGTATTTTTATTAAAAATAATTTTATTTTTTATTAAATATAATTTTGTATTTTTATTAAATATAATTTTGTGTTTTTATTAAATATAATTTTATATTTTTATTAAATGTAATTTTATATTTTGTATTTTTATTAAATTAGTGTATTGTTTTTATTATTAAATATAATTTTGTACTTTTATTAAATATAATTTTGTATTTTTTTAAAATATAATTTTGTGTTTTTATTAAATATAATTTTGTATTCTTATCAAATGTAATTTTTTATTTTGTATTTTTATTAAATTAGGGTATTATTTTTTTATTAAATATAATTTTGAATTTTCATTAAAAATAATTTTGTATTTTTATTAAATATAATTTTGTATTTTTATTAAATATAATTTCGTGATTTTATTAAATATAATTTTATTTTTCTATTAAATATGATTTTTTTATTAAATTATGGTATTGTATTTTTATTAAATATAATTTTGAATTTTTATTAAAAATAATTTTGTATTTTTATTAAATATAATTTTATATTTTTATTAAATATAATTTTGTATTTTTATTAAATATAATTTTGTGTTTTTATTCAATATAATTTTGTTTTTCTATTAAATATGATTTTGTTTTTTCATTAAATTAAAGTATTGTATTTTTATTAAATATAATTTTATGTTTTTATTAAATATAATTTTTTATTTTTTATTTTTATTAAATCAGGATATTATTTTTTTATTAATATAATATTATATTTTTATTAAATTAGGGTATTGTATTTTAAATAGTGATAGTGAGATAGAAAATAAAGAAGTAAAAAAAAAAGGAAATAACACATAAATCATTGTGATATAATGGTTAAGATAATTCAAAATATACTTGAAAACTCAAATTTGAACCTAGTTGAGAGCATTTTTTCAATAAATTAAAGCAGGGGCATGGGCGGCGGTCCATGCACGGGCGGGCGTGGGCGGGGCATGGGCAGCGGCCAGTGCGCGAGCGGGCATAGGTATGGGTGTGCAGGCGTGTGCAGTTATGACGCATGACTTTCAGCGTGCACTGGCGGTCGTGGGTGGGGCATGGGCAATGGCCTGTACGTGGGGGGCATAGGTATGGGCGTGCGGGCGTATACGGTTACGGCACACGACTTTCAGTGACGGAAAAAATTATATCGCTAAAAAATCCATCAGTAATTTAATTTTAATATTTTTCAAATTATTCCAAATTATCGACAGATTAGTGATTGATTTTTTAGCGACGGAACTTTTTCGTCGTTAATCCGTCGTTAAATTTTTCAACAGAAATATTTTCGTCGCTAAATTCAGCGAGATGACTTTCAGTGACGGAAATTCCGTCGCTGATTTTCCATCATTAAAAATTTTTAAAGACAGAATATGGGATATCAGCTATGGATATTTTTGATACCTCTTTTCTGGTAGTTGCCGTATTCAACAAGCCATTGTCGACTTACGATTTTATTTTATTTTTTTGATCGGTGATTTTATATTTAGATTGACCAAGTTGAGGAACTATTTTCAATAAGTGTGTCCGCATCGTACTAAACGAGGGTCATTTTCAACCATCAATTTCCAGGCAACTTTGCGCAATGCTACAAGGTCGTCGTCTGGGTAATTTCATGGAAAATCTCTGTTACAAACAAGTGGTCTTCATAGGAAAACAACGTTCCCTTCTAAAACCTTCGTTATCAACAAGTGGACAGAGAATGGCTTTCCCTTCTCTTTGTCTTTCGACCACAAATATAACATTTTATTTTATTACTTGCAGGTGACAAAAACATCACATGTTACATGGTGTGTCAATAGTTAAAAATAATAATAATACGTTAGGTTTATAATATATTTATCAAATTATGTATAACACAATTCAAAATATTAAATTCTCAACTGTAATAAATTATTTTTGATAATTTTAAAATCTTTTTTTTTAAGATTTAAAAATTTTTAAATTTTGAAATCAAAATTATCTTCTCTCTGAATATATAAATGTAACTGGGAAAAAAATATATAAGTGTAACCGGAATAAAAAAGTAATTTTCAAACTCTTAATCAGGAGAAGAAGAGAATATAAGTGTCACTCGGAAAAAAAAATAATTTTAAAACAATCTATGGACGCTGATCAATTTTATATTTGAAAATTACATTACCTAAACATATTTAGATTCAGAGTTTCAAAGAGATATATATGTTTTAAATGTAAAATGACAAGTAAAAATGTTGAATAAGTACTAACCAGGAGCATGTATGGATTTAGACAAAATTTTGACTTCTTTAAAATCCGATAAGGCTTTGGAATTATGGTCGAACTAACTTGTGATTCTTGGTCCCGTTCTGAAACTGACTGTTACGCGATTTAGGTATATCATGATTTCGGACAAGTATACCCTAGTTGAGTGTTGTGTATAGTGTTGAACAAATGTCGATCTCACGAGAATATTTTATATTACCAAATATGAATAACCCTAATTTAAGTTGAACAAATCAAAAAACAAAATCTAAAATATGAAATTCTAATATAATAAAAACCCTAGGACATCGATTTCATTTATTTTTATCTTTCTACACGGTCAAATCTCTTCAATCCCTAAATTCATTGGCTAATGATTTATAATTGATGATGATAGATTTTCATAAATTAGATTTACCCAATGGTCATGCAATGAATCCCTAATTTATCTAACTAAAACTCAATGGTCATGCAATTTCGATTAAATCAAACCGCATTAAGTTTTGTGAAAATCTGTAAATTAAGGTTTCCCTTAATCCCCACAGATGAAATTAATTCAATGGTCATGCTCATAATTTCATATGGATTTTATTATTTGGACTAATTTTATACAATTATATTGGTCATGTATGCACTCAATCTCAAATCATCAAAATGTCGGGTCCAAAAACGTTCGAAACATTAAGAACAATAATAAAGTCTCATCAAAATAATAATCATACCAATATAACTTAAGGGAAAGAATCAAATCAAGCTATGTATTAATCAAAAAATAAAATCTATCGAGTGTTAGGAAAAATAAAATTAACTAGACAATGAAAAGAAAAATAAGAAAGTAAAAGAAAACATTACAACTGTTGTTTGCATGAACATGGAGGTCGAAGTTTCTTGGGATGGAGGAGACTAAAAGGGTTTGTAAAGTGGTGAAAGAATGAGAAAAAGAAAAATTCATGCCTCAGGAGCTGCCCTATTACCATATATATATAGGAGTGAAAACCCTAAAAAAAATTTAGTAACTTGAACTATTTTAGAAGTTTGGACTTTGAATTTGATTTGAAAACTTTCTTTGCTAGTTGATGATGATCTTTAACTTTCCAAATATTTGAAAATTCTTTTTTCTTCAATTTAGATAATTTCTGAAATTATCAGTAATGCAAATCTGAAATTTTAGTACCAGGTTTCTATTTTGATTCTCAGTTTCCATTTTCTAGCACTGTAGTAACTTTGACTAAATTTTTGGGTATTTTTTGGTCTGACCCAGCCTCTGAGGTCTTCATAAGAGTTATAGGGCTCGAAGTCTTCTTTCCAACGGCATAAAAATCGCCTCAATCGTACATCATAACAAAAAATTATGGTTAAAATACTGAATATTGACTGTCCGATCCGAAAATAGCAAGTTTGCTCAATTTTTCCTAAATCAATGACTATGAAAATAAATCAATATAAAATTATAAAATATGGTTCAAATTAATTCTAAAACACATAAATAAATGCTAAAAAATATATAATTCAAGTGTATAAAAATATTGCTATCAAATATCCCCACACTTGAATATTTACTTATACTTAAGCAAAAATAATTTTCTTCAAAAACCAATTCAATTTTTTGTCAATTCCCTAACTATGCGTACGACATGCTCAAACTGGAATTACAATCAAGATAATTAATATTTCACAGCATTTAATACTAGAAAAGCCACTATACCTCCTATAGTCTCCTCGAAATCAAGAATAATGTAAGATTTAAACACCCTCACAGTCAGTTCACTCAATAGAATGAAGAGAGATACTATTCAACTATTCAAAGCACTCAATGTATGTAAGGGTATGTGTATCACTCAAATTAACACGATGATATGACATTACCATAAGTTTGCTCATATATCAAATCTCCATCACTTAAATATGAAATCTAAACACCAATCAAAATGTCTTTTATTTGGTTGTAACGGAGTTAGGGTAAATGGTAGGATAATGGATAAAATATAGAATTAAAATGATTCACTAAAAATACTTAAGTATCAGACCATGACATCCTTTACATCAAGGTAAGAGAATACTGACTCTAACTATGAATATATAATGTGAAATATCACTTATCCAAAGCAAAGAACAATGCAATGAACTTTCTTGTAAGAGTGAACAACATCAAGAAAGAAAAGTGTCCCCTTTTTTCTCGATTTTTCTTCTTTTTCTCTTTTTTTTTTTCTTTTTCTTTTTTTTTTCTCTTTTTCTCTTTTTTTTTTCAACCATCAAGTGTTTTTTCTTTTTTGTTTTGGGCTGGTTTTTTTTTTTTTTTTTTTGAGTACATCGACTTGATAACAAAAAAAAATCATAATACCACAAAAACTAGGATGACATGCTATCAACTATAAGTACTTTAGTGAATTTGGGTTCAAACTCTGGGGTTAGAAAGAATGAGGGTCATGTGGTAGATTATGTAAGTCATTAAAGAACGAAAAAGGTTTAGATTCAAATGGGTTAACTAAGGGATAATATGATAGGGATGATATTTTTTGAAAGCTAAATTTATGTAAACTTAGATGCCTTAATCATTTTGTGTATGAAAATCAAGAATGTGGTCTCAAAATGCATAACAGAGCAAGTTCTAGATTAATTAATTCATGTGTGATATACGCTCAACAAGAAAAAAAATAATAGCAAGAAATTACTCTTTAAGGCTCAAATCCTCACTAAGGTAAGTTTGTGTCAAATCTTGCATTATCTGTCTTTCAAATCAACCATAAGAAGATGAATAGTTAATCATATACCAAATAGTTACTAATATCAATCATCCTTCATATAATCTAATTCAATACAAGTAACACGCAAGGACTAGAAAACTCAAGAAAAATTTTCGTTGTCATGAAAGAATTCAACAAAAATTTTTTAGAACGAAACAAAAATTCAGCACTCAAATTCCTATAAAAAAATTAGCAGCCTATGTATGCATATTCCCCCACACTTAATTTAAACATTGTCATCAATGTGAAAAAAATAAATAAATAAAATAAAAGCAAAGAGAACAGAGGACTCCCCTGAAATGTAGCCTTCTTTTTGACTTCTTCCTTCTCGTGTTTAGAGTTGCTTATTCACCTATAAAATACCATAAAAAACTTAAATTTAAAGTAAATCAACAAAAACAAATACTAAAGAAAATCATAAAAAAATATTGGGTTGCCTCCCAATAAACACCTTTCTTTATTGTCTTTGACTAGACATTATTTCTTTATTTCAACCTGACTCATAGATCTTCATATTGTGACCATTCATTGCATCTTGCCATGCTTTTGTCATTCCCTTGTCAATTTGAACATTCTCAGATATCTCTTGTTCTTCCTCAAACTTATTGAATTGAAACTTCTTTTTCTTACCCGCATGAGACCTACTTTTTGAATTAAATTCATTTAACTTTACACCCAAAGTAGCATATACATCAATATATTCATTGTTTAAAAAATCATGTTTGACTTGTGACGAACTGATAATGTAATTTTCAACAGGATCACTTGAATGAGAGATATTAACATCATATTCAAAA
This sequence comes from Dillenia turbinata, assembly GCA_037126225.1. NCBI lineage: Eukaryota > Viridiplantae > Streptophyta > Magnoliopsida > Dilleniales > Dilleniaceae > Dillenia > Dillenia turbinata. The sequence goes on along the minus strand of JBAMMX010000004.1, from coordinate 11,045,947 downwards.
ATCTTTTTAGTGCATTCAAATCTAGAAATCTCTTGTTTAAAAATTTTTTTCATGCGACGAAAAACATTAAACTCAATTTTTTCGTCATCCATTCTCAGTATCAACTTTCCAGCAGAAACATCATTCAGAGCACGTGCAGTGTTTAAGAAGGGTCGACCTAAAATCAATGAAGTACTCTCTGCATCATCTATATCCAAAATGACAAAATCTACAGGAAAAATGAATTTATCAACTTTTACGAAAATATCCTCTATGATCCTCTCGGATGTATTATGCTATTATCAGCTAATTGCAAAGAAATATTGGTAGGTCGATAATCCTTTAACCCTAATTTCAAAAATGCAGAATATGACATGACATTTACACCGGCACCCAGATCACACAAAATATCAAAAAAATCAGAAGAACCAATTGTGCAAGGGATAGAAAATCTCCCTGGATCAAAAAGTTTTGGTGGTGGCTTCCTTTGCAAGATTGCTGAGCATTCCTCCTTTAACTTGACTTTCGAAACTTCATCTAGCCTCTTCTTCTTTTTAATCACATCCTCGAGGAATTCCCAATAACCTGATACTTGTCTGATGATATCCAAAAGGAGAATGTTAACATGCAGTTTCTTAAAAATTTCTAAAAATTTTTCAAATTTTGCTTTTGCTTGTAAAAGACGTCCAGGAAAAGGAAGAGGGAGTTTATATTGACTTAAATATAAAGTACTTCCCTGTTTAGAATCTGATGCCTTAACCTTCTCATTGGTAGGCTGATGTATTTCTTCCTTGTCTTCTTGTTTTTTCTCTTTTTCTTAGGATGGATCCGAGAACTGCTGCAATTCCTTTTCATTGTTCAACGAGATTTCATTTACCTGCACTCTTGGATTTTTCTCAGTATCACTCGGCAGTCGACCTGTCACACGAGAATGAAAAGCATTAGCTAATTGATCAATTTTATTTTCAAGCCTCTCAAACGTTTCATTAGTAGTTGCTTCTAAGCATTCAAATCTTTCGTTGGTCGTTGCTGCCAAACTCTCAATTCTTTCACTTGTCACAGTTGCTAAGTGTTCGATTGTCATTTTCTAAGATTGTTTGTTCTCCCTTTGCTGTTGAATTGTGTGAACCCTGATAGATTGGTTGGTCTTTGCGGTGCTTCCTGACTCCATGAAAAATTAGGATGGTTTCTCCATCCAAGATTGTATGTATTTGAGTAGGGGTTATTCTGAAGCCTGCAATAGTTAGAAACATAATTCGCTTGTTGCACCTGTGGACACTCAGAAGGCACGTGAGTAGATTCACCGCAAGAATCATAATATAAGGCTTGGTTACTCACAGCATTTAGTTGATTAATTTTCATGCAATTAATTAAAGAGTCGATTTTCGCATTTAGTATGGTAGAACTATCAACATCATGCATAGCAGCTCTCTGTCTAGGGTTTTCACGTTCATTAGACCAATCGTATTGATTCGAAACCATATCATCTAATAATGCACATGCCTCATTATATGACTTACTCATGAATGCACCCCCAGCCGTAGCATCAATGGTAATCTTAACAGATCGTAAAAGACCTCCATAAAATGTTTGTAAGACTAATCAATCATGTATACCATGATGTGGACACTTTCTAATCAAATTCTTAAAATGTTTCCAAGCACAATATAAAGATTCACCATCAAATTACCTAAAACTAGTGATATTATTACGTAACTTAGCAGTTTTACTTGGTGGAAAGTATTTGCTTAAAAATGTTTGAGACAGATTTTTCCAATTCGTGAAATGATTAGAAGGGAATGAATTAAGCCATACCTTTGTCTTTCCCTTGAGAAAGAAAGGAAATTAGTGTAACCTTATGGCATCTGAACTCACCCCATTTAGTTTGATGGTATCGCTGATTTCTAGAAAATTCTTCAGGTGACTGTTTGGGTCTTCAAAGGTTTCTCCACCGAATTGATCAGCCTGCACCATATCAATGAGACTAGGTTTCAGTTCAAAATTATTAGGCTCAATAGTAGGACATGCAATACTAGTTTGAATATCATGAAGTCTAGGCATAGAAAACTCCCTCATGGCTCTATTCTCTTGATCCATTGCAACCTCACACTTCTTCTCTTCAACTTGTCTACAAATGGTTCTGAGAGTCGTCTCTATTTCAGGATTGAATTTGACTAGGTCAGAATTTGTCGATCTTAGCATAAACTCTGTATGGACACAAAAATAACATAAATTAAATTTCCAAAATAAATTACAAAAACCACTCTAATAAATCTAGATTATCTATGTATGAATGAAAATCACCAAAATATAGCAAAAAAGGCATAAAAGATATCTAAACAGAAAACTAAAAATTTAAAAAGTCACTAAAAAATCAAAGAAAAATAGAAAAATCTATGAAAACAATGGAATTTGGTCGAGATAGAGTGGTACTCATAGTAGCACTATGAGTTTAGTTCAGTGGCTCGAAATCTTTTGAAACAAGTGGTCGTTTCACCCCCAATCAAACTGTTTACCCAGAATCCGGAAATTTCCCAAAAATTTTGTCAAAATTCCAAAACCAAAATCTAAAATAGTAACTATACAAACTAAACCCTAATATAAACAAGAAATAACAAAGTTCAATATCAAATAAGGTTATCCTGGTTAATATACAAAGATATCTCCGACAACGGCACCAAAAACTTGTTACGCGATTTAGATATATCACAATTTCGGGCAAGTATACCCTAGTCGAGTGTTGTGTATAGTATAAAACAAGTGTCGATCCCACGAGAATATTTTATACTACCAAATATGAATAACCCTAATCTAAGTTAAACAAATCAAATCAAGTTATGAAAATTTTAAAAACTACTAAAAACAAAATCTAAAATATGAAACTCTAATATAATAAAAATCCTAGGACATCGATTTCATTTATTTTTATCTTTCTACACGGTCAAATCTTTTTAATCCCTAAATTCATTAACTAATGATTTATTATTGATGATGACATATTTTCCTAAATTAAATTCACCTAATGGTCATACAATGAATCCCTAATTTATCTAACCGAAACCTAATGGTCATGTAATTTTGATTAAATCAAACCACATTAAGTTTTGTGAAAATTTGTAAATTAAGGTTTCCCTTAATCCCCAAACATGAAATTAATCCAATAGCCATACTCATAATTTCATATGGATTTTATTATTTGGACTAATTTTGTACAATTATATTGATCATGCATGCACTCAATCTCAAATCATCAAAACGTCGGACCCAAAAACGTTTGAAACATTAAGAACAATAATAAAATCTTATCAAAATAATAATCATGCCAATAAAACTTAAGGGAAAGAATCAAATCAAGTTATATATTAATCAAAAAATAAAATCCATCGAGTTCTAGGAAAAATAAAATTAACTAGACATTGAAAAGAAAAATAAGAAAGTAAAAGAAAACATTACAACCCTTGTTTGCATGAACATGGAGGTCAAAGTTTCTTGGGATGGAGGAGGCTAAAAGGGTTTGTAAAGTGGTGGAAGAATGAGAAAAAGAAAAATTCGTGCCTCAAGAGCTACCCTATTACCACATATATATAGGAGTGAAAACTTTAAGAAAAATTTAGTAACTTGAACTATTTTGAAAGTTTGGACTTTGAATTTGATTTGGAAACTTTCTTTGCTGGTTGATGATGATCTTTAACTTTCCAAATACTTGAAAATTCTCTTTTTTTCACTTTGGATAATTTCTGAAATTATCAGCAATGCAAATCTAAAATTTTAGCACTAAGTTTCCATTTTGATTCTCAGTTTTCGTTTTCCAGCACTGTAGTAATTTTGACTAAATTTTTGGGCATCTTTTGTTCTGACCCAACCTCTGAGATCTTCATAAGAGTTGTAGGGCTCGAAGTCTTCTTTCCAACAGCATAAAAATCGCCTCAATTGGACATCAGAACAAAAAGTTATGGTTAAAATACTGAATACTGTCTGTCCAGTCCGAAAATAGCAAGTTTGCTCCATTTTTCCTAAATCAATGACTTTGAAAATAAATCAATATAAAATCATAGAATATGGTTCAAATTAATTCTAAAACACATAAATAAATGCTAAAAAGAATATAATTCAAGTGTATAAAAATACTGCTATCACTAGCCCAAACATGACCGATTTCATACCGCTATCACTGGACCAAACTTGACCGGTTTCATTTCAACTCTAGTCTTGCTCTTGCTAAGTAGGTAGGAAATAAACTTCTCTCTCCTTTTTTTTTAATAAACCAATTAATATTTAGATTTATAATCCAACAAATCAACTTTGAATTACTATTTGACCCATTTTAGATAGAGCTCTCCTAATGTAATTTTTTTTTTTATTTTCAAAATTCAAAATCAAGTTTTGATTAAAAGATTTAAAACTCTTTCATTAGATTGACTCTCCAATGGTAGAAAACAAACTTCTCAAACATTGATTTGGACTCTTAAGTGGGTATGAATTTGATCCAAGAAAACTTCTCTCGCCACATCACACCAAACTTGGGAAGAGTGCAAAAGGACCCGAAATGGTCAGATTGGCTAAATCAACTGCGTTTGGTTATAATATTTGAAATGGAGTGATTTTTGTTTTTAATCTTTTCTTTAGGGTGACATTTCAGATAAAACTCTTTCTTTTAAGCTTCTTTGTAGTTGAAAAATTCATCTGAAAATAAATGACTACATAATATATATCCAATTCTTTTACAATACATATATTTATCAAATTTTCAAAATTTTTAAAAAATTCTAGTTTTAGCTCCTTGCCAATTGTTTGTATCTAAGAGTTTTGTTCAACTCATGATACTCTCATCCGCCGAAGCGTGAGCCCTTCTTCCCAAGTTTTATTAGCAATTCAACTTCTTTTGATTTTTTTCATTTCAACATGATCACCTATGAGTTGGGCAAAAAGAAAAATTTTTAAGACTTTCTTTGCTTTCTTTTTTATTACTTTTTTTCTTTATAAGATAAAATACAACAAAACTCCTTTGAATTTAGTAATCATTTTACTTTTAAGTCCCGTTTAGGAATAAGTAGAAGCAACCTATATGATGGAACATGATCTCAGGGCCTATTACCACAAGATCAGAATTACCCGAGCCCTTTAGGCCATACCACCCATAAGGAACCAAAGATGCTCGCAATCTCTTGGTCGAGCACTCCTTTCGACCATCTCGATCTTACCCTTATGAGAAACCAGTTGCTTCTGACCCCTCAGTCATCCCAACTTTCGATACCCGAACTTCTCAGTTATCCCGTCCTCGACGGATACATTCCATTAATATAAGCGTAATTCATTTCATTACGCAATAAGTACAACTTGAAAACCATCCATTAAGAAAGTAAATCTCTAATAAACTTAAACTTTCCTTAATTGGATATGAATCTTTTCTATTTCGAAGAAAATCTCTCTCAATAAGGAAATATATCTCGATAATCATTCCTGATAAGTTAGGAAGCCTCTAGGACAACTTGAACTCTCCTTAATCAACATGATACTAAATCTCTTACAGATTTTTACTGTAGTCTCTGTAATTTCGAAAGATTCTCAACGATCTCTCTATAAGAAAACTAGGGTTTTTATACCTCTAAACTCATAGGGGATTTACCATACTCACGTGCTATATATATTTAATATCAGTAGCTAGCTAGGTATATTTTTAGGAACTCTGCACTTCTCACACAGAGACAACATAGAGCTCTCTCATATCTCTTCTCAGTCTCTTTCTTATTCTCTCAAAACTGCTCTTTCTAACTTGAACATTGGAGTCTCCTTCACCATAGTATCCTTCGACAGTATTTGCAGGTCTCAACATTCACCGAAGCCCCAAAGACTCCTCGTTAATCCAATTCCACACTCGAGTCAGCAGAGCAGACATCTGGAAAGCAAATGCACTTCTATCAGATTGGCGCTTACTGTGGGACCAGACTGACTTCTCCACCAAACATACTTCATGCCCTGTATGTATCTATTCCTTACCGATCTAGTTAGAATCGATCCTAATTGACATGATCCACTAGTCATTACTGCCAGAATAGGTCAATACCTAGTGAAGAGAGTCTATCGATCAAGGAGTAGATTATGACATCTTTTACTATGATGCTTTCCAACAAATGAGCCTCTTGTGTCGTATCTATAACCCAGCAGTGAATACTTAAAAGGACTTTTTGACGAATGACTGTTCCCTGAAGGTACTGTTTTGCTTCCTGTGATCTTGGGAACACCCACTAATCATGCCACTACCACAACCACTTTTAATGTGGTCAAATTTCTGTCTATCTATAACGCCATCCTAGGCTGCCCCAATTTGAACGACTTACAAGCCTTGCCGAGCACCAAGAACATGAAAATCAAGTTCAAAACTTTTCTCGGTATGGCAACTTAACTACGTTCCCAATCCTCCAATCATCCCTGCTTTAGAGGAAGAAAATAACAATTTTTCAATAGATACCATAGAGTTCAAAGATGACACTGAGCAAATTGCTAAATCCAAACCAGGTGAAGAGGTGATCACCATCCCCATCACAAATGTTCCCGGCCAGACTATCCAAATGAGGGCCCACTTATCGACTACTCTCTGTGGTGCTATCGTCGACTTTCTACGTCGACATTCTTGAGTTTTCGCGTGGTCTCCAGAAAATATGCCCGGAACCCACTCATTGGTGATTGTCCACAAACTGACAGTAAATCCCAATCACAAACCTATGAAGCAGAAGAAGAGGGTCTTTGTATTAAAACACAAACACGCAATACAAGAAGAAATCCAGAAACTCTTAACAGCAAATTTTATAAGAGAGGTGGAATATCCCAAATGGCTAACAAATGTAGTCATAGTGAAAAAGACAAACGACAAGTGGAAAATATGCATCGATTTCATGGTTTCATGGATCTCAACAAGGCATGCCTAAAGGATAGCTACCTGCTCCGCAACATAGATAAACTCATATACAATTCATTGGATCATCAACTTCTTAATTTCATGGATGCATACTCTAATTATGACAGGTACGCATGACCCCAAAAGACGAGGAAAAGACCAACTTTGTTATCGAGTCCGGTACCTACTGTTATAAGGTTATGCCCTTCGGTTTAAAGAACAAAGGCGGCTTTCCAACGACTAGTCAGCAAGGTCTTTAGTGAATAACTCGACAGAAACGTCGAAATTTATGGAAATGACATGCTAGTCAAGAGCACTAGTCCAGAGAGCTATGTAGTGTATCTTGAAAAAAACATTTTAGATGTTGAAGTGCTACAACATGAAACTAAACCTGACCAAGTGTATCTATAGTATTGCATCGGGTAAATTCCTAGAGTTCTTGATTATCCATCAAGAAATTGAGGCCAATCTCAAAAAGATCCAAACCATATTAGACATGGCACTGCCTAAAACGTCGAAAAAGGTGCAATGCCTCACGGGATGGATTATGACCCTGAGCCAATTCCTATCAAAAGTAGGGAAAAAGTACAAGCCCTTTTTTGATAATCTTAAAAACGTCTCAAAGGTTCATATGGATACTAGAATGTCAGACTGCCATTGATCGGCAAAAGGACTACCTCTCATCACCTCCTCTACACTCTTGACCCATTTCCGGTGAGAAACTCTATTTTTAATTATATATTTTTTACCGAGCCCTTTGTTTTATACTTGTGAGATAGGATGTTGAAGTGCAAAAACCAGTATAGTACGTTAACTGGGTACTTCATGAAGCAAAAAATCAATTGTAAACCCATAGAGAAGGTGACATTCACTCTTATCATAACTGCTTGCCACCAGAGACCATATTTCCAGACATACATTATTATGGTGCTGACAAACCAGACCTTGGGATAGATTTTATAGAAAAGACACCTTAGACCGACTTATCAAACGGAGTGTCAAACTCGACAAATTCGACATTGAATACCATTCGAGACCCATCATCAAGGGCCAGGCCTTAGCAGACTTCATCCTTGGATACACCTTCCTAAGCTCTGCTTGACAAGTCACTGACAACCATTCGGAAGGGTAGCTCTTGCCACCCTGGACCTTGCATGTAGATAGGTCCTTCAATTTATCAAGAAGCGGCATTGGACTTATCTTAATAGGCCTCGACAACTTCAAAACAAAATATGCACCCCGTTTCGATTTCCAAACCACTAATAATTAGGCTGAGTATGAAACCCTATTAATAGGGTTCCGAATTGCAGAGCCACTGGAGCTAAAGTTATTCGAGTCTTCACCAACAGTCAGCTCATGATTAAACAAATCAAGGGGACATATGAGACCAAAGAGTCAATAATGGTGAAGTACCTTTCTAAATTCCGAGACGAGGTAAGCAAGTTCAATATAGTCGACAGATCCTTAGATCTGAAAATGCTAGAGCTGATACACTCTTTAAACTTGCTAGCTCTGACTCGGTAGCAACCATTCAAACAGTCTATATCGAAAGCCTCCTATATTCAGGTATTGATGAACCAGAACATATCCTAATAATTAATGATACGCCAAGCTGGAAAGACCTCATACATAATTACTTGAGAATAGGGATGGCAGTAGGGCGGGTAAGGGTGAGTTTCTATCAAACCCTACTCTACCCTCCACCTTAAAACTCGATACTTACCCCGACCCTCCACTAGTGGGTAAGACGAGTTATACCCTACCCTCTACCTGACTCTACCCACCCCAACCCATAGGTTTATCCACCAACACAATAAGTTAACTAGTTACCTTTGCAAGCCCAACTTCAACATTTTGCCAGTTGTAAGAGAAAAAAAATGGAATAAAGGCCATGGTGGATAGGCGAAAACAAAAATGGAAGTTCAAATATGCCCCTTTTAGTTTACTTGGCATGAGAGGCATTTTAACAAATACATTACATGCAATCCACATACTATACCTCAAAATCACATCCCTTACTTCTTAAACAGATTTTTCATCAACTTAGATTTCCCTTTCAATGACTATGCTCATACTCTCTCATTCAAAATCTTTCAATCCCTCCTCCATTGCATCAGAATCTTCTCTCATCTCACAACAATCCAAAATTAATGGAGAAAAAAATAAAGAATCAACAATCTTGATAAAACCCTCACTTTAAAAAATATTAAAAAAAAACCATGATCAAGAATAAACAATCTTTCTATCAAATCACAAAACCCATTATAAAATATAACTAAATTATAATATCTTCAATTACGAAGAACTAGTAGGAGCAAAAATACAACTAAATCATAAAAACTTCAACAACACCCCTAATAATTAGGAATAAGGCCTCTATAATCCAGATTATAAATTGTGCAAAAATGTTGAACAAGTGCTATGAATTCCTAATTCGATCAAGGTTTCTATAGCATAAGTTTTTGAAATCTGTAATCGATTATAGAGTGCCTGTAATCGATCAACTTCATACCCTAAAATAATGATATTTTACAGTTTAAATCCAAATTTCACAACCAAAATATAATTCTAAATAAATAAAAATTTAGGGTTTGAACAAAATTTTACATAAAAGAAAAAAGAAAAAAGATGACAGAGAAGATGAACATTCTGAGAGAGAGAGAGAGAGAGAGAGAGACTTGTTTGCACTTCAGGTTGACTCTTTCACAGTTTTGAGTCGAGTCAACTTGGATGTGTGTGTGCATATATATATGGAGGGTTAGGTAGGGTACACAATGGGTTCAAAACTCATACCCACACCTTACTTGACCCCTTATGGATTTGAAAATTTCATATCCTCACCCGCCCCACACCTACCACTTATCCACCTTCATCGGGTAGGGTTGGGGCGCGTATTCATCATATTGGGTGCAAATTGTCATCCTCAACCGGGCCATGCTGGGACTGTTTAAAAAATATTTCCTTAAAACCAACCCGGCCCGGGGGAACTAGGCTCATAGAACTGGGCTACGTTGGGCTAGTTCGTTGGTTTTTTTCCTTAAAATTCAAAAATAAAAAAAATGACACAAAAAATTTTTAAAGTGGTTCCACTGAATTCGGTATACGTCCATTACCAAATTATTCATTTGGATTTTTTAAATCCACTAATTTAATATAGTTACACTTTTTTGATTTTTACAATGATGATTTTTTTATTTATATATTTACATAATTTTTCTATACACTAAAAATTTATTCTTCTTCTGATCTTCCATCTCCGATCTATTTTCCATGTCTTGCTTCTTCTTTTTCACATCGATCTAATTTTTAATATAAATCAATGCTGTCAAAGTATTGTCTGTTAATTTTGTATACTTGTTTGTTAAAAACTCGACCATCTGTACTAAAATCACTTTCCAATAACATTGTGGATACTCGAAAGATTAGTGTATCTTTGACCAGTTTGATCAAAATTAGGTATAAGTTACATTATTTTTCCATCAATCTAATATTTCAAAATGATTATCATCGTCACAACCTTCTAATTTATGTGTTTGTTGGTTTAAAATCAATTTGTTTAGTAACGATGACGAGAAAGTAAATTTTTATTTTTTTGCTAACATATGTAAAGGAATAAATGAAAATAAAAATAAACGAATTATTGAATTACTATTACTACCTATGTCACTACACATATATTATTATATTTCTTTTCGTATAATTTAAATATGATTTGTAAAGTTTGATACGCTTTTTTGTTTTAAATGGTGTGCATTAATATATATTTTCATTTGAAAACTATCAATAAAACAATATTTTAGAGTTTCAACACTTTCGGGTTTTACACGTGGATTTAAAGCACTAGTTACCAAATACAAAATAGGAATTTTTTCTATATATTTTAAAAATTTTATTTTCATTAGTTGAACAATTTCGCTATGAAACAGATTTTATCAAGACTAAGTAAAATCAAATGAGTTGTTGGATAGTAAAACTTGAAAAAAGAATTTGTACATGTGTAAAAATTTTGTAAAATCAAAATGGTATTATCAATAAAACTATATTTATAATTGGAAGGAACAAATTCAATTAATTTTAAAAGGAATTACATATCGTAACATATCATAAGTTTTACACTTAGTATGACATTTTTGTTTAAATTGTTTAAATTTTATATTATGTAAATTATATAAATGTCTCATTTTTTGTGTTTTTACCAAAAAATTGTTAATTTGAAAAACTAAATCACAAATGGGTTGTAAAATTAGTTCCACCACTTCCAAATCATCTTTAGCATATAAATTTAAAATATGACATGCACATCTATTATGAAAAATATATCATCTAATATTATTTTTAAACAATAGGGACACTAGTATTAGCCAATATATTATCTAAAAATAAACTAAAAATTTTATTAATAATACCATATTCATAACAAATATTCGTAACTACTCTAGCTATATGAGTACTGGAATATTAGTACTCTCAATGTTGAAAAGCTAATTTTTTTTTTTCTCTAAAATACATAAATCATCAATCCAATGACATATTACAATAATAAAATACTCATTTTCAAGTGTCTTCCAAGTATCAAAAATTATTGAAAATTTATAATTAGTGGTCATCAAATTTATAATTAAAATATCTTTTATTATTTAAAATCGTTCTAGCGATCTCTTCCTACCCGTTTTTCTACTTCTTTTATAATCCGGTTGTAAATATTTTCACATATTTATCAAAAATTTCACATTCTATTATATTAAGTGGTAACTCTTTACGTGCTATCCATTATATTTGTCCTATTTTATGGGTTTCTGTTGTGTTTGCCTAGTTTGAGGTTATCTATACCATCGATCTCTTATTATATGTCTCTTAAATGTTCACACTTCTCAACTCTTCATAAATTTATATTTTTGTTGACAAATTTTACATGTTACCATTTGCTTCTTATAATTTCTAATAAAATAATTTCATACATTGAAATCATCCTCTTTATTGGGTGTGGAGATAGATTGTGTATTATTAGGTTCATTTCCTTCTAAATCAATATCAATTTTATGTGTTCAAGAATTCCCTATGGGAAAAATGAGAATAAGAGAAGACGAGATTGTTAAGAAGATTATGAAAAATGTATTTCAACCATTTTTTAAAATTAAGTTTAAATTTGCAAAAAAAAGTTAATGCGAATGAATTAAATGTGGACAAAGTAAAGTTACAAAAAATAAAATATTAGATTTGACAAAAATCGCGATTGTTCAATGCCAAATCTTGAAAAATTTAAACTTCAAATCTTGAAATTTTATCAAATTCCGAAAGATATTATAAATTGTAGGTGGTGTGATTAGTAGAAAATTATGAATTTGTGTTAAATCTGAGAGAGAAGAAAATGTTGTAGGTAGAGAGAGTTATAGGAAATTGAAAATGAATTATTGTGTAGAAATTTTGAAAGAGTGTAGTAGAGAGAAGTAGATTGTGAGAAAGATTTATTGTGTGAGATTTGAAAATGAGTTATAACCTATTTACAGGAGAATTTTTTGATCTTATAGACCAAAATACCTTTCAAACTAGCCGTTTTATATATGTTGAGAGTGGTAAAATTGAAAACATTTAAAAAAAAAAAAAAGAAATGAGCCATTGGAACTGGCTGGGTTGGCCCAATTCCAGTGACCGTTGGAACTGGCTAGACTGGGCTGGGCTAGTCCAGTGCTGGTTTTGGCCCTGTGTCGGGCCGGTTCATGGTCCCAGAAAGTGCAAAACCGGACCGACCCAATACTGTAGTCAGGCCGGTTTGGTTCAGGTTACTATAGCCCAGGCTGATTTCCGATGCAGGCTAAAACGTGTCGGCTAGGCCTAGTTTCCTGGCCGGAACCGGCCCAATCCCAACTCTAAGCAAGACCCACTCTTAAACCCAAAAGTTTTGATTGTGTTGATGATATCCAGCCAACGTAACAAGGGAAACCGATTAGGCAATGCCCATTCTAGTCTCTTATAAGGTCCCCTACCAAGCCAGACTAGCAATATCGGCCCAAAGGAGGGTTTGCTTAGGGATTTCGTTTTATTGTTTTGTTGAAGGGGGAGGAACCCTATTACTCTAAAATAAGGCTAAGTCTAGGATGGATTAGCTATTCGGACAAGGAATAGACTTAGAAATGATTTTGTTTTTATTGCACCAAATTGAAGATAGTATATATCAAAGTTGCCATGCAACAAAAGAATCCTGCTTGTACTCTTTTCTCAAAAAACACACCTTAATTAGAAGAGAAGAAATTGTCTTGGAGGTTCTGTTGGCTAATCACAAGCCAAATGTTGAACCCTAGCCCTCTAATTTTTGGGGTTTGGTGATACTACCCGAATTGATACATTTTTGTTCTATTTGAATCACCAGCAATGTAGCCCATAATTAATCTTATATATCATGGACACCTTGCAAAAAGAGAGGCAATTAGCATTTCACTTGGAAATAAGCTTTGAATTTGACTTTATCCATGACAAACTTAAAGTTTATGACCTAGGGAAAGCCAAAAAGACAACCAAAACCTACTCACTTAGCAAAAACAAATAGGTTTGTCGGCCTATTGTAAGATTGATTATCCACATTATTGGAAAAGAAATCCCTACTCTTGAAAGATTAATAGTTTGCCCATGCTTTCACAAAAAATAGTTCTTATAATATCCTTAATGACAAAACAGTGGTACTCCATGGCAAATAAGGGACAATTTTTAAGGCTTTGAGGCTTCCATTTGTCCCAAGGGAAAACTTGACCAAATACTAAAGAAAGCAGTGTTTTGAGACTCGGACCGAACCAGTCGGTCCGATCAGGAACCGGACAGCAGCCAGTCCGGATTTCATTATAAAATCGGTATTTGAAAAAACATATCAAAATTGATCAAAACCCAAATTAGATCGGAAAAATCGAATTAAATCGGCCCAGTCCAACCCCATTTTTGTAACAAATATATGAGAGAAAATTATAATCGTCTTTATTCGAACTGAGAATAGGAGATAGAAATACACGGCTTTCACCACTAGAACATTGATTGTTGTTGTCATAGTATATTATAAATTAAATTTATTTAAGATTTCATGATAACGTCATTCATTTTTTCATCCGATTTGATCAGTTTGACCTAATGACCTATTGACACCTTGATGCTACTGGTTTATATTTTGATCTGGGTTTCAAAACAGTGAAAGAAAGATATTAAAGGGAGAGGATAAAAAGTTAAGTAGAGAAGGGATTCCCTTGCCTTATTCTCTTGAAGGAGATTCCTATAAACTAATTTCTCTATTAATTATGGGAGAGTAAGAGGCAATAAAAATGTGAGACAATTAATTTGGAAATGAAAACCGACACCTAAATAATAAATCAGCACCACTTTACTTGTATCCTTACAGATTCAAAATAAAGTTTCAAAAATAACAAAATGCAGAATTGAAGAGTGCAAAATTTAGTTAAGCTCTTGAAGCCCCCGAACCAGACCTTGCCAATTGATGATACATGATCAAAACAGCCCAAACCATATTGGGCTCAAGACCAGTCTGCAACTATGAATGACTCTTGATAGCCCAATTGTTCAATCAGTCAAAATTTTCCCGATCGGTTGGCCATCTGACTTGTTACTATCATGAGGCTCTAGACTATATGAACCCCCGGCCTATGGGGGACATCGACCGAAACGTGTCATCAATACAGGATTATCTCCCAAACAGGTAGACACGGCCTACACTTTCTTTCTCTTGGCATGCAACGGTCATGCCCTGATCGGTAAACTATTGATTGGTCGCAACGTTCACTTAATGATTGGTGATCATCACCCAGCTCCCTAAGGTAAATATTCATTTCTCCTATGAACACGGAAGGAATCTCTCGTAAATAGAAAGGAGATCTCTAACACATGAAAGGAAACCTATATAACTGCCTTAACTTTCCAAATTGAAGGTCATTGAGATCTTTCGGAATCTTTCGTCACTATCCCCGTGATCTCAAAACACTTCTATAAGGAAACTAGAGTTTCAACGTCCCGCTAACACACGTCTCTTACATCAGGTAACTATATATTCATCATAAGGACAACCGACCAGGTACGTCACCCTTTCCTCTGAGCTTACACATGATATTACGAGACTTCTTTTCCAGTCTGTTCTTTTCTTTCAAAAACCACTCTCTAACTTGAGCGTCAGAACCTCCCCCACTGAAGCATCCTTTAATGGTCTTTTGTAGGTCTCATCCTTCAACATTAACAGAAGGCCAAGTCTCTTCATTTGAGTTAGTATAACTATTATCTGTGGAGGCAAACCTATCTCCAATAGATTAGCACCGTTTGTGGGAATAGAGTAAAAAGAAACCTGTCTCGCTACTGCTTTCCTTTGTCAAGATGCCTCCCCAAAGAGTGACCAGCGTCACTTTCAGAGTAGCGTCCCTGATGGAAGGGCGCATTGCCTCTCTAACGAACACCATGCAACATTCCATTGTTGCTAATTCACCAAAACTGCAGCCTCCGACTGACTACCATAGCCACCCCATACCACCTGACGCTCCTGTCACTCGACCCTAGGTGGAAAGACTAGAATCAAAAATATAAAATATGAGCAAATAGTTAGAAGAAGTCAGTCATACTCTTCGATCGGGAGCCCAATCTTCCTCCCACGAATCAGGCCACATACGTACAAGGAGACTCGATCCCAAAGAATACCGAGACCCCTCAGTGACATCATGGCACAATCTTGATAACCTAAGAAAACATGTCGAGGAGCTTGTAGTCAATAAGCTAAAACCAACAAACGTGAACAGAGATGAGCCTGTTCAATACCCCACTGGCCTCTCGCCTTTTAACCTCTAAGATTTCTTCAGAACCAATGCTTCGTGATGTGATTCTCCCTCCTTTAGAGAGGTACGATGGCACCAACAACCCCAGGGACCATGTTTTCTGCTTCACCACTATGATGGTCTTGAGGATCATGTCAGATGCTGTCATATGCAAATACTTCCCGACAATCCTGAAAGGCAATGCATTAACATGGTTCAACTCATTTCCCCTGTTTAGTGTCAAGAGCTTTTCCCAGTTACAGCAATAGTTCGAAGCGCACTTTGTCATTAACATGGGGCCAAAAAAAAATCTACCTCTCTCCTCTCATTGTAATAGAGAGATGATGAACCATTGAGAAACTTCCTTGAGATGTTTAAGACTAAAATGATAAAGGTCTCTGGACTGGACCACTCGATCGTGTTGGCCACGCTACTCACAGGACTACGATAGTTTAGGATAAAGACATCTATCACTAAAACTTCCCATCATCTATTCAAGAATTCTATGCTCATGCAAAGAAATATATTGCTGCGGAAGACATAGAGGCCTCCAATAGGTGACGCAATCGACCAGCTCCAAAGGAGGATAGCCATTCACCCCGATAGTCCTCCCCTAAGAGGGCCCGTTAGGGGCCACCACCGCAATAAAAGTTGACTAGTTACACCCTTCTGAATGAGGCCCCTAACTAAGTGCTCCTCTAGATCTGGAACAAGCCATATGTCAAATGGCCTCCTCATCCAATGGAGGATGATCTTAAAAGGACAAAACACAGTATTGCCATTTTCACCGAGACTATGGGCATTTTACTGATGAATGCAAGAAACTAAGGGATGAGCTTGAGTTCCTCGTCCAAAGTGGTCGACTCTAAAGATTCATCAGTGCACAGAGAAAGGACATTCCTCCTCAAGACCCCTATAATCCAAAATGAGAGAACAAACAAGTTGTCCAACCTGTTCCAAGAGACACTCTCGATCAACCCGATGGAGTAATCCTCTAGGTACAGGGTGGATATGACCCCTTGCGACCTTACCTCCCAACTCATATCCTGCAAGCACTGCACCGGTGCAATCGAGCCGATGCTTGAATAAACGAGGGGGGCATCTAATAGCCCCAATCTTTCAAAAGACTAAATTCCCAGCTCCCCATCCAAAGAGGTCCTTGTCACCCTTACAGGGAAACCACCCAAAAGAAAGAGGCCCATGATTAGCTTAAATGACGATAACTCAGTAGGGGTTGATCCTGATCGACATGACTCCCTTATCATTACGGCCAAGTTTGGACAATATGAAATCAGAAGAATTTTTGTTGATCAGGGAGCCGGATGAATCTCCTATACTAGAATGCTTTTCAATAGATGGGTTATACCCCAGGACACTCACAACCTCATATTGGACCTATTAAGGGGCTTTTAGGTGAATGAATATATCCCGATGGTATCATCACTTTACCCGTGACTCCCGAAACTCTGCCTGACCACACGATAGCTTCGGTCACGTTCAATGTAGTTAAGCCCCCATCTCTCTACAATGCTATCCTAGGATGCCCTGGCTTAAATATCTTGGAAGCACTACCGAGCACGAAACACATGAAAGTCAAGTTTAGGACTTTCAATGGTATTGGGACCCTATCCTACGATCCGAAGCCCTCAGTACCTCCTCCTAAGTAAAGTCTAAGTCTTTCTTTTTATAATCATTTCTGCAATGCCCCCTGGTAGGCGACCTTTAATATTTAGTCTTAGCACTTGATCTGTTTACTATCGATTTTTTATTAATGATATGTTTTGTACCTTTTCATGAGCTAATTGAGCTAAGCCAGTTTGCCAAAGCAGAGCTTATCTTTGAGATCTATTTCCCCGAACGGACCTATGTCGTCCTGTCTCATTATTAGGGATCTATCTTCCTAAACGAGCCAACAATTCCATATCCTTTCGTTAGGGATTAATGTTCCCAAATGGACCAACGTCGTCCTATCCCATCGTTAGAGATCTTTCTCCCCGAATAGGTCAACGTTGCCCTGTCCTATTGTTAGGGATCTATTTCTCAGAACAGGCCAACATCGCCCTCTCCTATCATTAGGAATCAATCTCTCCAAATGGGCCAATGTCGTCTTATCCAATCACTAGGGATCTATCTCCCCAAATGGGCCAACGTCACCATCTCCTATCATTAGGGATCTATTTTCCCAAATGAGTCAATATTGCCCTCTTCTATAGTTAGAGATCTATCTCCCCGAACGTGCTAACATCACCCTATCTTATTGTTAGTGATCTATCTCCCCGAACGGGCCAATATCACTCTATCCTATCATTAGGGATCTATCTCCCCGAATAGACTAATATTACCGCATCCTATCGATAAAGATTAATCTCCCCGAACAAGCAAGCATAACTTAACCCTTCCGAACGAGGCTCGTGGATAGGGACTTCACTCCCTGGATGAATGAACAATGCCTAATTTACACGATGCATATGACTTGTTGAACAGAGCCTACCAAACACTCACGACCGCTCTTATCGACTAACTTAAGAAGGGAAACGACTCCCCGGTAACACTACCCATTAAGGAATGGTCCAGCCAACATGGAGCACTGACAAAATGAAAACAAAAATACATTTCATTTACACACTGGGAAAAGAATACTGTAAAAAGTCACAAAAGAAAAGCAGAGATCCCGATCAGAGGACAGGAGGATGCAGGCTCAGGCTCAACAACAGGGTCCCAAATCCTCAGGGGCATAGTGTTCATGCTGAGCATGCATATCCCTTGCAACAACAGCCTTCAGTTCGGCTAACTCCCGCTTAGCAGCTTGGAGAGATTGGCCATGTAACACTGACACTGCGGTTTCCGTACTAGTGTACTCCTATTCTTGAAATATATATAATATTTCTCAGTTTATATATATATAAAATATTTATTTATATTGATTTTCGATTTTGGGGTATTAAATTCAAAATTTTGGTATATTTTAGGTTGTCGTGTTCGCGAATCATAATAAATTTCATTTTTATGAAATTCATATTCTAGTGAAATGTGGGTGTGAAATTACATATATATAATTTATTTATAAAAAAATAAAAAAAAAAGAGGAGAGAGAGGAGGCGCAACGTTTCGGGACAAAACGCTGCGCCCCCTCTAAAAAAAAAAAGGAAAAAAAACCCTAATTCATTTCCTCTCTCACCCTCTTCGACTCTCTCTCTCCCGCAGCTCTCTCTTCGTCTCTCTCAATCTCTACCACTCTCTTCTGCCTCTCGCCGCTGCACCGTCACCATCACCACCGCGCGGTCATTATCCCTTTTCTCTCTCTCTCTCCCTCTCTCTATGTCGCTCTCTGTTTTTCTCTCTCTCTATTTCACTCTTTGTCGTGCACTTTCTCTCTCATTTCTCTACCTTTCACGGTGGTTGCTCCAGCCACTGTCTAGTCGACCATCATCGCGCAAGGCCGCCCTACTCTCTCTCTGCCGCGTGAACAGAGAGTTTTCGCTCTCTTCCTCTCCCCTCCCAGGCGCGACCGCAGAGCCTTCTCTCTCTCCCTCGCTCACTCACTTACGCGCGGACTCCTTGCTGCAACCTCAGTTGAAGCCCCAAATTGCAGTCGTCAACCGATCTTTGAAACCCTAGGCCGCAAGACTGCAATTTCATCCACTGTACAGGTAAGGGCTGAGTTTGGTTATAGTTCTAGGGTTTAGTAATTAGGGTTAATTGCTAACATTTACTTCAAATTGGAAGCCTTACAGGTTTTAGACTGAATCGAATGGCGAATAGATGATAGGTCTGCGATCCGAGAAACCCTAAGTGAGGAGATATCTAATCCTTTCGATAAATTAAATAAACCTAAGGTTAATTTAGGGAGAGAAGTTCTGTATATGCCTAGAATATATGTAGGATCTGAATAGAATGCATTTTCTGAAATCTATATGTGATCATTAATGCTAAGTTTAAAATTTTACATGATTAGGCTGTCCAATATGAAAAAAACATGTTAAATGATAATAAAATCGAGTTTAGTTGATTTGAATAGTTTCCCTTAGAGTTTAATTTAAAATATACATAAAAGTATTTGGGTTTAGGGTTGGAATGAAATATGCCATAAAATGAAGGATATTGTCGCATTTCATGTCTTTCTTAGGTTGTTTTGAGTTGTTAATTTGCATAATGATATGTATATGAAGGATAGTTTAAAATTTGTGGTTATAGTTTAAGAACTGTTGTAATCTTTTAATTATAAGTTGTTTTGCATATAGGCAATCTAAATACGATTTCTGTATTATGAAACTAGACATTTACACCTCGAAAATGACATATGGTTTGAAACGTTTGGATGAGAATTGAAAAGTTTATAATTTTTCAAAGAATTTCTATCTTGTAGAAAATTAAATTTTTTTTTCATGTTCATTCCGACTTTGAGAGGTCTTTAGGGTTGAATTTAATTTCACTTTTATTGTGTTATTTATTTATAAATGAAATAAAATTGATAACATTAGAGTGTATACAAGAATTGAAAATTTTGGATTTGTACAAAAATTTGGGGAAATGGGTAAACCCTAAAAAAAATATTTGGAAATTGATGACAAGATTGTGATTTTGTATTAGGAAAGATCAATTGAGGATCAGAGTAAGACTTCATTGGACTGAATTGCTAAAATAGGGGGTGAATACCCTCCCTAGATGTAAGTGGGACTCTAATCTCATACATGAAAAGTGAAACGTGATTTTTACCGTGTTTTCAACAAAACATGCTTTTGATATGCATTGACTCGACGTGTGACACTAAATTTCAAATTCGTTTTGTGACTATTGGAGAGTCGTGAATTTACGTTTTCTATGACTATGCATCCATGTTTTGAAATGAAATAATATTGCGCCATTACTTGAGAACTAGATATGTTTTCTATTCTTCCGTTGTATTGGTATATTGATTTGAAATGATTTGATAAAATGTATTGGCACATGGATTTGAAATGTTTTGATGAACTGTGTGGGCTGGATGCCTACTTGTGATGAGATGATATTTCTTGATGGATTTCGTAGCTACGAATGGTGTTTGTAGAGGCACAGGGTTGTCCGGATACGCTTCTATATGGGGTATCTGCAAACTTCATATGGCTATAGGCGCGGCCGGTTAAACCCACATAGGGGGAGGACGTGTGTGACATCACTGTCTAGCACCGGGCAGGGTCCTATACATGATTCCGATCTGTGTATGAACTAACCCCAGCAAAGTTCATGGCTAATGTCGGGGTAGAGAGCGACTTTTGAACATTTTTTGCATAATAAAACCCCGGATGCACCTGTCCTTGGTCATGGTCGACCTTTGCCAGGATCATATTCGGCTCGCTCTAAAAAAATAAATAAAAAATATATATATAATAATTGATTTTGAATGGATGCATATATGTATGATATCGTATGATTGGATAAATGATTTCAATTTACTAAACATACCATGTTTTACTGCAAAACATGAATTATTGTTTACGAATAATCTTGTTTGACACTCCAATAGTACACCCACACTATTTATACTTGATATTAATCCCCTCATTCATTGGGTATCTCCCTTGATACTCATCCCTTTCTTTTCCTCTCTTAGATTGGGATTTTTGTGATAAAGCGATGCTTCGGGTTCTAGAAATCTTTGTTCGCGTGTTCGTGGATTTACTTATCCACTACTGTGAGATCTAAATTTAAATTGAAATATGAAATCCGTATTTTATGTTGACCCTGCGAGGTCTTGATATTGAGGTCCGTAGTTAGCCATGTACATTTTATGGGATAACTGTATAAATTATGGACATTTATTTATAAAACTCTCATATTGGCTCATTATACTTACATTGAGACACTTATAAGCATTTAAAATTTTTAACTTGGTAATTTATTGTACACGTTTATAAAATTTAGGTCCGTCCAGTGTGACGGCTGCTCATGTTCTAGTTGGACATGATAATAGAGGTCTATGGTTAGGACTGCTAGTATTTATGATAGTTTTGCATTGTCCTGATTGTCCACTGTGGATTGGTTGATATTATTTGAATGTGGTTGATTATTGTGAGGTCGGGATGACCCATTTATTTAGGTGGCAAGATGGTTGTTCAATATACAAGTTGATTTGTACATGGGAGACCTCCCCACATGGGAGACCTCCGCAAATATGGGGAGGTTCTGCTCGATTTTCTATAAAATGTAACCGGCATCTAGGACAACGGGCGGCTGCTCACAACGCCAGTTCGGGGCGTGACAGTTCTATTGGTATCAGAGCGAGTTTGGAAAAAAAATAGTAATAAAAATCTTCCCAAGTACATTTAAAAGTCTTCAATGCATTAGAGAGTTTCATATAGTCATTTAAAGTCCCATACATGGCCATAGGCATATCAGTTTATCTATTATAGGGGGGCTAGTTACTCAGTAACTAACCATAATCCTTGATTTCTGTCTAATGAAAATGTGCTCTTTTTGCAGAACTATGCCACTTAAACGTAGTAGACGCGGTGTACCACCAGAGAGTCCCTCAGTGCCAGATGCATCTAGGGCACTCGAGGCTCCACGAGTACCAGAGGATGCTTCCTCTACTCACGCACCTTCACCAGTGCCACCCTAGCACCTCTACCAGCTGTTACAGCCAAGATTCCTCTACCACCACTTGACGCCTTGAGGCAGTGGCAGGAATGGTATAGTAGATATGGGATGCAGATGCCATCACCTCCACCACAGACTCCAGCGATCGCACCTACGGCCGTACCTACACCTACGGCACCGATTCCTCCTCCGGTGGTCGGTTCATCCATTTCTAGTCTGATCGATGATACATCGGTTACTTTGAGGCGCATCCATGAGCTTACACAGTTGGTGAAAGAGTCACGACAGCTCGGATACACAGATTTTCCAAGATTTAGTGATCCCATAGTGGCAAAGCATTGGATTAACAGGACTCACAGGATCCTTACTGATCTGGGGTTGACAGAGGAGCTCAGGTTGAGAGTTGTTAAGAGACTACTCGACGGGGATGCCCTCTCGTGGTGGGAGGCTATTCATGACAGTGCTACACAGACTCTGCAGTGGGAGGACTTTCTACTAGAGTTTGACCACAGGTACTTTACCCTGTTTCAGCAGGATTGTATGAGGACAGAGTTTCTGCACTTACGTCAGGAGACTAGGTCAATCTCAGAGTATGAGGCTGAGCTCAGAAGATTAGCAGCATTTGTCTCCGACATAGCTACACCAGCTCAGATGAGGTTTAAGTTTGAAGATAGCCTCCAATTAAATATCAAGAAGTATATGACTGTGACTCCTACTTTTACACTTTCAAAAGTGATTGATTCAACATATCGGGCAAAGGAGATCGTCCAAGCTGAGGCTAGGCAGAAAGAGAGTTACCAAAAAAGGAGGAAGACTGGGTCATAAGGTGGACCGTCTTCGAAGAGGGGTAGAGGTTCTGGATATCACGGAGGGTCTTTTAGCTTCAGACCAACAGGACCATGAGAGGGACCTCGACCACAGAGTTTTGGGACACCAGACCTTAGTGCTGCTACATAGTCTATAGCACAGAGACAGCCTTTCTGTCACAGATACGGCAGCCACCATGCATTTGGGACATGTAGAGTACCAGTTACTTGCTTCCAGTGTGGGAAGCAAGGTCATATTAAGAGTACCTACCCAGATTTAGGTCAAGGTGGATAGACTTTATGGAGTTGTACTGGTACTTCTGGCACAGGCCAGCATGGGGCACTTGCATACTCAACTCTTATAGCTCCTCGGACTGCAGTATGGAGTAATACCGTGCCAAGACCATCGTGACAGCAGTCTAGGGCCCAGACTCGTGTGTTTGCGATGAAGTAGGAGGATGCATAGGCAAACCCTGATGTCATTATTGGTAATCCTTTCACAGACCTCTCAGTATAGGACTTTTGTTGTACTTTCTTTATGAGATTTTGTATATCATGATATCGATATACAGTTTTGACCAGTTAAAGCTTTAGAAGCTTAACTAGTTTGATATATATATAAATATGTCTACTTTTCTTCGTATTTTAAATACCTTTAATCTTTTTCTTACCTTAGGTACCATACGAATATTTGGTATCAACAACCGTATTCTCATAGATACCGGGTCGAATTTTTCATATGTGAGCGACACGTTCGCTCGCCATTCTGATAGGGCTCTCTCGTCACTTGATGAGGAGATTATGGTAGTCACTTCTCTTGACAAGCATATCATTCGAGATACAGTCTATAGAGGCTGCGAGGTCAGTATTGAGGAGGCGGTATTAGAAGTAGATTTGATTCCTCTCCATATCACGGATTTTGATGCCATCCTATGGATGGATTGACTGAGTTTACACCGGGCTTCCGTGGATTGTTTTACGAAGGAGGTTGAGTTTCGGAGGTCCGGGCAGCCACCGTTGGTGTTCCGGGGCGAGAGATGGGTATTGTCCCGCTGTGTTATATCTATTATGAAAGCCAGATGCATGGTACGCCGTGGGTGCATGGCTTATCTGGCTTAAGTCGTTGACACCACCGTTGAGGGACCAAGACTTGAGGATATCCTTGTGGTGCAGGAGTTTCCAGATGTGTTCCCCGAGGAACTTCCCGGATTACCACCAGTTCGGGAGTTCGATTTCGAGATTGATCTAGTACCGGGGACCACTCCTATTTCTATTCTGCCATACAGAATGGTGCCTGCTGAACTGAGAGAGCTTAAGGTTCAGTTGTAGGAACTTCTGGATAAGGGGTTTATTCGTCTGAGCACTTTACCCTGGGGCGCTTCGATGCTGTTTGTAAAGAAGAAAGATGGTACACTTTGGCTTTGTGTAGATTACAGACAGTTGAACAAAGCCACCATCAAAAATAGATATCCCCTGCCATGTATCGATGATTTGTTTGATCAGCTACAGGGAGCCAGAGTTTTCTCTAAGATTGATCTCTGTTTGGGTTATCATCAGTTGAGAATTTTGGCCAAAGATGTGCCCAAGACAACTTTTCGCACCCGATAGGTCATTATGAGTTTTTAGCCATGCCGTTTGGGCTGACTAATGCCCCAGCTGCTTTTATGGATCTGATAAACCGAGTCTTCCACGACTTCTTGGATCGGTTTGTCATCGTATTTATCGATAACATCTTGGTGTATTCACGGAGTGATGAAGATCATGTTCAGCACCTTCGAGTGGTATTACAGATACTCCGTGAGAAGCAGCTATATGCCAAATTTTTGAAATGTGAGTTTTGGCTAAGGAAGATAGGATTTTTGCGGTACATTGTCTCCGCGGAGGGTATTTATGTTGATCCACGAAAGGTTGAGGCTATATTGAAGTGGGAGCAGCCACAAACAGTTACCGAGATCTGTAGTTTTCTCGGTTTAGCCAGGTATTATCGCAGATTTGTAGAGGGATTTTCCTGAATAGCTGCTCTGTTGTCTAGATTGACCCAGAAGGGGGTCAAGTTTGTTTGGGATGACCGTTATGAGGCGTGCTTTCAGGAGCTCAAACAACGGTTGACTTCTGCTCCTATTTTAGCCCTTCTCACTAGCAGTCGAGAATACACAGTGTATAGTGATGCTAGCCGACAAGGATTAGGTTGTGTTCTGATACAGGATAGTCGGGTTATTGCATATGCCTCGCAACAGCTGAAGAAACATGAGGTTAACTACCCGACACATGATTTGGAGTTGGCAGCCATAGTTTTCGCGTTGAAGATATAGCGATATTATCTTTATAAGGTGACCTGCAGAGTATTTATAGATCACAAAAGTTTAAAGTATCTATTTACCCAAAAGGAGCTGAATTTGAGACAAAAGAGATGGTTAAAGCTCCTTAAGGATTATGATCTCATTATTGACTATCATCCGAGCAAGGCGAATGTTGTGGCAGATGCCTTGAGTCAGAAGTCATCATCATCCTCACAGTCGACAGAGGAAGCATACCTTTCTTGTTTAGTAGGACTCCGAGCCATAGGAGTCAGTTTGGCTAGTAATGATCAAGGAGACTTACTAACCAGATTTGAGGTCAGGCCAATTTTGTTCGACCGTATCAGAGAGCTCCAGAGTACAGATGAGAAGTTTCAGGGTATTGTGGATAGAGTTCGCAGAGCTGATGGCGGAGACTTTAGGGTCCAAGAGGATAGATTGTTAGTGTTCAAGGAGCAGGTTTGTATTCCCGCTGATACAGATCTCCACAAGGCCATACTTGAGGAGGCACACTCCTTCGCTTATGCATTGCATCCGGGGGATACCAAGATGTATCGGACCATTCGGGAGAGCTATTGGTGGCCCGGCATGAAACGGGAGATTGCGGACTTTGTGGCTACGCGTTTAGTTTGCCAGCAAGTGAAGGTCGAATATCAGCGGCCGGCTGGTACATTGCAGCCCTTACCCATTCCTGAGTGAAAGTGGGATCATATTACTATGGATTTTGTGACAGGGCTACCGCGAACTTCATCACGGCATGATACCATTTGGGTGATTGTAGATCGACTCATCAAGTCCGCACATTTTCTTTCTATACACAACGATTATCCTTTGGAGACCTTGGCACGTCTTTACATCGATACGATAGTCAGACTGTATGGTGTTCCTGTGTCGATAGTATCAGATAGGGATCCGAGGTTCACTTTCAGGTTTTGGCCCAAGTTGCAAGAAGCAATGGGTAGAGGCTGAGTTTTAGCACAACCTATCATTCACAGACAGATTGTCAGTCAGAGAGGACCATTTAGACCCTTGAGGACATGCTGAGAGCATGTGTGATGGATTTCTGGAGTAGTTGGGATCGACACCTTCCACTGGTCGAATTTGCATATAATAATAGCTATCATGCCAGTATTGGGATGCCACCATATGAGGCATTGTATGGCAGGAAGTGCCATACCCCGATATGTTGGGATGAGGTCAGGGAGCGGCGTCTCAGTAGTGTTGAGTTGATTGAGGAAACGAAAGAAAAGGTTAGGGTCATCCGCGAGCGGATGAGAGCCACCTAAGACAGGTAGAAGGTATATGCCGATCGTAGACGGTGACCCCTTAAGTTTGCCAAGGGAGATATGGTTTTCTTGAGGATATCTCATTTGAAGGGAGTTATACGGTTCATGCAGCGGGGCAAGCTGAGCCCCAGATATATTGGACCCTTCCGTATCCTTGAGAGGGTCTGGACTGTGGCATATAGATTAGAGAAGCCAGATGAACTATCCCGTATTCATGACATCTTTCATGTCTCAGTGCTCAGAAAGTACCTAGCTGATTCGTCTCATATACTTGAGACTCCACCTGTTGAGTTGCGAGAGGACCTCAGTCTTCCAATTCAGCCCATGGCTATTATAGATCAGCAAGTCAGAAAACTGCGGAGCAAGGAAGTTTCATTGGTCAGGGTCTTATGGAGGAGTGACCAAGTCGAGGAGGAGACCTGGGAGCCCGAGGAGGCTATAAGGAGACAGTACCCCGATTTGTTTACTGTATAGCTTTCTTTTAGTTTCGAGAACGAAACTAATTTTTAGGGGATTAGAAAATGTAACACCGCTACTGCGGTGTTCGTACTAATGTACTCCTATTCTTGAAATATATATATAATATTCCTCAGTTTATATATATAAATATAAAATATTTATTTATATTAATTTTTGATTTTGGGGTATTAAATTTAAAATTTTTGTATATTTTAAGTTGTCCTGTTCACGAATCATAATAAACCCCTTTTTTATGATATTCGCATTATAGTGAATTGTGGGTGTGAAATTATATATATAATTTATTTATAAAAAATAAAAAAATAAAAGAGGAAAAAGAGGAGGTGCAGCGTTTTGGGACAAAACGCTGCGGCCCCCACTTAATGAATTAGGGTTAGAAACCCTAATTCATTTCCTCTCTCACCCTCTTCGACTCTCTCTCTCCCGCAGCTCTCTCTTCGTCTCTCTCAATCTCTACCGCTCTCTTCCGCCTCTCCCCGCTGCACCGTCGCCATCGCCACCGCGCGGTCGTTGTCCCCTTTTTCTCTCTCTCTCTCTCTCTATTTCACTCTCTATTGCGCACTTTCTCTCTTGTTTCTCTACCTTTCACGGTGGTTGCTCCAGCCACCGTTTAGTCAGCCATCATCGCGCAAGGCCGCCTTACTCTCTCTCTGCCACGCGAATAGAGAATTTTGGCTCTCTTCCTCTCCCCTCCCGCGCGCAACCGCTGAGCCTTCTCCCTCTCCCTCGCTCGCTCACTTGTGCACAGACTCCTTGCTGTAACCTCAGTTGAAGCCCCAAACTGCAGTCATCAACCAATCTTCGAAACCCTAGGCCGCAAGACTGCAATTTCATCCACTGTACAGGTAAGGGCTGAGTTTGGTTATAGTTCTAGGGTTTAGTAATTAGGGTTAATTGCTAACATTTGCTTCAAATTGGAAGCCTTACAGGTTTCAGACTAATCGAATGGCCAATGGAAGCTAGGTCTGTAATCCGAGAAACCTTAGGTGAGGAGATGTCCGATCCTTTCGATAAATTGAATGAACCTAAGGTTAATTTAGGGAGAGAAGTTCTGTGTATGCCTAGAATGTATGTTGGATCTGAATAGAATGCATTTTCTGAAATCTATATGTGATCGTTAGTGCTAAGTTTAGAATTTTACATGATTAAACTGTCTGATATGAAAGAAGCATGTTAAAGGATAATAGAATCGAGTTGAGTTAATTTGAATAGTTTCCCTTAGAGTTTAATTTAAAATATGCATAAAAGTATTTGGGTTTAGGGTTGGAATGAAATGTGCCGTAAAATGAAGGATATTGTCGCATTTCATGTCTTTCTTAGGTTGTTTTGAGTTGTTAATTTGCATAATGATATGTATATGAATGATAGTTTAAAAATCGTGGTTATAGTTTAAGGACTGTTGTAATCTTTTAATTATAAGTTGTCCTGCATATAAGCAATCTAAATATGATTTCCATATTATGAAACTAGACCTTTACACCTCGAAAAAGACATATAGTTTGAAATGTTTGGATGAGAATTGAAAATTGTATGATTTTTCAAAGAATTTCTATCTTGTAGAAAACTAAATTTTTTTTTCATGCTCTGACTTTGAGAGGTCTTTAGGGTTGAATTTAACTTGACTTTGATTGTGTTAATTATTTATAAATGAAATGAAATTGATGACATTAGAGTGTATACAAGAATTGAAGAATTTGGATTTGTACAAAAATTTGGGGAAATGGGTAAACCCTAAAAAAAAATATTTGGAAATTGATAATAAGATTGTGATTGTGTATTAGGAAAGATCAATTGAGGATCAGAGCAAGACTTTATTAGACTGAATTGTGGAAATAGGGGGTGAATACCCTTTCTAGATGTGAGTGGGACTCTAATCTCATGCATGAAAAGTGAAACTTGATTTTTACTGTGTTTTCAATAAACCATGCTTTTGATATGCATTGACTCGACGTGTGACACTAAATTTCAAATTCGTTTTGTGACTATTGGAGTGTCGTGAATTTACGTTTTCTTTGACTATGCATCCATGTTTTGAAATAAAATAATATTGTGCCATTACTTGAGAACTAGATATGTTTTATATTCTACCATTGCATTGGTATATTGATTTGAAATGATTTGATGAAATGTATTGGCACATGGATTTGAAATGTTTTGATGAACTGTGTGGGCCGAATGCCTACTTGTGATGAGATGATGTTTCTTGATGGATTCTGTAGCTACGAAGGGAGTTTGTAGAGGCACATGGTTGCCCGGATACACTTCTGCAGGAGGTATCCGCAAACGTCATATGGTTATAGGTGCGGCCAGTTGAACCCACATAGGGGGAGGACGTGTGTGACGTCACTGTCTAGCACCGGGCGGGTCCTATACATGATTCCGATCTGTGTATGAGCTAGCCCCAGTGAAGTTCATGGCTAACATCGGGATAGAGAGCGACTTTTGAATATTTTTACATAATAAAACCCCCGATACGTCTGTCCTTGGTCATGGTCGACCTTTGCTAGGATCATATTCGGCACGCTCTAAAAAATAAATAAATAAAAAATATATATAATAATTTATTTTGAATGGATGCACATATGTATGATATCGTGTGATTGACTAAATGATATATACCATGTTTTACTGTAAAACATGAATTATTGTTTACGAATAATCTTGTTTGACACTCCAATGGTACATCCACACTATTTATGCTTGATATTAATCCCCTCACTCACTGGGTATCTCCCTTGATAGTCATCCCTCTCTTTTCCTCTCTCAGACAGGGATTTTTGTGATAAAGCGACGCTTCGGCTTCTAGAAATCTTTGGTCGCGTGTTTGTGGATTTACTTGTCCACTACTGTGAGATCTAAATTTAAATTGAAATATGAAATCCGTATTTTATGTCGACCCTGTGAGGTCTTGATATTGAGATCCGTAGTTGACCATGTATATTTTATAGGACGACTGTATAAATTATGGATATTTATTTTTGAAACTCTCAAATTGACTCATTACACTTGCATTGAGACACTTATAACCATTTAAAATTTTTAACTTGGGAATTTGTTGTACACGTGTATAAAATTTAGATCCGTCTAGTATGGCGGCTGTTCGTGCTCTAGTTGGGCATGACAGTAGAGGTCTGTGGTTAGGACTGCTAGTATTTATGATAGTCTTGCGTTGTCCTGGTTGTCCAGTATGGATTGGTTGGTATTATTCGAATATGATTGATTGTTGTGAGGCCAGGATGACCCATTTATTTAGGTGGCAAGATGGTTATTCAATATACATGTTGATTTGTAATGGGAGACCTCCGCAAATATATGGAGATTCTGCCCGATTTTCTATAAAATGTAGCTGACATCCAGGACCACGAGCGGCTACTCACGACCCCAGTTCGGGGCGTGATAGGCCACGCATGTCGACCAATTTCCATGTAGCCTAAAGGGACGCCTCGCGCACCCTATCCTCTGCCTCTCATTCCCTACAATGTTAAAGGGACGTATCCCGTTCAGCCCGCAACTGCTCCACCTCTTCAGCACAGGCACTTGTAGTAGCCACCGAGGATCTTGCCACCTCAAGCTCTCTTCCTTCTATGAAAGGGCCTTCCCCAACTGAGAGATATCTTCTAACATCTGGTCAAATCAACGCCTCATATGACTTAAAATATGCTCCCTATGTCGCTTCTAGAACTCTGCTAGAGCTATAGTCTATACAATTGAACACTAGTTGGTAGGTCAAAAAAGGAAAAGCCAACAAGAGTAGAGAAAAGAAAAGAACCATCATAGCTACCGAAAACAAGATCTCGACGCCCTGCTCAAGTGAGAGCTTACTCTGCTCTAAATCAGAACGATAGAAAGCCAACTGAACGACTATTTGTCTCCCCTTAATAATGTCCACATAACAATGTCGATGATCACGAGCACTGATCATCATCGTCCCACGCTCCTTTGAGCCCTTGCATCCATTAAAAGATCGAATGGGGATGAGACGAGGAAGCAGTTCCTCCTCGAGTATCTTCTGTTTACCCTTATTCAAAGGCAATAGTAGAATAGCTATAGACGGTCCTGCACTGGGCCCCTCTTCTGAATTGGAGCGAGCATTTTCGGAACGCTCTGGGGAAAGTCCCCCTACCTCTAATAAAGCCTCAGAGACATAGTCCTCTTCCCTCACCGAGGTACCCTCACCAATCCCATCATTAGAACACTCGCCTTCGCTTGCCTCTGCTGGCTTGTTGGTAACTGATCGATCAGACTCATGTCTCTCTGGACTCTTATCAGACTATTCCTTAGGGAACTCTTGTAACTACACTTTCTTTCTTTTAGCTCTCAACAAGGCGAGCAGTGTCGAATCGGGCGAATGGGCCCATGACGTACTTTCAGTCTGATCTGGGGGCCCTACCAATCTCTCCCTTATCCGTCAATCGATGGTAACCTCTTTCAAATCCTCCTCCATGGGGAAACATAGGCAATCCACAAGCTTCTTCTTTGCCTTTTCAAGCAACAGAGGCCTCTCAATTCCCCTCTTTTCACCAAGCAAAAGACCCGCTAGTGACAGCATCTCATCGTTTAGAAAACGATCGATCGAGATACTCCTCCACAAAATCTTACAGTACTCTCCTATAGATTGAACAAAGATCGAATTATGACAATCTTTACATGTCAGGCACTGGAAGCTTTGGCATTGAACCCTTATCCAAGAATTCGATGAAAAGGCACTTGTACATCCACCTTTTGTTGATGGTCTTACTATAGACAAACTTCTAGTTTGATCTAGCCGAGTTTGTAGATAGAACTAGCCTCTAGTAGAACCATTCTTCCCATATTTCTTCAATGCGAACACAGATACCAGGAGTTCGAAATCGAAGCGTAATTGACAAAAACTCATCAGAGAAATAAGTGTTATCCCCAAAAGCCAAGCAAAGTAGGAAATATGTTCCAACGTAACAGGACCCTCACAATAGAGTCGATATAGGGCACCTTCAAACCGTATTTCATTGATTGTTTATACATCGGGACTCAATTCCCCCAGGCCATGTTGGCTCTATCAGTATCAGTCACCGATATGATCTCAAGGTCATTGCCCAACTGCATTGTGCTCTTAATTTCATGCAGTTCCTTTTGTGACATGGTGTTCCTGATGTCTCTGATGCCCGAAGAAGAATCAAACGATGAACCCTTAGCCATTTCTCCCAGAAGATCCTCATAAAAAGCTGAATCGCTAAAAAGCTCAACCGCAAAAAAGGTTAAGAAGATAATGGGGAACCAATCGATGAACATGCAGAATAAAAAGTGTATTGGAAATGGTTCATGATAACCGAAGCGGCACGTGTCGCATTAAATGCTTTGATTAGCAAGATCCAAAGAGTCTTATCTAAACTATACTCTCGATGTTCCTCCTTCGAAGCAATAATATAAGTGGGGGCAAATAATGATACACAATTAAAACAGCCAAAATCGTATTGGGCTCATGACCAATTTGCAATGCTATGAATGACTTTAGATGGCCCAATTATTCAATCAGTCGGTATCTTCCTGATCGGTTAGCCATTTGACTTGTTATTATCATGAAGTTCTAGACCCTCTGAACCTCTCCGACCATGGGGGACATCGACTGAAACATGTCATCAATACGGGATTTATCTCCCAAATGGGTAGACACGGCCCACACTTTCTTTCTCTTGGCGTGCATCGGTCATGTCCTGATCGGTAAACTATTGACTGGTCACAATGTTCACTTAGTGATCGGTATCGTCACCTAGCTCACTAAGGTAAATATTTATTTCTCCTATGAACGCGGAAGGAATCTACTGTAAACAAAAAGGAGATCCCCAACATATAGAGGGGAACCCGTATAACCGCTTCGAGTTTCCAAATTGAAGGTCATTGAGATCTTTTGAAATTATTTCGTCACTATCTCCTTGATCTCGAGACACTTCCATAAGAAAATTAGGGTTTCAACATCCCGCGAACACACGTCTCTTACACCAAGTAACTATATATTCATTATGAGGACAAACGACCAGGTACACCACCCTTTCCTTTGAGCTTACACATAACATTACGAGACTTCTCTTTTAGTCTATTCTTTCCTTTCAAAAACGGCTTTCTATCTTGAGAGTTAGAGTTTCCACTATTGGAGTACCCTCTTACGGTTTTTTACAGGTTTCATCCTTTAACGTTGTTAGAAAGCCAAATCCCTTCGTTCGAGTTAGCAAAGCCATTATCTGTGAAGTCAGACCCACCTCCAACACTAATAGTTTTTCAAAACATACTTTTTTACTTTATTATGAACACATGTGTTGTAACAAACCAGAAATCTAAGCTTACATGCAACCACACATAACAGTACAGAAGACTATCAGACAGAACATCATGGTCCATGCGGAAACAAAAGATATCAACCCAAAGGCAGTTGACTTGGCCCCTAATTTTTTTCCTTCCACCTTCTCTCGAGGCACATGAAACCCTTTTAACCGCAATTTCTTGTCTATCTAGTAATTTGGCCTACTATACGTATGGCACAAAACCAGCAAAATGGAAAATTTATCTTATTATAATGCATAAGCATGTGTTATACATGCAACACAATATCTGATGTCTGTTGTTTATATATATATTATATGCATATTAGTGTTTGTATGTGAATATAAATATAAATATAAATATAAATATAAAGACATAAATCATACAAAAGTGCTAAATTTCACAATTTTAATTGCTCCGGTCCTATCCAAGTGAAACTAGGTGACGAGTGTCAACTGTCGGTTTGTCATAAATTGATTACTCCAGCCTAAAACCTAAATCCAAATAATTTGACCATGGTGAGTTAGTGACACATGAAAAGGTTTTTGCATATTATGGTCATTATTGACAGCAGAACCATGAAATATGAAAGGTTTTTAGAGGCATTTTTCTTACCGGCCTATGTTACAAACGTCCCCGAGTGTAATTTGATCTTTAGAGTCATGATGCAAATGCTGGTGTAAACTTTCTGTTAGTTTTATTCTATGATGCGGAAGCATGGAAAAAATTAAATAGGATCGGAATTTTTTGAGTCATACCTCGATGTGTAGGTTTCCAAAATTTTGAACTGTGAAATCTCTTGAACAAATCGCTTGGCCGGGATCGTGATCATGAAATCGAATCACCATCACAATGTCATGACAACTCAATCCACAATTCAACGAACCACAAACTATTGAAGAAAATTTTTTACTCAAAATTTTCTCGATGCCCTCAATTATTTCTCTTACTAGAAATTGATCTCTCTATTAGATTATATCTCACACAACCTCTCTCTCTCTCAACAATGTATGTATAGAGAGTGATCATACATTCAAACTCTAATTACAAATATTAGTACACGTTACTTGTGTTCAGAGAGAGAGTGAGATCTATGGAGGATTTAAGGGTAGTTGTAGATAATATGTTAACCACCCATTATCTTTAAATTCAAAATTTGAATTAACTTTAACTTATGGTAAAAGCCCCTCGGTAGCATACTTTACTAATATCTCGTACTTGTATATGAGAGCATTTACGTCTGTCATAAAATCATAATTCATGTGATCTTACACATCATCCTACTAAATTTTCATACAGGGTTGGATGTCGTACGACTGGCAAATATATCTATAGACAAAGACTTCTCGATACACCTATTAGAATGATTGAGAAGCCACCGTCAGTACAAAAGAACTCGTTGTACTCCAAATTCAACGCATTACATCCATCGAGCCATTTTCCTTATCGAAAGTGATCCCTAATCATTGCTCGATCATGTATTCACTATTATGTTTGAATCCCAACATAGATAAATATGATAGGTGGACCAGTAAATACAACTCAATAAAATAATGTCGATTAGTTTTTCTTTTTCCTACTATAATCTATCCATCTCAATTCAGTTATTTTCCTAAACCTACCCCCACATATTTCATTATCTTTCAGACTATTGATAAGTAGATTAAAATAGCATATACTGAACTACGACTTCAAGAAATAGTCAAAAGTAATAAGGGTATAGGTGGACCCATCCAATAGAACTCGGATCTCACATAGTGGGCACGGAGATTAAGATCACATTATCATCTCAAATAATAGTTTCCACTATCTCATTGTCGATTTATCAGACGTGGTATAAAACACGTTTCACGGTGTTATTTCTCCATCTCTCAAAGGGCATATGTCATATTTCTCTAATACTGTACATGTATAGGATTTAGTATACATATAAGATTTTATCCAGTGATCTCAAAAAGAATACCTCAAATATGATATCACTAGATATAGGTAATATCTGAGATCTTAAACCTCCTAGGAGGGCCACTTTCAAAGCCTCTTATACTTAGAAACTATCTCATCTCCGCTCACTAGGAGTTAGAGGTGGTTACTCGTGTGTGAGAGTCGATGTCGCCTACCTGATATATCTTTTTATCCCATCACATCTCAAAAATATTTTTTATCCCATCACATCTCAAAAATATATGACAATCAATAAGTGCAATAAATAAATAACTGAATAATACATGTATGTTATATATAACAATAAGTATCGTAATCAGTATATAGGGAGAAATCTCAAAATACATGTAAATCTAATGATTCTCTATAACCTATAAAGGAATCTCTTATAATAAGTTTAGTGAAGTGATCAGCCACCATGCTATGTGTAGAAATGTATTTAATTATAACTTCATCGATTATGTTACTCACAAAATGGTATCTGATATCAATGTGTTTAATCATGCTATGATACTTAAAGTCTCGGGTGTATGCCATAGCAGTCTAATTGTCATAATAAATCATCACCGGTCTCCCACTATTTGCCGTAATTCCAAAGTTATCCAGAAATCTCCCAAAGCAAACACTCTCTTGAACTATCACTAAACATGCCATACACTCAGTCTGAGATACAAAGATTTACTTCTTGCTGCTCCAAGTTATGGTACATTATTGACCAAGATGGCAAAATCTGATAACGATTTGTATCCATTCAGATCGCCACCCCAATCGACGTCTAAATACCCAACGAGACGTAAATCATCTCCTCCGTAACACAAGAAAAGGTTCACAGTTCTCTTAAAATATCTCAAAATTCTTTCACTACTCTTCAGTGACCCATTCCAGAATTCGATTGAAATTTACTCACCAG
Organism: Dillenia turbinata; assembly: GCA_037126225.1. Taxonomy (NCBI): domain Eukaryota; kingdom Viridiplantae; phylum Streptophyta; class Magnoliopsida; order Dilleniales; family Dilleniaceae; genus Dillenia; species Dillenia turbinata. The sequence goes on along the minus strand of JBAMMX010000004.1, from coordinate 11,009,694 downwards.
AATAACTACAAAACAAATATCTAGTCACGTATACAACATCGCGTACATCAAGTTGTCCACTGCACTGGTATAAGAGATTTTACTTGTCTCCCTTATTTATTCCTGAATTTTATAACACATGTCAAGATTTAGGTCTTCACCTTTAACGATGAGAGTATCCATGGAGTTGCGATGACTCATCCTAAAACGCTCAAGAATTTTTCTGATGTAAGACTCTTGTAAAAGATCCAACACCAGTTTTGAGCGATCCATTTGGATCATAAGTCCAAGAATGAACTCAGCCTCACCTATGTCATTCATTTCAAAACTCGATGAACTCTCTATTGTTCCGGTCCAATAGAATGTCATCAACATATAATGACATGATTACAAAGTAGTAATAGAACGTATCAGATACACACAATGATCCTCCTCGATCATCATGAAACTATAAATTATCACCTCCTCTTGAAATCTCAGATACTACTACCTCGATGATTACTTAAATCCATATATCAACTTTCAAAGTTGACAGACTTTATCCTCCTCATCTACAAGAACAAAGTCAGATGGTTGTTCCATATAGATCTTTTTATCCAAACTTTCATTCAAGAAGACAGTTTTAACGTCCATCTGGTATAAGTCCAGATCCATATTTGCAATAATCATTCAAAATAAATGAATCGAGATAAATTTGAATACCAAGGAAAAAGTCCCCTTATAATCCATGCCCTTAGTCTGAGTATAACTCTTATCTATCAGACGGATCTTATACCTATCTATCGATCTATCGATTTTTCTCTTGATCTTGAGAACTCACTTGTTTCTAATAGCCTTTTTGCCCTCAGCAGATCAACTAAATCTTAGACCACGTTGATTTTCATGGAATCCATCTTTTCTTCCATGGCCTTCAACTAATAGTCATTCGCAAAATCCTCAAGAGCCTCCTGGACCATTTTGATTACCTCATCATCTTCAGGAGTCACAATGAAGGTCCCAACCTCAATTAAAAAACAACATTTAGGTACGTGTTCTCGACTACTTCTATGAGGAGGGGAAACCTTTTCATCTCTAGATGGATCACTCTCACTAAGATTAAGATCCATAATGGGTTCTTGGGTCCCTCTACTAGGCTCAGCTGAGCTATTAGGTTCATCCATCTCATAGAAGGTAAAGTCTTGATCTATTTCACCTCTTTTAAGGAAATCATTTTCTAAGAAGGTGACATCACAAGACTCAATTTTAGTAAAAGCGCTGTTTGTATGCTCACCTAAGAATATGTGCCCCTTGGAGTATTTTAAGTATCTTATAAATATACACTTCTTTCCTCGTGAGTCTAACTTGTCGTGTAGATACGAGGAATCGTGAATATAAGTGACAAACCTACTATCTCAAGTTGCTCAGATCAGGCTAGTCAGCTGTCTCATAATACCTTTCTTAAAATAGAGCTCTTTGAATCATTCAAAAAAATACTTGCCCCCTCAATCGATTCTAAGAGTCTTCACTTTCAAATCTAACTAATTTTTAACCTTGTTAATAAATCTCCTAAAGCATTCCAATACCTCAAGTTTATACGAGATCCGATAGATGTAACTGAAACACATGTAAATCATCCATGAATGTAACAAAATACACAACTCCATTTCGGGCTCTTACATTTATAGGGCAATAGATGTCAATGTGGACCAACTGTAATAGAGTCTCAACTCTCATTATCTTACTAAATGGTTTTTTTGTAACTTTGCCGACAATGCAAAACTCACATATAGACAACTCAACTCTGGTTAGTAGGCCTAACAGACCACTCGCTGCTAATCGATTCATCCTCTGTTACCCTATGTGTCCAAATCTACTATACCATATATTCATATCACATCAATACAATCAGATATAAAGACAATAAAATAAGAACAAGAATGATCATTAAAGGAAATAACATATAGTGCCAACAGTCCATCATGGACAAAAGTAGAACATATCAAAGAACTATTATAGTAAATAGAAACTAAAAAGTTTCCAAAAGATAAAGCATATCTTAAACGGTTTAAATAAAGTACAAAAATAAGATTTTGTCGAACATCCAGAGCATAAAGTACATCTTGCAGACCACTTCGCAGTTCCAGCTTGCAAGTGCCAATCCTTTTGACGATGACAAATGCTTTTTTGCCCACATAAATCCTCCTAGTCTGAGGAATAATTCGGCAGAACTCCACATACATACTCTTATCTCGAGCTACATGATCGGTTACTCTTGAATCTACAATCCACAAAAAAAGAGAAATCAGTGAATATAACAGTAGAGGAGACAAAACTAAAATCATATAAAGAAGAAGAATATACCTTCCGCTCATCACACTCACGAGCGAAATAACCAAATTTGCCACATATGTAGCACTTCACTTTGATCTTATCAAATTCCTTCTTCCTGTACTTTTGTACTTTACTATTGGATTTATCGGAAGACTTCTTTTTGCGTGGGTCTCAAGTCTTTTTCTCATACTTTTGCCATTTGCATTAGATGCCACGGGAGCCCTTATTTGACTCCGTCATATAAGTATAACCCGAATGAGACTAACTCAACCGCAAGCGCTCCTCCTTGAACTCATAATGTCTGCTCACATCAATGAAAATACAAATACTCTCGTTGTGCATGAGGTAAGATTTCATGATCTCTCATGAATCAGGTAACAACTAAATCACACCCAGTATCTAAAATTCATCCGAAATAGGCTCGCCCCGCATTCTTTAGCCTGGCAATCATACTTAACATTTGTATCAAAGGTTGTTTTATCATATGATCGGCCCTTTTCTTATAAGTGATAAACATATAAGTTAACATCCTTATCTTAGGAGCTGATAGAGCACCATAATGCTCTTTTAGAGTGAGCCAAACAGACATAACTATATGATACTTCTTATTAGGGGTGTTATGATACTCGAGTCAAGTTGTGTAGTGTCGATAACCGAGCTCGGCAAAAGTGTTGGTTGGATGAGCTCCAGCTCGAGCTCGAGCCATTAAGCTTGCATTTCTTGAGCTCAAGCTCGAAGTGTCATCGTGTAGTGTCATTGAGTAGTGAACTTACAAAAGTTGTGACTGAGATATGTATGAAAGAGTTGTGACCAATGTAAGAACTTGTGGGGGGTTGAGCGATAGCTTTCCTATTAACATTGGGTTCCATCAAGGTTCGATATTGAGTCCTTTACTATTGGCAATAGTGATAAATGAAATCACAAAAAATATTCAAGATGAAATACTATGGTGTATGCTTTTTGCAGATGATATATTTTTGGTTAATGAAACTAGAGAGGGTATTAGTACTAAATTATAGTTATGGAGAGACACATTAGATCTAAAGGGTTTAGATTGAGTAGATCCAAAACTAAGTATATGAGATGTAAATTTAGTGATAATCATCAGGATAACGAAGAAACGACTAGATTAGAAGGAAGAGAAGTTTTAAAAAGAGACTGATTTAGATATCTTCGTTCCATCATCCAGAATGATGACAATATAGATGGAGATGTAAATAATAGAATTCAAGCGGGTTGGATGAAATGGAGAAAGGCATCCGGAGTTCTCTGTGATTGCACGATACCATTACATTTAAAGAAAAAATTTTATAGAACCACAGTAAGATCTGCTTCATTATATGACACTGAATGTTGGGCTATTAAACAGCAACAAGAGCAAAAAATTGGCTATAGCCGAAATGAGAATATTTAGGTGGATGCGTGACAAAACTAGAAATGATAAAATTAAAAATGACAAGATTCATAATAAATTGGGAGTGAGCTCAATTGTAGATAAAATGCGAGAATACCGTCTGAAATGGTTTGGACATGTGCAGCAAAGGTCTAAGGACGCACATGTTAGAAAGGTAAAGAAGTTAAATATATGAGATTTAATAAAACATAGAGGTAAGTCATTGAAAACTTGGATGCAATGTATTCATAAAGATATGATAATGATGGATTTAGTTGAGAAAATGGTTTTAGATAGGAATGAATGCTGTTTGAAAATCCGCACAAACTAAATCATTTTTTTATTTGATTTTAATATTTGTCTTTCATATGGCTGACTCCAAAATTTTATGATAGAAGACCTAGGTTGTTATTATTGTTGTTGATAGGCCTCCTGATCCCGCCTCACCTGAGGTGTGGTAACCTCCCCGAGATCCACGATCTCGTGCCTCAGTATCTCAATAAGATCCTACTCCATGAGGATAAACTAAATCTTTCGTTATCAAATGTCATAGTTATTGTCATTCAATTTATCCTCCTTATAAAAATCTAGTACGATAGTTTTCGTTACAATCATAGTCTCTACTAAACAAAAAGAGAGAGACGTTAATGACATATTGATACATATTCACATATTTTGTGCACCCTTTGATTCAACAAATACGAAATAGCTCGAATATGAACCTCAAAACAAACGATGGATCAACGGACCCATCCACCACAACCCGAGGCTACATCTTACCACCCGTACTTAGATTCGGTATACAAAAACTTACAAAAAGTCACATTTAATGATGTAAGACCCTAAAAAAAATGGCAAAAACCAATCCGGAATAACCTGACGTGCCGCTTGAGGCCTCACGCGCCACCATGCGCCGGTGGCATGCTACCACCTGCTTGCACATGCCAGCAGTGTGCTGGAGTAGGCGCCAAATGTGCAGCGTGTTGGTTACGTGCTTGCACATGCACGACCCACATCTTGGGTTGCATCCCAAGTCGAAACGTAGGTCAGGATGCAAATGCGGGTCAGAACCAATCCGAACCTCGACCCTATTGTTTATGCGCCCATGGATCTGGGTCTAGTCTTCATCGTTTAACGGGTTTCAACCAGGTTTTCATGAGCTGACTGACAGAAAACCCATTTCTGACCTGTTTTTGACATAGATTTTAATCAGAATTTGAAATTAAACTTCCCATTAATCCCAAACTCGATTTTTTGTGGAAGATTCTAGCCTAAATATGGGGTTTCAAGTGCCCCCCATTGAGGCCCATTGCGGCTGATGGAGAAACTCAATTTTTGGTGATCAAAACTCATAATTAATGCATAAAAAATGTAGATAACATATATAAACCATTTTCGCAAATCAATTCATTTTCTAACTCAACAGATCTAAGGTTTTATGGTCGGTAGGTCGAAAACTTTAACCGGACATTTCATGGCTTAAACATGCTCCGCAAATTCAATAAAATTATAATTAAGATCCTTAGATCATGGGTAATCTCATGATATTATCAGACTTTAGAAATTCATTCGTGATTCGGATCTAAATTTTATTCTACACATTTTTATCCTAAAAATTTGAACATTCTCTTATATTAATGTTAAATTTATTTTACAATGCAGAAGTGTGGACAAAATCAAATAGGATCAAAATTTTTCGAATCGTATCTCGATGTATAGGTTTCCAAAAATTCGAATTACGAAGTCTCTCAAACAAATCGATCAACTGGAATGGTGATCACAAAATTGAATTATCACCATAATATCATGACACCTCAATCCATAATTTAGTGAATTGCAAACAATCAGAGAAAATTTTCTATTCAAAATTTTCTTAATGCTTTTAATTATTTCACTCACTAGAAATTGATCTCTCTATCAAATCGTGTCTCACACAAGCGCTCTCTCCCTCAATAATGTATGGAAAGTGATCATACATTCAAACTCTAATTTAAATTGTTAACACATGTTACATGTATTTAGAGAGAGAGAGAGAGAGAGAGTGATCTATGGAGAGTTTAAGGATAATAAATAATGGGTTAATCGTCCATTATTTTTAAATTCAAAATTTAAATTAAGTTTAACTCATGGTAAAAGTTCCTTTTTACTGCACTTGTTTTCTTTTAAAAAAAAAAAAAAAAAAAGCACATTAACATCGTGTGTGCGCGCGCGCGCGTGGCAATCATTGACCATCAACTAACCCGAAATCCTAACCCCTATAAAACTTCCACGTACTTCCGTTCTCGTCTGTTTTTCAGGTAGAAAGACGGAAATTTGTTTATTAGAAGCAAAAAATAAATAAATAAGAGAGAGAGAGAGAGAAAGAGAGGCGTAGTCTGAGGATGCATGACGCCTCTTAAATCATTTAAATAAAAAGGGGCCACACTCGCAGGATGGCAAGAAGCAACATCAAGAGCATTAGATGAACCAAAATTGGCTGGGCTATCCACACAAAAAATTGCTTTGCGGAACGCATGTTCGAACCTGAGCACCTCCGTTTGCCGTAGACGGACCTGTAATCATGTAGAAAAGCAAAAATGTTTATGATGTATAGTGGCAATTCATGGCAACTAAGAGCCCATTTGCATTATGAGTTTTCTAAAGTTCACACTGCTATCAGCTGGCTTCCTCTAATGGCCCACAATTCAGCTAACATAGTGCTCCTAGGTCCAACTTCTTATAAAACCCCATAATCCATCTGCCAGAGAGTCCCTGAATAGGCCTGTAGCAATGGCCTGAGCCTGAGCCGGATTACCTAAGGCCGATCCGTGAGAGTTGAGAACCATTCACCGGAGGGGTGGTTTTTTCTTTTGGCTTGATCAACTAATATTTAGAACTATATTCTGACTAATCTAATTCAATTTACTATCAGACCCTCTATAAGAGGGACTTTCCTCAACATGGTTCTTTCAAGTCTACCGAAGAGTTGATGGTCAGCCTTTAAGAGAACGGTCAAGTGGTAACAGTCTCCTTCCCAACCCCATGATTCGGGATTCAATTTCTGTTGTAACAAAAAAAAGAAGAGTTGATAGTCAATGATACATGGAAACTTCTCGACACTAATATTTTTTCATTTTAAAAATATTTTAGCATACTAAATTAATTAATATTTATATAAAAATCTTTATATTTTCTATATTTTCATATTTTAAATATTTAACAAATTATTTATTTATTTAATTATAAATTTTATTTTTTAAATTATTTATTTTATGATTAATAATTATATAGTTAATCAGTTTATATTTTTATTTTAAAATATGATTATCCTATTATTTTATAAAATAATTAATATTTACATGAAATTCTTATATTTTTTATATTTATACGTTTGTCCATGTTATTCTTATAGAGTGCCATTTTCTTGAATCTGTTTATGTTTTCCCGTTTCTGTTTCCAAGCAATCTAAATGATGGTTGCCAAGACACTAAGGTTTTAGTAAAGAGGGATGGTGTCACCAACCAATAGGGCATAAATTAGTATAATAATTATAGTTGATTTTAGTTGATTTTTGAATAAATATTACACTAATAGTTATATTTTATGATAATTGATATTTTAGTACTAATTGAGAAGAGTTATGAAGCAAAGTGAAGAAAAATGAGTTAATTTAGGGCATTTATGCAAAAAATAAGAAAAGGTGGACATCAGTGCTCTTGAATTAGTGCATGCGCATATGAATTTTGAGAATTATTACAAGATTTTCCTGTAAACCGAGTCAACGTATTTCCTTCCTATTTGCATATGAATTCAATGAAAATTTGAGTTTGATTTAGAAGTATTGAGATTTCTCAAAATGTTAATTTATTTCCAACATTTAGGAGTAGTTTTTTTTTAGAAATTCAACTTTCAAAATTTTTTATCATTTAGGAAGTTTCTTTCTTTGAAACCAATTAGAATATTTTCTTTAAATAAGACTATTTCTTTTAGTGATTATTAAGATTTAAGAAGATTTTCTCTTAAATTAGGAGATCCACTCCTATAAAAGAGGCATAAAGCCCCCCTCAAACTTGTTGCGAAAACTTGACTGTGAATAGAGTATGAATGATTATATTAAAAAATCACTCTAGAATAAATTTTTCAAAAGAGTAATTTAATAACACAATATATCACTACAACTATACCCAATAAAAAATATTAAATAACAAAATAAAAAACACCAGAATTTAACTAAATTCAACTAAATATGCCTACATTCTTAGACACTAGTAAAATAATATTTCACTAATTTCAATAAAATATTACAAAAGAGAAAGAAGAGAAATTGCCCTAAAGAGATGAGAAAAGACAATTCTAGAATGGTTTTCCTAAGGGGTGGGGGAGTCCTTATATAGTGTGAAAGAACTCCCACCCTCTCACTTCTAACCTGATGTGGGATCCCTAGATCCCTTTTTTTGGTCACAACCAATAAATCTCCACCTTGGCAAAAAAATCCTTACAACTCTCATACAACATTAGTGGTTTCTGCTATTTTCAATTTTTAATTGCTAATGCGGAAGCGACCATAACGAGCAAGTGGTCTAATGGTCCTCCTTCCATTTCTTAGTGCAATTGATTCATGTTGCTATGAAGGTTCTTGAGTCTAAATTTCACCTACTTCTGACTCTTCTTCTACTACAGGAGAGTTACCATCAATTTCTTCATCTTTTGGGATAGCTCTGTTTCTTTTAAACTCTACCTATTTGAAAGTACCATCTGAGTGAATGAAATCCAAAATACCCTTAGTATCATGGATTGATGTACCAAATTTCACCCTCATTTGTTTCCCTTTGATGTAATGCTCACAAAAATTTAATTTGCAAGTCTGAATTTCTTTCAATAATTCTTGATCAATCAAACATTTCAAGGATTTTTCTCAAACTTGTCCCATGTGTATATGCCATAACCTACTTGCTTCTACCTCCCGATCATTAGTAGAATTTTCTGCTACTGCCGCTATCTTATGAACAGTACTATTTAGAAAATAGTACACATTATTGTTTTTTCTCACTTCCTTTAACATCGTAAGTGCACCAGAGATGATTTTCATTATTTCATTTTTCACCTTCACATGAAACCTTTAGATTCTCAAGATCCGATGGAGATGAGATTGTTTATCAAATCTGGTACATTTCGAACACCCATTAAGATTCTGATTGATCCATTCTGATTTCTCATACAAATTGAACCAATCCCATATGTGCTAAGAGGGACATTATTTACTGTGTAGACCACCCCACCTTTCTGTTCTTTAAAATCAAAAAACCATTCTCGATTGGAGGACATATAATGGTTATAAGTTGAATCCAGCAACCACGTACTAGAACGGTTGATTGATGATGCAATAGCAAGTGTGAGATCTGAGTCTGCATCATCATATTTAGCTACAATTGAATTTGCGATAGTCTTCCCTTTGTCATGTTTGCTTTTATTTTCTAGTTTGGGACAATCTTTCTTCCGGTGCCCTTTTTCATGACAAAATGAACATTTATCTTTCCTTGGTTTAGTCCTTGACTTTGATCCCCCTCTCATCCTTTATTCTGACTCTGTGAATGCCCTCTGACAAATAAGACTTCTACTTCTTCACCTAAGTTTTTTTGTTTTTCTTTCTTTCTTAGTTCGTAACTGTATAAGACAGCAGTTACTTCACTAAGAGAGATAACAGCTTTCCTATGAAGAATAGTAGTTTAAAGATATTCAAACTTGTCAGGAAGGGATCCTAACAATATTAGCACCAGATCTTTATCTTTGAAAGTCTCATCCATATTCATCAAATTAGTAACTAGCTGATTAAAGCTAGTGATGTGATCATTCATAGTGGTACTCAGAACATTATTGAAGTGAAATAATCTCTTTTTCATATAGAACTTGTTTTGACTGCTTTTTTTCAATAATTTCTCTTCCAATACCTTCCACAATTTATTTGTAGAAGTTTTGTTTGAAAAGACATACTTCTGCTCTCTGAAAAGACATGATCGAATCGTACCATATGTCAATCTGTTCATCGTCTGCTAGTCCTTCTTACCTGCATTATTGGGTTTCTTTTCTTTAATAGCAAGATCCAGACCCTATTGGAAAATAACATTTAGAACCTTATTCTGCTATATACTAAAATGATCGGTACCATAAAAAATCTCCACTGCAAATTTGGCATTTGTCGATGTAGTTCTTGTCAGGATTGAAGATGTCGACATGGCTGATTTTGCATTATCAACTATTTCTGCCACTTGTACTATTTAATAGCTATCGATGTTGCCAATTAACCTAGAAATTTTTTTTTCTGATATGAAAGATCGATTAAGCTGTAATCACAGAGTATAATAAGATCAACCAGGCTCAATGCCAATTAGCCCCAAGAAAACCTTTTCTGATATGGAAGATCAGACAAAACTATAACCAAATAACATACTTAGATAGACCGGGTTCTGATCCCAATTGTTGCAGAAGTTTGGGTGTGAATAGAGTGTGAACGATTGTATTAAAAAATCAATCTAGGATAAATTCTCCAAAATAGTAATTTAATAATACAATATATTATTACAATTATACCCAACAAAAACTATTAAATAACAAAATAAAAAACACCAGAGTTTAATGAGATTTAGTCAAATATATCTATGTTCTCAAACACTATCAAAATAATATTTTACTAATTTTAATGAAATATTATAAGAGAGAGAGAAATGAGAAATTACCCTAAAGAGACGAGAAAAAGCAACTCTGGGTGATTATCCTAAGGGGTGAGGGAGTCCTTATATAATGTAAAAGAGCTCCCACCCTCCCACTTCTAACCTGATATGGGATGCCCAGATCCTTTTTTTTTTTTTTTTTTTTGCCACATCAAACAAAACTCACGTGAATGGTAATTTTATTTTTCTAGAATTTTTATTATTTTCTTGAGTGCTCATTCCTCCATGCATTCTTTTTAAATTTATTTTTTAATTGAAAAGTTATTGAAATGCTATTTTTTCATTATTGTGAGATCTAATTAAATACATTGTATCAACATTTCATATGTATTTATGTAATTCTTATACTTTAGTATTTACGATTTTTTTTGAATTTATTGAATAAAAGGTCTATATTTGATATTTTTAAAATAATTTACAATTAATTAAAATAATAAATCCGTAATTGTTTGTTTGTTTGTTTGTTTTAATATAATGATGCATGATATAAACTCATGACTTTGTTAGTAGTTTAATTTATATCATGAAATTAAATAATTTAATTTAAATAAACCCACTTATGTATTTGTTGATTAAAATTGAATCTTTCTAAATTTTAATACTATCATAACACTAGATTCTAAGAGTTTTTATAGAATTATTTTTCGATTAGAGAAATAATTAATGAGTTTCTCTTAATTATCAATAAAATAATGAGAGATTGATTGTTCGATAATTGTTGAATAATTATAACCAATTTATATATGATTTATTGAATTCATTAGGTAGATCGATGATTAATCAACCTTAATCAAGGTGAATATAATTCATTTCACTAGAAATTAATTTTCTATTAATTTTTATTCTTTTAATTTCGAGTTGTTTTTTTTTTATTTTTTGTCAACGATTTTCTTAAATTAATTTATTATTTTAGTAATATTTAAATCATGATATTTTATTATTTTTATTTTCTGAAAAGAAGTAAATTTTCCATTTTTGAGATTCTATTCATTTTATACTAATATTTAATATTTATTTTTTGGTAAATTGATGACTTACTACTAATACATAGTTGGACATTGGTTTTTATTAAGTAAAATATTGAATTCGAGTTTCTCGATCACAAAAATTGACATCAAAAGGGGAAAAAAAAGGGACGGGGTCAAACACTGGTCACCTAGTAGGGTGAACTCCATACCTCTGTTCCGGCAAGCTTGGAAAACGATAGTTGGGGAGGGAAGGGATTTCATATCAAAAGATGACTATTTTCTAAGATACCAAATGGCATGCAGGGTGTAAATGGAAAAGGCGAGAAAGGCTGTTCTGATGAAAGGGTTTTAGCAAGTGGCAAGGTTATGAATCCACACCGGCGAGGTTTAAAAAATCCTGGATTTGACTGGGTTTGCCAGGTAGAGCACAGAGGGATTTGGCGAAGGGGGAGTCTCTTAACAGGTGCAAAATATTTTTTTTCTTCAGAGTTACGAAGGGAAGACAGCAGATAGAGATTGATTACTAGGGAGAACCGTCGTCGGTCCAGAACAGCACTTAACTCTCTGGTTCACCAAGCCCTTCCAAATCTATAACTTCCGAGGGTTTGGATTCTCCCAATCATATAAAGATCTAAGGACCATATTATAAGTACATTTTGATATAAAAGAGCCAGATGCAGTGGCAGTCCAAAAGATGGAATCTTTTACAATGTTGAAGCTGGGGGTTGGGGGGTTTAATTAGGTTAGCCACATTCTCAGCAAGAACTACAGAGAGTTTGAATAGGTCTGAAGTACCAATGCTAAGAATCTCTGCTACTTTAGTTTCATTCTCCTCAGCTCTAAAGCGTCTAGAAATGAGGGAGCCCTTGGGACCTCAAGCCCAACCAATTATCACTCCACACAGTAAGAGTGCTACCATTCCCTAGAGCACAGATATTGGCCTTCTTCGTGATTGGCCAGCTCTTTTTCATACTCTGCCAAGTGGGAGATCCAGTCCTACTTATTTTAGGCTGTTTTATATCACTACCGGCAAAGTATTTGGGTCTCATAAATTTCTCGCAGATTGTCATTATTTGAGATAGAGGTGCGAACGCACGGTTAACTTGCTCTTTTGTAATCTTGAGGTCACATATTTGAGGTGTTATATCCATCCCTCACCCCGTACCCGCAATTTGGAGAGCACTTTGTGCGTAGATATACTTTTTATTGTCATTATTTGAGATAATATGCCAACGGAGATTCATCGTGGGGGCTAGGTTTCTAGCCTTTGCACAAGGAACTCCAAGGCCCCCAAGCCTCCTCTGTTTGATCACTTTGTCCCACCCAACTAGATGAATCTTTTCTCTGTCCTCCGAAGAGCCTCACAAAACGTTCCCGTTTACCGGATTTAAGTCCTCGAAGATCTTTGTGGGCAGAATGGTTCTCTGCATAAGGTAGCTTGAGGTGGAGTCACATACCAACTATATGCTGGTTGCTCTTCCAGCCATGGATAGGAACCTAGCTTTCCAAGTGGCAAGTTAGGTTCTACCCCTCTCCACAGTGAACCAAAAAGTGTATTTGTCAGTTCTATTTTGTGCCGAAAAGGGAAGCCCAAGCATCTGCCGAAGTCACTAGCAGGGGCAATTTGCATGATGTCCATAAGCTGGGATTGGACCTTCTCACTCGCATTCTTAGAGAAATATACTTCAGATTTCTCCAGACTAATTGATTGCCCAAACTTATGATATAAATCATCAAAGATAGTTTTGATTACTTCCAAAGATATGAATTCCTCTTGAAACTTTTCTTTCAACATTTCAATGATCATCCTCTGTAGATAATTATTATAGAAATATACTTTGGATTTCTCCAAACTAATTGATTGCCCAAACTTATGATATAAATCATCAAAGATAACTTTGATTTCTTACAAAGATGTGAATTCCTCTTGAAAATTTTCTTTCAACATTTCAATGATCCCGCAGATAATTATTATCTTAATATGATATGATACATTCTTTTTGCCTTTCAAATGTTCCAAATAAGTTTGAAGTTACGATCTACAGTCTAATATTAAATAGAATTTCAACAAAAAAAAATGCAATATAAATAAAGTGAATTAAAACATAATAGTTTTACTCAACACTTTGACAAAATTACAGTACCGGCTTGTTATGATTCAAAATAAGAATTTTACAATATGATTTTCTAAAAGTATTTTAGAAGTATAACAAATGTTAATGACTACTCTCACTATTATCACTACGCAAAAGGAAAGACATTATAGCAGACACAAACATGTCACAACCTCTCATGTATTGAGTTTGGCTTTAATTTGAACAAAGCTAAACATTCTATAAATTGTTGCCTGATTTGTATTTCTTTGTGTAAATGATAGAAAATATTTGGCGCCTCAAGACACCATATCATCAAGATTATATTAGGCCTCACAATAAAATGAAAGATAAGTTTTTGAATTTTTTTTTTAATTGTATACATTAAAAGGAAATTACTGAAATATTCATTATTTATGCAATAATAAATAATTTTAGTACAATAAAAGAAGATAAAATTCAATTTTAAAAAATTATTATTTTTAATATATAAGTATTATTTTTATTTATGAATTTTATATTTTGTTTTTGTTTTCATCTTAACCAGGTAGACGTGGAGAGCCACAATTGACAATGCCCTCTCCAAAATCTCTTTTCCATTGCATAAGAGCAACTCTTTTTTAGATTTGAATATGTGATTATTAGATTAGGAGATAAAGTTATAACCATTATATTATTTCTCGAGAACGACTCAGAACTTCTCTACGTAAACAAAAAATCTTTGGCTGCTCTTGTTGGAAAGAAAAACCAGGAAATTCTCTAACTCAATTTCACTGTTTCTTGATGAGAATAATTTAGGTGCGACTCTACACTGATTTTGATAATGACCTCCAAAATAAAGGCCACAACAAACTTCCAACCCTTTTTTTCATTGACGCCACGACATTGGGCTCTTCTTGGGCTCTCCATGGCAGAGACAAACCCAACAATGGCAATGCTCCATTTTCAATGTGATAATAAAATACTTATCTTCGTACCAATGTTTCATCGGTCAAACAGCAAGAATATTAAAATTTCATATCAAAGTTTGCGAGTTTAAATTTTGATAATAATAAAATTGATATTGAGAGAATTTTCTCCGAATGAAAACATAATAGCGACTTAATTTAAATTAATTAGAATGAAACTCCAAATAGTAAGTGATAGACGAAATCAAGAAAAAAAAATAATAAAATAAAATACTATCTTTATCTACGTGGCGGCTTTGTAGTTGTAAGACGTATAAGAGTATCCATCCAAGTATTTTGCGAGAGACACGTCGCCAATTGTGCAAGAGAAGTATGTTCATTTAATCGTGTGCGTGAGAGAGAGAGAGAGAGAGAGAGAAAGATAGAGAGATGTCGTAGTGGTGCTTAAAAAGTGTCTCGTGTTTCAATTTTTGGTAAATTTTATTTGGTTTGGTCCATTTCCAAACGATTAACTATTATATGGATTACCCTTTTGTCCTGTATTGTAGTTTACTATTACCATATTATTAATGATCGAAAGATATCGTATGATGAAATACCGTATGAGAACTTAAAAAATGAAAAGAAAAAAAAATAAAAGAAAACCTATATATTGGAGTTGAGTTTTAACTTTACAGATCCAATTTCTTATGATTCAAATGAGTGCACAATAAAAAAACTTGAAACCTGTAAAAGGCTGTCGGAGGATGTTCTGATGGGAGAAATTCCGATATTTAAGTCAGAAAGAGTGATTTTTGAGAGAAATGAAACAGACTGAGAGAAGAAGGGAGGACAGATCTCTTTATGATTTGTGTGCTGAGTGTAAAATCAAGAGAATTTACCTGGTTTCGATATATTGAAGGATTTTATATGAAATCCGCAAGAACTGTGTACATTCAGGATGTTACAACCCTAATTTTCATACCAAGAGATTCGAATATTTCGGAATTCAAATGTTCAAAATTTGAAATCATTATTACTTAGGAAATTTGATTATACGAGAAGATTTTTTTCCATATCGATTAGATTTCAAGAGTTTACTTCCTTATCCGCAAAATACATTTCGTGTTGAGATAGGAAACAAAAGTCGCTGTGAGATTCGCTTAAATATTATCTCTGGTCAATGAGAACCAAAATTATTGATCCCTTAAGAAGCTGTTAGTTATCGGTCGAACGTAAAGAGGGACGAGTATTCGGGAGCACCGAACACTTCCACGGGTCGATTGAATAGATCTCATTGGGAGTCAGTCGAATAACGAATAGGATATCACAAATGACAAATCCTCTCGATGGGTTGGGGCGATATGGTCCATTCAAGAAGATGGATCCCATCGGTAGAACGGGCTGACATAGGCTCATTTGTGTTTAAACATATTGAACCTTTTGAATCACAAGTTTATGTTGGCTATCGGACACTTTTCATATTGAGCCTTTTGAATATGGTTCCATTATTTGCCCCCGACTCGTGTGTCGTTTCGTGAGAAAGGTGTCATGAGTAATGACTTTATCAAAAAGGTACCTAACTTATAATACGAAAAGTGTCCATTCGATTTTCGCGAATCATCTTTAATACTCTTTTAAAAGCCACATGCTTAAGTGTATTGTGTACTTTGCATCTTCGTCTACAAATTATTCTCTCGTCTGGTGAAAATTCTTTCTGAAAGATGCCGAAGGATTTTTCTTCTTCCTACTTAAGCAAATATTGTTTTTGGCGGGCCTACTGATCAATGAAAAAAGAAAAATCGATAGGCCCATTTTGTTAGAGTAGAGAAAAAAGGAGCTGGTCAATGATCTAAAGTTAGTGAAGTGCTCCATCCTGGATATGATTTTGACCGATAAGGAAGTGAAGTCGAATTCCAAAAGGTCGCGTGAACATGCCGAAAGGCCTCCTAAGGGGGGCCATTGAAATCAAAGAAAAGAAAAGTCTAAGTACCCGAGTCACCCGAAAAAGAGGAGGCACGTGAGGAGGTTGGAGAGCACATATCTCCGGTTTCGTCAAGGCGCTCTGAGGAAGAAGTTGGTCATGGGGGAGCCGAAGAGCATATGTCTCCCACTGCATCAAAACGCTTTGAGTCTGTGAGAGTGGGATGGAGGGGGTTAGTAGTCAGTCGCTTGATGTGTCTTCCTCAATAAAGGGTGTTGAAGAGGGCATCCCAGTGGAAGAAGCTCATGAGGTAGAGGTGCCTACGGACGCAGCTGTCCCATTAGTACTAGAGGCTTCGTCAGCGGAGTCACATATTCCTATTGTGCCTACGGGCGAGGCATCTGTTCAATCTCCTACAGAGCCGCGGAGCCCTCATTGTGAGAGAATGGAGGAGAATGGGTTCCCACTGTTTGTTTTTATTAGACCTTTTGAAATTCAAAAAGATAGACAAGAGGGAGGATCGACTGCGGTTTGTGTGGGAGGCCATAGATACGATTGTGTCGATGTTGAAGGGACGTTTCGATTGGTCGAACAGTTTAACTTTTGGGATCTCGACTTGGAACTACCGATGACATCTCCCGAGTGGCTGGATAAAGCCCTTCAGTCTCTTTGCTTGATGGTACTGTTTCTAATCGGAACTCATTTTGTTTAGTTCTTCATTTTGATTGACTCATGTAATTTTTCTTTACACTACAGGTTTGGCGGTACCTCAGAGACAATAGAGGAAGCAGTCGGAAAAGTAGGTTTACCACTTGGGGAACCAAGTCTTAGCATTACAGGATACCTTAGAGCAGAAGGAGAAAGATGTCCAGGCTGAGAGCGTCTCCAATTTTTTGCTTACTGAAAAGGACGAACGGATTAAGTACTTGGAAAAAGCTAACGTTGGCCATAAAGGGCTACGAGGAGTTAGAAGCCAAGTGGCGTCTTCACATGGGCAACCTGATAAACGCGGAGACATTGGTATGGTTGTGGGAAGAGTCTCTTGGGGAAGCCGAGCAAAAGATACCACATCTTGAGAAGTCCAGTCTTAGGGACACTATAACCCTCAGGTATTCTCGATGCAGTCTGCTAGAGAGGCTAAAGTGTGCTAAGGCCATAGCTCGCGAAGTTGGGATGTACGAGGCCTTGCCCCCTTGGAGGGGGCGGTTGGTCTGGCAGCGACGGGCCAAGACCTCGTCCCTGTAGCTCTAGATAGTGATCATGCCAGGCCAGCTATAGTTCAAGCGATCGTAGAGTCCTCTTCTCAAGAGGTCTTAGCGCTTCCTCCTCTCTGATCTGGTACAACTTAGCATTTTTCGTTCAGAAGGCCTTTGACCTTATAGTATGTTTATTTTTGTAAGAGTTTCTCATTTGGTTGAATACATAATGTACCTTTTTCTTTGCATATTTTAGATGTGCTTTATTGATAGTTTCCTAAGTTAATCGATTTGTGGGATATTATTAACTTGTCCAGGAGTGCATCGCCTCCATTAGAAGGGCATGCCAATCGAACTGTGATCATACTGAAGATCAGGTTCCATCTATCGCTTTGAAAACTTAGACAATAGGGCTTCGATGAAGAAGAACATCTTTTGTGGGTAAACTGATGCGACACCGAATTGTTTGGGATGGTGGATCCCATCAGCAGATCAGGGTGATACGAGCCTATTCAAGAAATGGCTTCGATAGAAGGATCATTACATCGATTGGTTAGGCAACACGTATTCGTTCAAAAGAATAGTTTCCATCGATAGGTCAAGGCGACGTAGACCCAATCAGGAAGATAGATTCCTTCAGTAGGACGAGACGGCAAGGACCCATTAAAGGAGATAGATCCTTTCGATAGGATAGGACGACAGATGTTCATTTGGGGAGATAGATCCCTTCGGTAGGATATAGTGACAAAAGCCCATTTAGAAGATAGATCTCTTCGGTTGGACGGGGCCTATAGAGACCCATTCGAGAAGATAGATCCCTTCAGTAGAACGAAGTGACAAAAGCCCATTCGGGGAGACAAATCCCTTTGGTAGGATATGGAGACAAAGACCTATTCGGGGAGATAGATTCATTTGTTAGGATGAGACGACAGAGACCCATCGGGGAGATAGATCTATTCGGCAGGGCGAGACGACCGAGACCCATTCGGAGAGATAGATCCCTTCGGTAGGATGAACAATAGAAACCCATTCGGGGAGATGGATTCCTTCGGTAGGAGGGGGCGACAGAGACCCATCGAGTTCGCCAGAATGTCTTATCATAAAAAGAGATCTATTTTGAGTAAAATGAATGTAAACATAGAAAGAGCCATCTGCTAGGAGATATTATAAAAACGTCCGTTAAGGGAAAGGCATCAGAATTTACCTAACAAGGGAGGCAGAGAACACCGGGTTGTAGGCCGAAAAAGCACAAGTAAGAATGTAAGGCTCATGCAGGGACTGTGTGTCATGGATTTGGAAGATCACTCTATCTTGTTTGTCATGTGATGGTCGATCGACTGGCGGACCGTTCGATTCGTTTCCTTGTGGTGGGCCCTACCAATCGGGGGAAGGTATGTCTTTCCCTACCATGCTAATGAATTTTTGCAGCCTTCTACTTCAGATCAAGAATTCCAGCTCATCTTTGATCTTTTTATAGTGGTCGATCATATGTCTGTAATCTCGGTGGTGGTGACAGTACTTTGACCCATCCTTTTTGGGATCATTCTTAGTGGGATGATGCGGCTATCTAACATATGATTTGTTTCTGATTTGAAATAAGATTTGGTTAGAGGCCCCGCCTAGAGGGGTGTAAATGTTGAACTGTTGAGGTGCTTAGCTATGTTCTTTTTGAGATGATCAGTTCTTCCGTCGTTCTAACGTTTCAGCATTTTCGGCAGCGATATATTTTTAAGCGTGAGCATAAAACTCTTGGATAGTTGAAGGGGGATTCTTTGTGATTGATGTCTTCATGCCCAATAGGCGTAGTCTAGTGAGAAGTGCGGGCAGGACAATGGAATGGTTTAAGGCTGGGATCTTCATCATCTCAGTCTTGATTTTCTCTAGGAAGTCTTTTAAGGGCTCGTTGTCCTTTTGCTGTAACGAAAGTAGTGAGGTAGACTTCCTCTTGGCTCCTCAACTACTTATGAAGTGTACTTTGAATTGCTGTCGAAACTGGAAAAAACTTCGGATGCTAAGCAGTAGAAGCGAATTAAACCACGGTAGTGCATTACCCTTGAGGATGGTAGGAAAATGTTTGCTCATAAAGGCGTCCATCATATCTCTTGAGATCATCACCATTACCAAATGAGCTGCATGATCATAGGGGTCAATGTTCCATCGTACCTCTCCGTAGGGGTAGGAGTACATCCCGAGGTATCGGTTTTGAGGAGATCTTTGGATCGAAAGGTGATATAGTTAAGAGATATAGGGGGTAAAGCATTTCCTCTGGCATTTACCCGCTTAAGTTTGTCTGCAACGAGTTGTTCGATTTGCTTTCTCAGGTCATCAGGGTTCTGGCAAGATGTTACCAATGGTTTTGCTATTCAATCGAGGTACGAACCTCTATGAGCGTGTTTGTCCAGATCCTCCTGAAGAGAATTGCTTTTCTGGCCTAACGGTACGACTGAGTCCATATAGTTATCTGCTCATGCTTTGTATTTTTGACTCCTATCTTTCCAATTGAGAGCGATCGGTTGGGCTCGATTACACCAGTGCGGTGGGCACGACTGGATGCCCTTGAGATACAGGTTGAGGAACCTGCTCCAAATAGGAGGTTTGTGGAGGAGTAACATGATTGTCCCCGGAGCGAATGGGTGTTACTGGGGAAGGGGCATTAGTTGAGTCGGCAGTGTGATCGTCTCTAATAGATGCAGTCTTTGAGGTAGTTCTGGATCTCCTTTTTGGAGGTATGTTAAACTGGTGATCTAGAGGATTTAACACAGTTTCCCTAGTTTGTTTCCTATAGACAACACCAATCTGTTGGAGGTGGGTCTTGATCCAGCTCCTTGTGACTCGAACGGGTACACGATGAAGAGGCTTGAAACCTGCAAAAGACCGTCGAAGGGTACTCCGACGGGGGAGATTTCGATATTCAAGTTAAAAAAAAAACGATTTTCGAGAGAAATAGAATAGACTGAGAAAAGAGGGATGACGGATCCCTCTGTGATTTATGTGCCAAGTGTGAAGTCAAGAAAACTTACCTGAGTTCGATATATCAAAAGCTTTTATATGGAGTCCGCAAGAACCATATATATTCGAGGTGTTACAATTCTAGTTTTCATACTAGGAGATCTAAAGATTTTAGAGTTCAAACGTTTGAGATTTGAAATTATTATCATTTAGGAAGTTTGATTATAGAGGAATATTTTTTCACTTATCCATTAGATTCTCAATGGTTTTCTTTCTTATCCGCAATATACATTTCGTGCTGAGATAGAAAATAAAAATCACTGTGAGATTCGTTTAAATATTATCTCTGGTTGACAAGAACCGAAGTTATCAATCCCTTAAGAAACTGTTAATCATCGGTCGAATGTAGAGAGGGACGAGTTTTCGGAGCACCGAACACTTCCACAGGTCGATTGAATAGACCTCATCGGGAGTCAACCGAACAGCGAATAAGATACCAAAAATGACAGATCCTCTCGATGAGTTGGGACGACATGGCCCATTTAGGAGATGGATTCTATCGATAGAGCGAGTTGACATAAACCCATTTGTGCTTAAACATATTGAACTTTTTGAATCACAGGTTTTATGTTAGCTATTGGACACTTTTTGTATTGAGCAGGTACCACCTCTATGATTTGAGGGTTCATTGTCTGATTAGGGCTCATATTCTCTTTATCCGAGTCCTAATGTGATAATTTAACTTATTTCGTATATGTTAAAAATGATTAAACGAAGACCTAAGTACAGAAGACTAGGTCTTAGATGGAAGCTTTTGAGTTCTTCTGTAGTTTGGATATAATTAATTGATAATTATATGATTCATGTACTAATACTATGTACATCAAAGGATGGTTAGATGTTGAATTTCAAACCTAACATGCAAGGTAGACAAACATTGAGTTGTTTATTGTTGTTCTGGAGAGCAATGGAGGCGCCACCGGAGATGACGAGGATGGGTGCATCCTTGCAGCCCAAGGCAGAAGAATGAGAAAGAAGGAAAAAGTTATTTATTTTATATGTTTTGTTTTAAATTTTAATTCGACACGTGGTTTATATGTGATTTGAATATCAAGCTAAGGTTCACCTTGTGGGGTAGTTCAAAGTTGAGGGATGGGATTGCAAATAAAATAAAAATAAGATCTCAATTGTAAAATTAGGTGGAATTCCACTTATTTGAAGATTCAAACTTGAATCCAAAATAAATAAATAAATAAATAATCAAACGAACTTGTCATGCCAAGAACTCTTCCGTTGGGCTAGTTTGCCACCTGATGAAGACTGTGTTTACAAGGGATATTTGTGGGAATTGAGAATATCTTATGTTTGCTCCTAGTTATTTTCGAGCGCAAAGTACCCCACAACTGCGAATTAAATGTCATATACTTCAAATAATTGCAAGAGATTTGCTAATTTACTATTCCGGTGTCCATACTTAACTTCTACCTTTTTTCTTTTAGTGTCATGGCAAAGAAATGAGTCCACGTCCTTTAATGTATGCGCAATGTTGTTGGTGAACCCGTGAATTTAGTGGGAGAACATTACACTCATTTGATAAAATATATCGATTTTGAGTTTTAAGAATAAAAAAGTAAGTGTAAGGTGTTTTCATCTAACCAAAATTTGATACTATTGGATTACTAATGTCGCTATCTTTTTATTTATTTGTTTATTTATTTTTTTTAAGGATTCGTGATGACCACGGAGTGGTGATGCTCGATGCAGGGTGGTTGTGCCTTGTTTGGAGATGGCTACGTTTGATTTGACCTGTAAAGTAGAATTTTGAGAGAATAAATTTGATTTTAGGGATCAAAAATTAAAATAATTTTTATTTTAAAATTATTTTTTATTTATTTTTTTTATTACATAAAAATTTAAATCTGAAATCTTTAAATTAGAAAATGAGGATTATGATCACTAAACTATTCTCTTAAAAGATAATTATTCTTTATTCCAGAGGTTTGACCATTAAGATTACATTATTATCATATGAGTGTTACATTAATATTATTTATAAATTATTTGTAATAATGAAGTATTTAGTCTATGATACTCGGGTAATATCATAAGTATTCGTAATATTATCTCATCAAAACTCGACTCAAGTTTGGGTTTCAATAATTCAACATCGAGCTCAAGTTAGAGCCCATATATGTTGAGCTCAAAAGCTCTTGAACTACCCCAAATAGATAATTATATTTTTTAAATATAATTTTTATATATATAATTATATTTATAGATATATTTTTTAAATACATTATCAAAAATTGATTAATTAAAAAAAATATATAATTTGATCAAATTCATGACATTACTAGATAATAATTCAAACTTGAAAAATACAAATCTGACCGGTTTGAATTTAAACTCATCTAATCAATACTCAGCCGAGCCTCTTCGTCGGACCTCAAAACTTAAATAAGATAGTTTAATTTTTAACGTGTTTGTGGTACTATGATATATTTTGTGGGTGAATTTAGAATATTCTTAGGGTAAAAGAGTGCGTGAAGGGATGAAATTCAAACTCAACCTATTCGATTTAGGGCCCCCGGGCCGGGGGGGTGGGGTATGCTCAAGTAATTTGGAGTTGGCAACCCTAGCGCCTACGAGCCTATGCAACTTTTTTGGATGGTACTGTTGCTTTTCAAGAGAGTTGGCCCACAGAGCTCAGTAATCACATGTGAAAAGTTGGAAAACTGATGAATTGGAGCTCAGTAATCAGTCCGTACCGTCTGATCTAAGCACTACTCGACAACCTACAAACAGAAATTCGAGTCCCTCGTTTTTACCTTTACCTTACTTTATGGCAAGAAAACTTAAACATAAGATAACATAAAATTGCATTTTAATGTTAAGCTTCGGTACTAAGGCATTTCAATCATATTTTTTCTTATCATATATTTTGATCAATACATTGAAAACATTCTGAAATTTAATTTCTCGATTTGATTTGGTTTAAATTAAAACTGATTAACAAGAGAGAGAGAGAGAGAGAGAGTGACGTTGCAAAACCCTCAAGAAATCCCAAATTGAAACAGTATCTGAAATCAAAAATCTAAAAATCTACATAAAAGAAAAATTAGATAAAAGTGAAAACCCCAAATTTTGGATATACACTTTTGAATCTGGGAGAATGATCCAATACCGATCATATAATTGTAAAATTTAGCCAGAACAGAGTTCTAATCGCCTACCACACAGAGTACATAAATACTTTCGCTTCATTTTGTAGCAGATTGGAAGCAAACAACTCCACTTGCTCTCCACATCTATCACCTCCACTTTCCCTCCGCAGTTCGGACATGCCCCTGGTGCTTTCTGCCTTCCCAGCTCTCTTTCTTCTTCATCACACAAAAACCCCATTCACAATCTTGATTTCTTTCTCTCTTTTCTCTCTCTAAAATCCACTCTTTCTGCAGAGATGGGTTTTCCGGTGCTTTTCTGTTTTTCCTGCCTCGGTGTTATCAAATGAGACTGTTCGATGAAAGACGGGTCTAACGCATAAACCCACCTACTAATGAATTTATAGAGAGAGAGAGAGAGAGAGAGAGAGGATATTCCTGTGTTACAGTGAGAATAAAACAGCTCTTCTTTATTTATCGGAAAGATGATCTGTATCACCAGCTTTTTATATACGTGCTATGGTAGAAAAAATATATTTTTTTATCGCCACAATACTGTGTATCCGTCACTGATACGTAAATAGAATTTCTATGTATTTTGATACATAAAAAGGAGTTTCGAACTCACCTTTAAACAAAGAGAATGGTTTTTGAGTAATACTTCATTCGGATATATTTTTTTATTTTTTTTTAAAAGTTTATAATAATAAATTAATACATAATAAAGTAATAAATTTTGACGCGATGTACATACTTGCCCGTTGGTGTTTGTGGAAAATAGAACGGCGCAGCCCAAGGTTTACGGGAGAGGGTAAGACTGACATACGCGTCGGCGCACGGGGCGCATCCTGGGGGCCTTGGCATTGGCATATGCATAGCACGTGACCACGAGAATGAGAATTGAGATAGCAGCAAACACGTGAGCATCTCTACACACGCGGATCCTGTCAACATATGCCGTGTTTTTTTTTTTGTGGGAAATTAAATTATATTTATTTAAGAAAATAATTTATTTCTGATTCTATGAAACAAATAATTGTTTTGTTTGGTGTTTGGTTTTTGTGTTTTTGTGTTTTGTTCCATCCCACATGTTTTGACAGAGAAATTTGTTCCGGATAGACCGTATCCAGATCATAAGCAATTTAAAAAACAGATAAGTATCGTCCCGTGTAAGTGCTGGTTGTCGTTGCCTTGTTTATTCTTATAAAGAAGGAAGAAAATTGATGAAATTTGTGATGTTATGTCTTTTGAAAGACACAATTTGGTCCGTCCAAGAGTGCGGGTCAGATTCATTGACTGTTTCCGGAGGAAACAAGGAAAATATATTTTATAAATTTACTTTGCCCCGGGAGCTAAGTAAGACAGATAATTTAGGAAAGAAAAGTAAGTATTATAAATTTTATTACTAAATAATATTGCCTTCGGAGCTACGCAAAACAGATAATTTGCGAAAGGAAAGTAGAGTTAATCATTTAACCGCGGAGAAGGGTGAGAGGGTGAAGGGTATTACTTGAGTTAATCATTAAACTTGGGAGGCACCAAAAAGGGTAATGATAAATGAGGGTGTCTTTTTCTTTTTCTCTTGATGTGCTCATTTTCCAATTCGCCACCGCCGCCCCCAATCGAAAATGAGATGGGGAACTAAATGAAGCATAATTTAAAAAAAAAAAAAAAAAAAGAAACCTGCGTCCAGTCAGAACGTCCAGTTGATGAAGCAGTCCTCGGTTTCGTCGCCTAAACCCCGAGGAATTGAGAGTTCCCTCTTAATTTATTTAAATTTTGCATGCATCCCATGCATGGAACCCTTATTAATAAAAGTGACAGATTCTAAGCGTGAGCCTTTCAGAGTCGATTTACAATCTTAAAAAATAATAAAAAAATAAGTTATTTTCTTGCCAATATGACAGGTGGCAGCAATTTTAGGCTCAGTACCGAAGAAATATCTCTAGAGCAGAGAGAGAACATGTGAAAAGATTCTTCTCTATTTTTTATTTCCTTTTTTTTTTTGCCCTTTTTCTGAGCCCTCATCGATGATGTCAGGCAAAGAACGTGGACCGACAATTTTAAAAGTTATATCATGATTCTATATCTATAGTCCGCAAAGTTTTAGCCGTGTCAATTACTTAAGAGTGAAGACTACCGATTAGCTCCCCCCTCCCCCCCAAAAGTATAGTCATATTTGAAATAATATTAAATCTAATTAAAATTAGATAAAATTTTATTTTGTATATTAAATTTATAAATATAATAATTTAGTTCTTTTAATAAAAAATTTATTAAATAAAATAATTGAAACTAATTAAAACAAAATAAAAACAATTAGTTCCCTCCCTCATCTGCGACGAACGCTGGTTCGTCGCTAATCTGCGACGAACAACTGAGTTTGTTATAATTTTCATTTTGGTCACAAATTTCGTTACAAACATATTTAACAATGAATCTCGCAACAAATGTGGATATTTTGTATCGAAAATTTAGCAACAAATTTAAAAATTTTACAACAAAAATCAAATTGAATTCTATAATTTGACCATTCATCATGTATTCCTTGTTCCTGTATTTCATTCAACATCATAATAAATTAACAATCAATCAACCAGCTATCTAACAGTATCAACCAACCATCAAACAATACCACCATCAACCAACCATTCAACAACAATATCATCAACAAAGCACATGATCAACATCATCAACATTGTCAACATAATCATTTACTAACTATGAAATAACAATAAATAATGTCAATAACAAACACAATACAAAGTTAAAATATTCAAAGATAGTGGTATGCAAAAATCACATTTAAATGTAACCATCAAATAACAAATAGAAATGTCAAGAAACACCACCATCACCATCACCATCATCACCAGTATCACCATCAGGAAGATTATCAGAAGAAAACAGAAATGAGGTTGTCTGACTTAAACAGGGAACTAACTGAAAATGTCGTATTATGAAATCTTGATTTGCGCGTAACTCGCTGATTACGTTCTCATTTTGCCTTTGTTGTACACATAATTTTTCAATTTGATTGTCTTTTTGAACTAATAGCTCATGTATCTGACTCATCCGGTTGTTCATTTGCATCATTTCTTCCCTGACAATTGCTGAAGTGGAAGAGAATTGACCACTGATTCTATAAGTCTGACTCAAAGAGTCCATCCTAATTATAACTGTTTATCACAATAATTAAGAAAGACTATGACATACCGTATTTATGTCAGATTGGCAGTGACAATTTGCTTTTCAGCAAGCAAAAATTTATTTTGCTTTAACTCCGTGTCTCCTACAGAAGGGAAAAAAAATGGTTACAAGATGCAAGCCATACAAGTTCTCCCATCCCCATCCTGTGTGTGCATTGAAGGTAACACATAGAAAAATTCCCCGTATTTAGATCATAACTAGATGCAATAAGTCAACTCAAACTTCCATTGGATATAGTATAATGAGTTAACAAATAAGGGAACTGGAATACCTATTGCTCTTACAAGATTTAGACTTCCATTGACTCTTCCGGCATGAATAAAACCACCTGCTTTCAGTATCATATCCTTCTCAACCTCAAGATTAGGCACAAGTCAAATAAATAAAAATCACTCCAGACCATGAATTTGGAAAGATCCAGTAGCTGCAAACAATGAATTTGCAAGTTGGGAAGATCAGACCTGCAAATCCACAAAGACACATGGTT
Source organism: Dillenia turbinata (assembly GCA_037126225.1). Lineage (NCBI taxonomy): Eukaryota > Viridiplantae > Streptophyta > Magnoliopsida > Dilleniales > Dilleniaceae > Dillenia > Dillenia turbinata. The sequence continues at coordinate 10,982,430 of JBAMMX010000004.1, read as the reverse complement.
AATAAATTTGAGAAAAAAATACAAAACGTTAATTAGTTTAATTATGTAATTATTAGAAAATTTGTAAAAAAAAAATAAAAAAAAAACCACAGGGAGGGAGGGCAGCCCCCTCCTGCAATAAGCCAACTCACGGTAGCGCTTGGGCACCAGGGGGCAGCCCTCGCGGCGATGCCTGGGCGCCAGGGGCGCTGCCCTCGCGGCTGCCTGGGCCACGATCCTCCCAAATCAGACCCAGATCTAGCGGCTCTCCCATCAGATCTGGTCTTCCATAGCCAGATCCGGTGGCTCTCCCGTCAGATCTGGTCTTCTACAGCCAGATTCGGCGGCTCAACCGCCGGATCTGCACGAGAGAGAGAGAGAGAGAAGAGAGAGAGAGAGAGAGGGGGAGAGAGAAGAGAGAGAGGGCTTACCTTGGTTCAACTAGGCATTCGAAGAAAAAAAGGAGACATACCAAATGAAGGAAGCAAGCAAATTTTTTTAAGTATGAAAAAATTTGCAATGAACCCTTGACGAACTCAAGGGTTTGTTGCAAATCTTGCGCCGAACACTAGGTTCGTGGCAAATCTTACAACGAACTCAAGGGTTTATTGCAAATTTTGCAACGAACACTGGGTTCGTAGTAAATTTTGCGACGAACTCGATGGTTCGTAGCAAATTTTGTGACGAATTCAAGGGTTCGTTGCAAATTTTACGACGAACTCAATGTTTCGTCGCTAATTTGCGACTAACTCAATTTTTGTTGGAAAAATTATTGCTAATTGGCAACAAACTTTGGTTTGTCGCAAAATTCATCGCTAAAAGTGTGTTTTTTTGTAGTGCCTATTCTTGTGCTTATCCTTTATTACTTCACCAACCGCTTATCTCATAACAATTACTAATTCGAACTTTTTTCTCTCTCTTATAGCTCATTTTACTGACTTATCATAATTGTTGAAGATGGGTTTGACTCTACAGATTATGACTCTACTCACTCGAATAAAATGACTGGCCGTCAATCGATCTTAGTTAGTGAGACTTGCAAAAAATTGCGGGAGAGTACTCTAACAGAAGAGATTCCAACACTTAAGCCAGACAGTAGTTTTCAAAAAGAGAAAAAAAAAAAGTTCTGTTATGCCTTTGGATACTATGTGTGAGTTCAAAGAGTGTACCTGGTCTGTTGGCTTAATGATGCATATATAGTTTTCGTATATAATTTCGTATGCATTCGGGGTGTTAAATTCTAGTTTCCTTATAGAATCGTCTCGAGATTACGAGAATCATAGTGGAAGATTTAAAATACTATTATACAAGGAAATTCAAATCACCAAATATTCCTTTCCTGTTTGACAGTAGTCAAAAGTTTCCTTTTCGACTACGGGAGGTTATCTCTGTATTTTAAGGGAAAGCGAATATTGCCTTTAACTAAGTAGTGGCACTGAGCACCAATGAGATTTAAGAGCTGATCAGGCAACTTTCGAGAAGGGTCTGATCGGTATGTATCAAGAGGATGAGCCGTGTCTACCCGTTTGGGAGATAAATCCCATATCGATAACACGCTTTGGTATGCTCTGTTCATTGGGCTATGGAATCAAAGGCCCTCAAGACTTGAGATATTAGGCCTTTGTGCCTTGTTCCATCACTCGCCCTAACTCCTGGTGTCGTTCCGTAGAAAGGATTTCAGGAGTAGTAATTAATGGATAAGAATTCGAAAAGATATTAGTGCGCAACATTTAATGCAGCATGTTTTGCTTCGATTTCCACGAATCGTCTTCCATACGCTTTATAAGATGTGGCGTCTAATTGGTTTGGGCACTATCATGTCATCTTTTCGACAGTTTTAACTTTTGCTCAAAAAGGCAATCTGCAAGTCAATTCCTTTGAAATTCTCAAGCAATACTTACACAAGAAGAATCAGACTGAAGATGGATATGGGTTCATCATCGTGGGCTTACTCAGGCATTAACGACATTAGAAGTGTCATGAAAGAGGAGGAACTACGAGGCGTCTAGAACAACATGCTGTTAGGGGACGATTATGTCCTTTGGTCGGCTACAGATGAAGACAGAGCAAACAAAGTATCGGAGACACGCGTTCATATGTATAAACAATGTGTCAAATACGGACTGAGGTTGACGTATATGAGCAATGTTGGTCGATTTTTGCTCTTTTAAAATAATTTTCCAACGATACTGATCCCCGGTGCTTGGCGTCTGGTGATAACGGTGATGTCGTTAATGAGCTTTTATCGCCTTCATTTTGATTTCAACATCTTGGTGTTTGTGTTTTCTCTTAAGAGGTGTGCTCGTAGGGTCCCACTGAAGTGCGGTTTTGCTTGCAAACTAAACCAGAATCTAAATGGTAGTTCTTGTATAAGGAGACCGTTGACAAGATTAGATGCACAAGTACTTTTTTGTGGAGTTCTTGAACAAGGATTTGATGCCTGCGCTACCGGGGGCCGATGAGGAACCAATTCTTGGGTTAAAGATTGCTCAACCTTCTCATCATTCAAGATTCATTCATTCAATCGGTGGCTTCTGCAAAGCCAAGGATCGACACATTTGGGTGGAAGCTCTCTTAAACAACGAAATGCTGCTTTGGTAGGTCAAAGAGGAAAGGGCATCCACAACCGCTCTGAATGCTTGAAACGAGGAGGTGGAGTTGCTAAAAGCTAAGCGGGATATAGCGCTTCAACGGTGCAGGTGGTCTCCAAGAGGCGTGAAGAGTTGGAGGCTGAGGCCAGGGTGTGTGAGGTATGTCTACAAACCACGTAGAGGCTAGCCAAGATATGCAACCGAGCCCTAAGGGCCGCTGAATGGAAAATAGTGGAATTAGGGAGACCATCACAAGAACTATTGACCAACATAGGCATACTCGTCATAGGTGGAGTGAGAACCTTTGATATGTCAAGGAGATTATCGATCGGTAGGGCTGTCGAGGGCTATGCCCCGGATATGGAGAGGGCTAACCCTAAAGCTCCTAACTACGAACTTGCAATCATTCCCGCGGGTGAAATTCCTTTGGAAGCAGTGGACGAGAATGCTACGATTAATGTGCCTCAAGCACCTCAAGCCAATTTAGAGTCCCAGATTCTTCCATCTTCTACCTTTCTTTGATTGTAGTCTCTATGCTCTTTTTACTTAACTTTTTCCTTTGTATGCTTTTGGTCTGAGAGGATCAATGAAAAAAAGTTCGATTGTTTCCTCATGAGCAAGCATTTATAATTTCATGTTTATATACATTTCATCATGTATAGAGTACCATCGGAGAGATGCATCCTTAATTGAAAATTCGTTTGCTCAAGAGAGAGTGGGCCGTGCCTACGTGACGGAGAGATACATCTCTTGTTGTAGATACGTTCATTCGATAGAGTGGATCATACCTACCCAACGAGAAAATACATCCCTATTTGTTGGAACATTTATTCGACAGAGTGGGCCGTATCTACCCAATGGGGAGATACATCCCTAGTTGTTAGTATGTACGTTCGATCAAGTAGGCCACATTAACCCAACAGGGAGATACATCACTAATAGTTGGTACGTTTGTTCGATAAAGTGGGTTGTACGTACCCAACAGGGAGATATATTCCTAGTTGTTGATACATTCGTTAGATAGAGTGGGCCATCCCTATCCAGCGGGGAGATACATCCCTTGTTGTTGGTATGTTCGTTCGGTCGAGTGGGCTGTATTTAACGAACGAGGAGATACATCCCTAATTGTTGATACATTCATTTGATAGAGTGTGTCCGATGACACGCGCTCGGTATGATCGGTTTATTGCAAGAGATTAATAACATGAATTGTTATGAGTAAGATAATTAGAGTGTAATTAGTGCAACAAGTAGCAAGACAGGGTACCATAAGATATCCAACTAATGGTTCTGCGTAAATAATCATGATAGACGTTCAGGATTGCTTGAGAGGGTTTGTAGGGGATTCCAGATCACAAGATGGTGTTCCAATACCAATGGAGATCCTGAACTTGACTTTCATATGTTTCATGCTTGATAGTGCCTCCAAGGTATTCAAGGTAGGCCGACCCAGGATGACGTTATAAAGTAAGGATGGCTTGACCATGTTGAATATCGTTGTAGCTATTGCATAGTCGGGCGGAGTCCCAAGAGTGACGAGAAGCGAATTGGTGCCCTCAGGGTATATTCATTCATCCGAGAGTCCTTTGATTGGTGTTGCATGAGGCTATAGGTGTGTTTGAGTGAAGCCCATCAACTAAAAAGCATTCCAATAGAGGAGATTACAACTGACCCCCTGATACATGAAAGTTCTCTTTATTTCGTATTGTTTGATCTTTGTGGTGATGACAAGAAAATCATGTTGATCTGAATCGACCTCTACCAGATCGTTGTTCTTGAAACCAATCATTGGTCATTTCTTATTGGGCGGCTTGTCGACACATGTGGTAAGGGCTTTTGTAGATGTCGTGCCTAATGGCTCAGCCTTGTGAAAGATTGGGGCTACTATCCGCCTGATCTTGTTCAGTCAGGTACATCCTCGATCGTGTAATGCTATCAAGATGTAAACCAAAAGATAAGGGTCCGAGGGATCGTACCAACTTTGTATTTGGAGAATCACTTCGTCTGGTCGATTGCGGGCATCTCTTAGAGTGGGTTGCCCGCCTTGTTCACTCTTGCGCCTCGCGGTATGCAAGCCCTAAGAAGGGAGACTTCCCTTTCTGTGCTTATGAATCTCTATAGTTGACCGCTTCGAATGAGAAATTCAAGTTTATCTTTGAGTTTCTTGCATTCTTTTGTCAGATGACCATGGTTTTAATGGAAATGACAATATTGCATCTTGTCCTTTTTCGAATCATCTTCCGTGGGGCAATGGGTTATCTGATGTAAGGCTTATTCCGGATCTGGAGCAAAACTTGACTTGGTATCTTGTTCAAAGGAGTATAACTCATGAACCTTTGTTGTTGAGGAGGTCCTTGTCGGGCCCTCTTAGGTAAGGGCTATCACGGCGATCGGCTACTTTCATTTTAGGCCAGTCAGTTTTGTCGTTTGTAAAACGCTTCAGCATCTTTTGCAATGATGTACTTTTCATCATGAGCGTAAAATTCTTGGATAGTAGACGAGGGTTTCTTTATGATGGATGTTTTCATCCCCGATGGTTGTAACCCAGTGAGCAATGCCGCTAATGTGATGGAATGGTTTAGACTCGAGACCTTCATTATCTTAGTTTTGAATTTTTGAGAAAATTTCTCTGCGGCTCGTTATCCCTGTGCCACAATGAGAAGAGAGATGTGGACTTCCTCTTGGCCCCCTGCTGATCATGAAGTGTGTCTCGAACTATTGTTGAAGTTAAAAGAAACTTTTGATACTGAATGGGAAAGTGAGTTAAATCATGTCAGCGCATTACCCTTCAGGATTGTAAGAAAGTGCTTGCACTTGACCGCATCTAACATGTCTCTCGAGACCATTACAGTCACGAAATGAGCTACATGGTCTGGGGATCAATAGTACTGTCATACCTCTCCATAGAAGGGAGAAGCACGTCATGAGAAATTAGTTCTATAGAAATCGTGGAGTCGAACGGTGAGAGAACAGTAACATGTTGAGCGAGTTCGTCACTTCTCACGTTGGCACATCTGAGTTCGTTTGCCACAAGTTCCTCTACATGTTTCCTCATATCGTCAAGGTTGTGTTGGGAAGTCAATGATAGTTCTCGGTGCTCTCTGGGCTCCAGCCTTGCCAATCCGTGTGAGGAAGATTGTGCTTCTGGTCTGAGGACATGGCTGAGCTCTTTCAACTTTTGCTTCTGGTCTGAGGACACGGCTATACTCTTCCAACTGTTTGCTCATGCCTTGCAACTTGGATTCTAGCCTCGCCATCTCAAGTCGAGTGGCCCTTTCTGGGGTGGTTGGAGTAGACCGGTGGTTGGTTTTAGGCTAGTTGACAGCGGCATGAATTTTAGCAGGATTGTCCGGTGTTGTAAGTTGAATTGTCACGCCCCGAACCGGGAATCGTGAACAGCCGCCCGTTGACCTGGATGCCGACTGTATTTTTACAGAAAATCGGGCAGAACCTCCCCATAAATCGGAGGTCTCCCATGTACAATTAAACCTGTATACCTGTATAAATTAAAATCATCATGTAAATTAAACACATGGCCATCCCGGCCTCAAAACAATCCACCAAATCTCCCAACCGACATCCAGACAACGCAAGGCTAACAAATCACCAACAGTCCTAGCTACAGACCTCTACTGTCATGCCCAACTGGAGTATGAGCAGCCGCCATACCGAGCGGGTCTAATTTTATACAAATACATTACAATTTCCCAAGTTAACACTTCAAATGGTTGCAAATGCCTCAATGCAAGCGAAATGAGAGTTTCACAAACAAAAGTCCAAAAATTATACAGTCATCCCATAATATGTACACGGTCAACTACGGACCTCAATATTAAGACCACGCAGGGTCAACATAAAGTATGAAACTCATATTTTCAATTAAAACTTAAATCTCACCGTCATGAATCCAATTCACCAACAAGCTATCATACCTCTAGAGCCAAATGCGTCGTCCTAGCACCATAATCCTGTCTGGGGAGGGAAATAGGAGAGGTGAGTACTCGGGGAAGAATACTCAGTGAGTGAGGGGATAATCTCAAGTACTAATAGTGTTGGTGAAAATTGGAGTGTCAAATAATATCATATATAACCAATAATTTCAAGTTCTTGTAATAAATCATGATATGTTCGATAAAATGAACTCTTTTAATCATTCACACGATATCACACATATATGCATCCATTTAAAAATCAAGTATAACATAGAGCTAGCCGAAAGAATCCTGGCAAGGGTCAACCATGACCAAGGACAGACGCATCAGGGGTTTTAATATGCAAAGTGTTTCAAAAGTAGCTCTCTACCCCGACGTTAGCACGTACAAGCAACTCCCAGTGCTAGACCGCCTATTCTGACGGACCTCCCCAATACATGGTTCAACTGGGTCCATATGGAACATCACAATCACGTACAAGTAACTCCCGGTGCTAGACCGCCTATACTGACGGACCTCCCCAATACATGGTTCAACCGGGCCCATACGAAACATCACAATCATGTACAAGCAACTCCCGGTGCTAGACCGCCTATGCTGACGGACGTCTCCAATACATGGTTCAACCGGGCCCATACATATCACAATCACGACGTTTGCGGATACCTCCTGCAGAAGCGTATCCGAGCAACTCATGCCTCTACAAACGCCCTTCGTAGCTACGGAATCATCAATGTCATCATCACAGTAATCTCATCACAAGTGGGCATCTCGGTGCCCTCACAGTTCATCAAAACATTTTAAATCCGTGTGCCAATATAATTTCATCAAAATCATTTCAAATTCAACAAACCAATGCAATGGTCGAATAGCAAACATTCTGTTTTCTCAAATCATGGCACAATTTCATTTCTTTTCAAACATGGATGCATAATCATAGAAAACATAAGTACGACACTCCAATAGTCACAAAACAGATTTGAGATTAAATATCATACGTCGAATCAATGCATATCAAAGCATGTTTTGTTTAAAAACAAGGTAAAATCAAGTTTCACTATTTCATGCAAGAGATTAGGGTCCCACTCACATTCTAGGGAGGGTGGTCACTCCCTATTTCCACAATCAAACCAAACTCGATTCCTCAAGTCTCCAACAAGATCAACCTAATCAAAGTATCACACAAATCATCAAATTTCCAATTAATCTTAAGGTTTATCATTTTCCCTAAGTTTGTACAAACCTTAACTCTCCAATTTATGAATAAACTCCAATGTCATCAATTTTCATTCCATTATAAGTAAATAACCAAATCAAAATCAAGCTAAATTCAAAGCTAAAATCGTTCAAAATCGAAAACACGTCTAAATACATAAATTCCCTATAAATTAGAAAAATCTTTGAAAATTCATACACTTTTCAATTCTCATCCGATTTCTTCAAACCATATGTCATTTTAAAGGTATCGAAACCTATTTTCATATTACGGAAATTGTATTTTGATTTCCTATATGCAGGATAACTTAAAATGAAAAATACTGAATCAATCCTTAAACTTAAATCCCAATTTCTGACTATTTTCATGCATACTTCAAATTAAACTCTAAAAGAAACTATTCAAATCAAGTCAGCCTGATTCTATCATTCGAAACAACCCAATTCATTGAAAATTCTATACTTAGCCTTAATAATCACATATAATTTGTCAGAAAATGCATTCTAATCAAACATAACGTATATTCTAAAGCTACACAGATCTTTTCACCCTAAATTTCATTCACTTTATCAAAAGGGTACGAATTTCCTCACCTAAGGTATTCGCAGTTCACGGACTTAGCCTCCCTGTGTCATTCATTTCAGTCCAAACCTGCAATGTGTCCGATTCGAACTAAAATTTTAATAATTTAGCTAAATCACTAAAAATATCAAAACCCTAGACCTAATTCATCCTTACCTATGCAAAAAGGGGAGTCAGCATATTCGACTTAGGGTTTTGAAGGCTTCCTGTTGCTGGGGTTTCTGCAATGATCGAACAGGCTCCCAACAGTGAGCGGTGCACTGTTAGGAGAACAGGGGAAGGACCGTGGGCCATCACGTTGCAGTGAGGCAGAGCTGTCGCGCGAGCGCTGGGGCAGTCTCGCGTAGGAGGGGGGCAGTCTCGTGCGCAGTCGCGCGAGTAAACGCGCGCTGAGACAGGAGCAATCGCACACAATCGCGCGCAGTCACGTGAGTAATCGCGCGCTGTTGCGCGCAGTCGTGCGCACGCAGGAGAGGGATAGAGAGGGAAAGAGAGCGATAGAGAGTGAGACCGAGGGGGAAAGATAGAGAGAAAGAGTGGTCGGCCGGTGATGGTGGCGGTTGTGGGTGGTGCAGCACGGTGGAGCGCCGTGGTGGCGGAGAACCGCGAGAGGGAGAGAGGGAAACTCGCGGGTGAGGACCGTGGGCGGCGATGGGGAAGGCCGTGCGGGAGGAAGATGGAGAGGCGGAGGGAGAAAGAGGGAAAAAGAGAGAGAAATTAGGGCTTTAAGCCCTAATTTCGATTTTTTTTTATATATTAAATTTATAATTATTATTATTATTATTCTTATGATATATATTTGGATAGATTTGGAAATAAATAAATGAGGAAATAAATAATTTAATAAATGAAAAGAAAAAATATATTTATATATACTTTATTATTCTATTTTAATAATTGAATATACCAAAGATTTGAATTAAAACCCCAAAAATCGAAAATCAATGAAATTTAAAAAAAAAAATTATATATATAAACAGGAATATTTTATTTATATTTCAGGAACAGTATACTTGTACGAACACCGCGGTGTCGGTGTTACATGAATAGTGTTTGCCAGAGTGGCGATGTGTCCTTCTATCATGGTTGCAGCCTTGGACATGGTTCTAGCCCTTCTCTTGGGAGGTATGATCTTCGACAGGATGGAGTGCGAAGCAAGCTCGTTTCTAGTCTGTTCTTATAGATGATGTCAATCTATTGGAGGTGGATTTGACTTCACAGATGGTGACCTACTGATTCGAATTGGATGACTGGCGGTCAGTCGATCTGTAAAAAACCGTCATAAACTGTTCTGGTGGGAAAGACTCTGACATTCAAGTTAAAGAGTAGTTTTTGAAAAGAAAAACAAACTGAAAAAGAGTTTTGTTATGCCTTTGGGTGCTATGTGTGAGTTGATCGAGCATACAAGGCCTATTGGCTTAATGATGTGCCTATAGTTTTCATGTATAAGTTTCGTATGCATTCGGAGTGTTAAAATAATAGTTTTCTTATGGATGTATCTCAAGATTATAGGGATCACTATGGGAGATTCTCAAAAATTTAAAATACGATTGCATAAAGAAATTTAGATCACCAAAAATCGTTTCCTTATTGACAGTAGTCAAAACTTTCATTCCTGATTACAGGAGGTTGTTTCCATATTTTAAGAGAAAGTGAAAATTGTATTTAGCCAAATAGTGGCATCGAGCACTGAGTAGATTCAAAAGCTGATTAGGCAGCTATTGAGAAGGGTCTGGTCGGTATGTATCGAGAAGATGGGCCGTGTCTACCCATTTGGAATATAAATTCCATATTAACGACATTCTTTAGTACACTATGCTCATTGGGCTATGAATTCGATGGCCCTCAAGTCTTCGGATATTGGGTCTTTGTGCCACATTCCATCAATAATTAATATAGAGATACCTCAACAATAAAATGGTTAAAATAGTTAAAAGGATAATTTAATTGTATAATGTACCTTTTTTTCCCCCTAAAATTTAGAGTATTCAACAGCTTTCTTAATCCAAGCGTAAAATCATTAAAGGTCAAATATTTTGTAATGGAGAATATAATAAGCTCCCCAACGTGGTGTAGTGTGGTCCGCATATGCATTTTTATCTCGTTTGCTTGTCTTTCAGTTTCTTCCCCCTTTTTTTAAATACATTATATAAATACCAGTAAACTCAATATATCACAAATTACACATGGTAGACAAATACAAGAACAAACCATCCATTTGGATTCAAAATCTCCTTAATATAATTGTCTAAATAGTGAATTTTACCCAATTCCTACTGATTGAATGAAATTTTGGGTACATGCTCATTTTTATCTTATAAATATCATGCTTTTTCTCCATGTACAATTAGTTTTCCATCTTTTTGCAACTTGGTAAGAGTAATCGACTTTTAGAGTGGGGACGATAAGGTTTCTTTTTTTGGAGTGGGGACGATTTAACTTTCTCCATGTTGACTTTAAAGAGCTGGTTGGGAGTATTCAAAAGGAACTTTTCCACTTGATGGGATACCAAGAATTGAACCTTTGTCATATGGTCGTCCACCTTAATGCTTCTACCACTGGACTAAGAGTTTCAAGGTAACTTTTCCATTTGATGTGTAGCATAGAATATCTTTCGAACATCCTAGATACTCTGGGCATAGTAGTCTCTTCCGCTAATGTAAATAAGAGAAATTTAATATTTGAGCCATATAAATTGCTTTTAGGTAGATGATCGATTCATGTATCGGATTGTTATTTCTCACAAAATTTGTGATACTGAGAATAACCGGCAGATGATTTGAACATTTTGTGATGTTTTAAATACTATAACAAGTTTTAATCGAGGGGGTGTGTCGCATATCATTCAATCGGTTAACCAGTTCAACTAATCGATATGATTATAATAATATATGATAGAACGAGGCCCAAAACTCTATTATCACAAGACTTAAAGCCTTTCGAATCCATCGCACAACGAACATGGCGCACTAAAGCATGCCGTCAACATGAGATTTATCTTCCAAATGGGTATGCACGACCCATCCTCTCGATATCTATCGACTAGACCCTTCTCGATAGTTGTCTGACCGGTTCTCAAATCTTCTCGGTGCTTGGTGCTATTGTTTAGTTAAAGACGATATTCACTTTCTTTGAAAATACAGAGACAACCTCTCATATTCAGGAAGAAAATCTTTGACTATTGTCAATAAGAAAAGGAATCTTTAATGATTTCAATTTTCTTGTGTAACAAGATTTGAAATCTTTGGGAATCCATCAGTATGATCTCCGTAATCTCATGATGCCTCCATAAGAAAACTAACACCCCAGATGCATACGAAACTCACAAACAAGTGCCATCTACATCATTAAATCAACCGGGCAAGTATACTCTCTGAACTTACACATATCATACAAAGGTATAGCAGATAGCTCTTTTAGTTTCTTTCAAAAATCATTCTTTGATTTGAGTGTCGGAATCTTCCCGTGACTTGTATGCCAAGTGTTGAGTCTAGAGAATTTACCTGCCTTGATGTATCGAAGGCTTTTATATGAGATGTCGTGAGAGCCGCGTGCATTCGGGGCGCTACAACCCTAATTTCCTTACGAGAATTTCAAATGTCAGAAATTCAAAATCATTATCATTTAGAAAATCTGATTATGCGAGGAGGTTCATTTTCCTTATCGATCAGATTCTCAAGAGTTTCCTTTCTTATCCAAAAAATACGTTTCGTACTAAAATTGGTTTCTTTTCATGATAAGACATGATGGCGAACTCAATGACCCTCTATTGCATGTCCTACAAAAGGGATCTATCTCTCCGAGCGAGTCTCTGTCGTCTTGTCCTATCGAATGGATCTATCTCCTCGAATGAGTCTCTATCATCCCATCCTATCGAAGGGATTTAATTCCCCAAATGAGTTTCTATTGCCACATCCTATCAAAAGGATCTATCTTTTCGAATGAGCCTCTGTTGTCTCATCCTTTGAAATGATATATCTCCCCAAATGAGTCTCTGTCGTCCCATCCTATCAAAGGGAACTATCTCCTCAAATGGGTTTCTATCACCCTGTCCTATCGAAAGGATATATCTCCCCAAACGAACATCTATCGCCCCATTCTACCAAAATGATTTATCTCTCCAAACGGGTTTTTGTTGCCCTGTCCTATAGAAGGGATCTATCTTTCCAAGCGGGTCTCTGTCGCCCCATCCTATCGAAGGGATTTATCTCCCTGAATGGGTCTTTATTGTCTCATCCTACCGAAGGGATCTATCACCTTGAATAGGTCTTTATTGCCCCGTCCTACCGAAAAGATTGATGTCCCCGAATGGGCCCACGTCTCCTTGACTCACCAATGGAATCTGTTCCTTCGAACGAATAAGTGTTGCCTGGCCAATCTATGCAAAGATCTTTCTATCGAAGCCACTTCCTTGAGTGGGCTTATATCGCCCTGATCCATTGGTGAGATCCACCGTTCTAAGTAAACCGACGTCACATTAGTCAGCTCTTCTTCATTGAAGCATCATTATCTAAGCGATAGATGAAATCTGATCCTCAGTATGATCATGGCTCGATCGAATTGCCATTCTAATAAAGGCTATGCACTTTCGGATAAGTAAGCAATACCCCACAAACCGATTGACTCGAGAAATTATTAACAAGACACATCAGGAATATGCAAAGAAAAGGATGCACTCTATATTCAATTGAACAAGGAACTCTTACAAAAGACAAATACACCATATGGCAAAAGGCCTTCCGAATGAAAAACACAAAGTCATACCGGGTTAGGGAGAAGGGAGCACTAAGACCTCTCGAGAAGAGGACTCCACAGCCATTTGAACTGTAGCCAGCTCGGTATGATCACCATCTGGAGCTATAGGGACGGGGCCTTGGCTTATCGCCGTCCGACCAGCCGCCCCCTCTAAAGGAGACAAAGCCTTGTACATCCTAGCTTCATGAGCTACTACCTTAACACACATCAGTCTCTTTACTAGCTTGAGTTGGGAATACTTGAGGGCTAGATCGAACTCTACAAGATGCGTTATCCTCTGTTTAGCCTCCCAAAGAGACTCTTCCCACAACCGCGCCAATGTCGCTATGATTATCAAGCTGCCAATGTGAATATGCCACTCGGTTTCTAACTCCTTGCATCGCTTTTCGGCTAACACTAGCTTCTCTCCCAAATACCTGATCTACTTGTCCTTCTTAGCATGCAAGGCACTAGAGGTGCTCTCAACCTGGACATTTTTCTCTTTCAATGCATCCTGTAATGCTAGGATTTGATCCCCCAGGTGATTGTCTACCTTCCGACTGCTTGCTCTGTTGCCTCTGGAATTCCACCAAAGTTGAAGTCTGAGGAAAAAATAATACAAATCAATCAAAGTGAAGAACTAAGTAGGACAAGTTCTGGTTAGACTAGTACCGTCAAGCAAAGAGACTAAAGGGCTTTATCCACTCACTCGGGAGAAGCCTTTAGTAACTCCAAGTTAGGATCCCAAAAGTCGAACCATTCAGCCAGTCGAAACATCCCTTTGGTATTGACACAATTGATTCTTTGATCCCCATGCAGACAGTAATGGATCCCCCTCTTGCTTGTCCTTCTGGAAGTCGAAAGGCTTAACGAAAACAAACAATGGAAATCCCTGTTCCTTTATTCTTTCACAATGAGGGCTTCGTGGTTCTATAAGAGACTGAATAGATGTCTTGCCCATATGTGCAATAGGAACATGTGACCCCACTGATGGAACCTCTCTTACTAATGAGATAGTTATGTCCAAAGGTACCTCTGCTTCAGGAGCTTCTCCTACCGGGACACCCTCTTCGGCATTCTCTATTGAGAAAGACATTTTAAGCGGCCGACCACTTATCCCCTCTATCTCCACGCCCGCTGATGCGGAGCTTTTCGACATAATGGGAGACATATAATCTTCAGATCCCCTATGATCCCTTTCTTCCTCAGAACGTCTCGATGAAACTGGGGATGTGTGCTCTTCGGCCTCTTCGAGTGACTCCTCTTTCTCGGGAGACTCGGGCACCTAGACTTTTCTTTTCTTCGACTTTGATGGCCCCCCTCTTAGGAGGCCCCTCAGTGTGTTCACGTGGCTTCTTAAAATTCAGTCTCACTTCCTTATCAGTCGAAATCACATCCAAGATGGAATGTATCACTAACTTCAGATCATTGACCAGTTTCTTCTCCCTCTACTCTAGTAGAATGGGTCTGACAGTTTTTCTCCTCCCATCAATTAGTAAGCCCGCCAAAAGCAACATTTGGTTATCTAGAACGTTTCACTAACTTCAGATCATTGACCAGTTTCTTCTCCCTCTACTCTAGTAGAATGGGTCTGACAATTTTTCTCCTCCCATCAATTAGTAAGCCCGCCAAAAGCAACATTGGTCATATACCAACGAGTCCACCTAGTAGCTCCAATGAGTGGACTCACAATAGGGTCTGACAGATCTAAAAAATTGAGAATGAAGAGTGGGAAGCAGAGGGTTCCCCTTCAATAGTGGTTCCTATTTTGCATTCGGCAACGCAGGCAGACGGTCCCTATTCAAAAACCTCACAAAGAAATACTTTTGCACTTAGAACTTGTTTTTTGATTAGCTATAGTAAAACTTCCAGTGGGAGTTCGAACGAGTCTGTAGCCGATACCAACCATGGGTAGAACCCTGATCCTTACATTGTGTCAGCGAAAAAGGAATTGCAAAAATCTCCACATCAAAGCGACCCTAATAGGAAAATTATCACAGTCACAAAACGCCAAGTGCTAGGAATGTGCAATGTAGGGTAAACCCTTCAATATTGTATCACCTCAGCGAGTGGGCATATTTGGGATCTTCACTCCGTACTTCATGACCAGCTTATACATAGGGACACAACTGTCGGGCGCTTTGTTCGCCTTATCTCTATCAGTGGGTAATACCAGTGTAAAATCACCTCCCAAAGCCATATCCGATCATATCTTATTAAGCTTCTCCTTCGTCATCATGTTTTGAATCTCGCTAATACTTTGGTGGGAAGAAGATGAACCCTTTGGCATTTTTTAAAAGAACTTTCACCAGACGAGAAAACCTTTCTTAGATGAAGATGCAAAGTATACAATATGCCTAGGCGCATTACTTTGAAAGGAATACTGAAGACGGTTTACAAAAATCAAAAGGACACTCATTGTCTTAAAAGTTTGGTACCTTTTTGATGAAATCATTACTCATAGCGTCTTTCTTACAAAATGATACCACGAGTCAGGGGTAGATAATGAGATCCCGTTTAAAAGGCTCTATACTAAAAATATCCAACATAAAGCCTGTGATTCAAAAGGCCCAATACACTTAAACACAAATGGGTCTGTGGTGTCCCGCTCTACCGATGAGATATATCTCCTTGAATGGCTATGTCGCCCCAACCTGCTAAGGGGATCTATCATTCGTGAGATTCTATTCGCTATTCGGCTAACTGTTAATGAGATCTATGCGATTCGATCCATAAGTGCATTCAATGAGACCGAACGGCTATCTCCCTCATTCGACTGGTGACTACTGAATACTAAAAGAACCCAGCACTTCCAACTCCTGAATAGTAATATTCAACCAAATTTTGCCTTGATTAGGCTTCCTATTTTAGTATAAAAAATATTTCTTGGATAAGAAAGGAAACCCTTGAGAATCTAGTCGATAAGGAAAAGGAACCTCCTTGTATAATCAGATTTAATAAATGAAAACAATTTCAAATCTCTGACATTTGAAATTCGAAATTTTCGGATCTCCTTATAAAGAAATTAGGGTTGTGACACTTCGAATGCACATGGCTCTCATGGCATCTCATACAAAAGCATTCGATACATCAAGTTAGATAAATTCTTTGGATTCAGCACTTGGTACACAAGTTACTGGGAGATCCGTCCTCCGCTCTATTAATCTTTTTTTCATTTCATTCGAAGCCACTCTTTCTGACTTGAGTATCAGAGTCTCTACTGCCGGAGTACCCTCCAGCAGTCTTTTGCAGGTTCAAACCTTTTCATCAAGCATCGGTTTGAGTCACGAGAAACCGAATCTGTGGAATCAAGACCCACGTCCAACAAAAACCTATAGCTATGCTATAAAGACAAATATATATATATATATATGTATTTTAAATTTTATATCATACCAATTAGTTGAACCGACATGATCTAAAATTATAAAATTTTTATGTTACAATATAGATAAAATATTAAATTTCACAAAAAATAAAAGAAAAATATAAGCCAGTAAAAACTGGATTTGACTATTTTCTTTTAATTTGTCAATTTTCTTGTAATTTACCTTTTAAGTTCAATTTTTTCAAATTTTTAAAATTAAAAAAAATGAATTCAATAGTGAATATTTGCATACCATTTCCCTAAATTAATTAGCTATTATCTATGTACCCTTTTATTTCTCTCAATTTATTAACTCTTATCTAGGATACTCATCTCAAATAGTATCTTTCTCTCAAATAATCAAATAATGACCTTTTACCCTTATCTTGCCTTGCTTTCACCTCTATATTTTTTTTTTAATGTTCATTTGCTTGTGATTACCGAGTTAATATTTATGAAAAGATATTATTTTTTTACTATTAAATATTTTTGTTATTTATTATATTGATGGAGGTAAGTTTGAATCCACAGATAATGACACTGTTGACTCGAGCAGGTTGACTAATCGTTTGTCGATCTTGATTAATGATATCTATAAAAAATAGTCGAATGATGTTCCAACGGGAATACTTTGATACTCAAGTGAGAGCGGTTTTTGAAAAGAGAAACAGACTAAAAGAACGTTCTGTTATTTTTTTTGTGCTATGTGTAAATTCATAGAGTGTACCTGGCCGATTGGTTTAACGATATATTTATAACTCATTTGTGTGAGCTTCATATGCGTCCGGTATGTTAAAACCCTTGTTTCTTTATGGAGGCGTTTTGAGATTCCGGGAATCATAGTGAGAGATTCTCAAATATTTGAAATACCATTACACAGGTCATCAAAGATTCATTTCCTTATTAAAAATAGTCAAAGATTTCATTCCCGACTACAGGGGGTTGTCTCCGTGTTTTGAAGGAAAGTGAATATCATCTTTAGCTGAATAGTGGCACCGAGCATCGAGGAGATTCGAGAGCCGATCATACAAAAACCAAGAAGGGTCTGGTCGGTAGGTATCGAGAGGATGGACCATGCCTACCCAGGGAGATAAATCTCATATTGACGACACGCTTTGGTACGCCATGGTCATTGGGCTATGGATTAGAAGGGTTTCAAGTCTTGTGATAATGGGCTTTTGGGCCACGTTCTATTATTTGGCCCAACTTTTGGTGTCGTTTCGTATAAAGGGCTTTCAAAGTAGCATTAAATGGATAAGAATTTGAAAATATGTTAGTGCGTTACATTAAATGCGACATGTACTGCTTCGATTCCCACGAATTGTCTTTGATACGCTTTATAAGACGTGACGTCCAATTGGTTCATGCATTATCGTGTCTCCCTTTTAACGGTTTTTACTTTCGCATGGGAAGATAATCTGTGAGTTAATCCCTTTAAAATTTCTCAAGCAATACTCAAAGAAAAAGAATCGGATAGAAGATTGGGTTCATCATTGCGGGCTTATCCAACCATTAACAATGTCCTTCAGTTGGCCACGAATGATGATAGGCCTAATAGGGCGCCCGAAGGTTGTGTTTCAATGTATAGATAGTGTTAAGTATGGTTTAAAAATACCATTAGCGGTCCTCTTTCCTCAGTTTTGTTCCTCGGAACATATATCTAATGATGTTGATTTCTAGCACTTGGCACCTAGTGATAGCCGTGATGTTGTTAATGAGTTTCTACTACCTCCGCTTCGACTTCGAGATCTTAGATTTCGTCTTTGCCTTAAAAGGTGCAGCTATGTAGGTTCTACGGAAGGTTGATATTACCTACAGACCAGATCAAAGTCGGGTTGGAAATTCTTCTATAAAGAGACCATTGACAAGAGCTGGATGTACAAGTACATCTTCATGTGACTTGTATACCAAGTGTTGAGTCTAGAGAACTTACCTGACTTGATGTATCTAAGGCTTTTATATGAGATGTCGTGAGAGTCGTGTGCATTCGAGGCGTTACAACCCTAGTTTCTTTACAAGAAGATTCGAAAATTTCAAATTTCAAACGTCAGAAATTCAAAATCGTTATCATTTAGGAAATCTGATTATAAGAGGAGTTTCCTTTCTCTTATCAAATAGATTTTCAAGGGTTTCCTTCGTTATCTAAAAAATACATTTCGTACTAAAATATGAAACTTAATCAAGGCAAAATTCGGTTAAATATTACCATTCAAGAGTTGAAGTGTTGGGTTCTTTTAGTATTCAGTAGTGACCGGTCGAATAAGAGAGATAGTCGTTCGATCTCACCGAATGTGCTTATGGATCAAATCGCATAGATCTCGTTGAGAGTTAGCCGAACACCGAATATGATATCATGAATGATAGATCCCCTTAGTAGGTTGGGGTAACATAGCTCATTCAGGAAGATATATCTCATTGGTAGAATGGAATGACACAGACCCATTTGCATTTAAGTGTATTGAACCTTTTGAATCGTAGACCTTGTATTGGAGATTTTTAGTATGAAGCCTTTTGAATGGGTCCCATCTGTTCTTTTTCTTGTTTTGCTGCTTTACCCGGTTGGTTTTTATTTGTGTAGTTAGGGTGGTTTATTCTATGTCTGCTTGGTGATTTCTCTACTTCTCTTCCCCTTCCTGTATCTCCATGGAACAATATTTGCTGCTCTTGGTCTTTTCATGAATTTCCATCCTATTGTAGTTAGTTTTGGTTTTTTTTTTTTTATTTATTCTTTTTTAACACATGGAACCCTAGCATCATGTACTAAATTCGAAGATATAAATTTAGTTCACTTTTACTCGCATCATTAATGTCCAAAATTACAAATGAGCTTTCAATCAGTTGGCACATTTCCTTCTTAAAATTTCGAGTTCAACTATTTCCTATATATATTGTTAGAAATTTCGTGACACATACACGCAGCGGAAGCAATAAATAAAATTTCAGAATCGTAAAAGTTTGAGTTCACGATATATCTCAGTCAGTGATACAGAAAATCTTTGGAACCGCGAACTCCCAATGTAAATTTCTCGAAGTCGGGATGATAGTCACAGTAATCGAACTATCACCGCAATACCACGACGATCCAACCCTTTAATCCGGTGATTCGTAAACGATCGAAAAACTCTCGCAATTAATTGTTTTCACAATAATTAATTCTCTCTCAAAAGAAAGAATTTTTTTTTCACGGTTGTATATTACGTCTCCCTATATAATACTCAAAATTGTAATTAGACTTTTTCACACCCGTAGGAGTTCTCTAGAGAGAAATAAGGGGAGTGGGGTAATGGGTAACTACCCATTACCCCTCATTTGAATTTCAAATATTCAAGTATTGTAACTGCCCCACGTGGGCATATCCAACATATATAAAGTAATGTCTAAAATTTAGCATCAACATTCAAGAAGATGGCAATAGCTCATACAAATTAAACGAATAAGCTACATGTGTGTTTGACTAGAAGTATTTGTGTCTTAAAGTTATGTCCATGTCAAAAGGGTCCCTCGCAACATATAAATGATTCAAGTTAAAATGTTAGGTAAGACTATGCAGTGTAAAATAACTTTAACGTCTTAAGTTATATTTCATACATTTTGTGTGCTGCAGGCTGTTTGCTGATATTAAGAAAAGTATAAATATAAGTATTTGGTTGTTTGCTTAATCTTTAACTTTTATCTTTAAGCTTAGTTCCAACGTAGAGCAGTTGTGTTTCTCATTTATTCAGACAATGTATCAAATAATTGTCTCTTTTGTTTTATTTTTGATTAATGTTATGCTTAATCCTTTTTTATTTATGAATATATTCCTAAAGCCCAAGTGGGGGCTGCCCGTTGAGTGTCGAATGGAGTGGAGACTGGGACGGAGACCGGTCGGCTTTGCACAGCGCTTACGCAATGACTAAACCAACCTCAGGGAGGGAAGGCAAGAGATGACAGCAGGAAAACTGTCGGTCGGTCTTAGATCGTGTGCGTGGTGCCTGTGGGCCATACTTCTTAAGTGCTAAAAAATAAAAATTGCTTTAAGTAGGGTAACCCGAAGCTCCTGTTTTTTCTTGTTTGAAAGCCCCACAGGATCCTTCCTATTGGCATCACCTTTCACTATCATGTGCTACAATGGGTTGCCTGAAACAATTACCAAATATGGCAATTGCTTATCCAATCCACTGCCGCTCCACATCAGCCTTGCCAAGGACATCCTGATGTTATCTTTCTCAACTTTGAATATGCTTCCAATTTGATTTCTATCAATTTTCTTTTAACTACTTAAAGTACACAAATTTTATTAATTTGAAATGTTGAGTTGTAAAAGACAATCTACACTCACAAAGAAATAATTATAAGTTTTGAGAGCTAATTTAGTGAAATTAAGCACGATCATCTAAATTTTCATAGTAATATTAATAACAATATGGACGTGACAAAATATCATATTGTATGAGTTAAATTTTGTAAACTAGAATTTGCCCTCACAGACTTTACGATTAAAATTATGTGAACAAATATTTAAAAATCAGAAAGAAAGAGAGAGAGAACTTAAAATTTTAAAATACGTTTAAATATTTGTAAATATTATCTTTATAATAAGAAGAGTACAACCGATGCTATGTATGCAATAATAATAATAATAATAATAATAATAATAAATAGTTTTACTAAAAGATATTAAGAGAAGGAAAAATTTCACAAAAGCAAATTTGTAAGAATAGAGAAGTTATGGATTATTAGGGAAAAGTTATTTTGTGGCTTTTCATTTTTTTTAAATGATGTAGTTTACTTACTTATTTAAATCCTCTTTTTTTTTGAGAAAATAATATTTCATCATTTAAGGGCATTATAGAAAAAAATACTAATGCATTTTCAATAACTACAAGACTCTGTTCCTTTATTAATAGTTATAAATTATTTTAAATACAATAGTGTCACAAATGCCATGTGTATCAATAAATAAATGAATTTAAATAAAAATAATTCCAAAAAAGTAAATTTTAGAGAGAAGATGCAATAGAGAAGTTACGTGGTCCTTTTTTTCTTTTAATTAAGAAAAAAGAAAAACCATTGGTAAATTATTCAGATATATCTCTATCTTCTCTTTTTAATTTTTCTTTTCACAAAAAATAACATCTCAACATTTAAAAGTTTTAGAAAAGTAAAATATTATATAAAACTTTTGAATCCCCGTAACACTCGGTGGCGGACTTATACAGGGTCCAGGATAAACAATTTCACCTCCTCAATTTTATAAAATTCAATTAATATTAATAACTCATATCTATTTTACGTTCACCTAACTATAATTTTATTCTCATTTATCCTTTTTAAAACCTATTCATTTAACTAAATTCTACATAATTTTTTTTTTCAAAAACTTATCCACTAAAAAAAAATAAGAGTTTAGTGACGGATTTTGGTTTCCGTCACTAAATTGCGCATTTAATTTTTTTATTCGTAGAACCCGTCGACCCACCCGTCGGCCGCCGCCCACCATCACCTCGACCCCTGCTGCTTGCCCACCCATACCCACACTGTGTCAACCCTTTTGCTGTTTTATTTTCTTTTAAAAGAAAATGTGTTTTTACCCAAATTCGAATATGGGTTTAAAGATTTATCTGAAACGCTCTTAACCACTATGCCAAATTAAATTATCTAATATACCTATTTTTTTAGTTCTATACTTTTTTTCTAACTCTCACCATTAAAAATATATTTCCCTAATATAACAAAAATACAAAATACAAAATTATATTTAATAAAAATACAAAATTATATTTAATATAATTACAAAATTATCTTTAAAAAATCATAAAATTATATTTAAAAAATAAAAAATTATATTTAATAAAAATTAATACCCTAATTTAATTAAAATATAAATTATAAATATATATTTAATAAAAATATAAAATTATATTTAGCAACGGAAAACAAAATCCGTGGCTAAATTTAGCGACGGATTTAGAATCTGTTGCTAAATTTAGTGACGGATTTTGTTTTCGTCACTAATTAGCGACGGATTTTGTTTCCGTCGCTAAATTTAATAACAAAATTTTTTTCCGTCGTTAAATTTAACGACAGATTTTATTTTCGTCGCTAATTAGCAACGGATTTCATTTTCTGTCGCTAATTAGCGACGGATTTTTTTTCCGTCACTAAATTTAGCGATGGATTTTATTTTTCGTCGCTAAATTTAGCCACAAATTTCATTTTCCGTCGCTAAATTTAGCAAAGAAATTTTTTTTCGTTGTTATATTTAGCGACAGATTATATTTCCGTCACTAATTAATGACGGATTTCAATTTCTGTCACTAAATTTCGCATTTAATTTTTTTATTTGTAGAATCCATCCGCGCACCCACCGACCGCCGATCGCCGTCCACCACTTCCCTGGCCCCCTGCTGCTTGCCCGCCCATGCCCACACCCCGCCAGCCCTTACCCATCCGCGCATGAGCACCTTTTGTTGTTTTATTTTTTTTTTTTTTACAGAAAATGTGTTTTTTACCCAGATTCGAATCTAAATTTAAAGAGTTATGTGAAACGTTCTTAACCAATATATATATATTTTTTACTTCTATACTTTTTTCCTAACTATTATCATTAAAAATATAATTCCCTAATCTAACAAAAATACAAAATACAAAATTATATTTAATATAATTACAAAATTATCTTTAAAAAAGTCATAAAATTATATTTAAAAAATATAAAATTATATTTAATAAAAATCAATACCCTAATTTAATAAAAATATAAATTATAAATATATATTTAAACATAAAATTATATTTAATAAAAATTTAAAATTATATTTAACGACGAATTTAACGACAGAAAACAAAATCCGTGGCTAAATATAGCGACGGATGTTGTCTGCCGTCGCTAAATTTAGCGATGAAATTTTTTTTCGTCGCTAAATTTAGTGACATATTTTGTTTTCGTCACTAATTAGCGACGGATTATATTTCCGTCGCTAAATTTAGCGACGAAAAAAAATGATTTTTGTCTCAAAATTCATTGCTAAATAGCAACGAATTTTTTTCGTTGTTAAATTTCATAGCTAAAAATGTGTTTTTTTTGTAGTGATCACATAATAAAAAAAAAAATATGATATCATCATCATATGTGTCAATCAATAAAAAATATTTTATAATCTTTAAAATAAAAAAAATAAATAATATTACAACTCCAACAAATGTTATCTTATAAATTTTTTACACCTCGTTTCTCTATATTTTAGATTCGCCGCTGGTAACACCATATAATCTTTATTAATAGTTATAGATAAAATGTCAAAGGTGGGCGGATACCTATGACATGGGTAAATAACAAGAGTGTTTTGGTGCAAAGTATAGATAGGTTTTGAACGGAGAGTTAACATAGTGAGTGAAAGTATTAAATTTTTTAATTAAGTTTTGGATTTGAAATTTGAGAATAAAAAGTATTACGTTGGAAAAACTTCCTTCTTAATTTGATTCAACAACGCTTGAATCGAATTAATCAGAATATAAGTCATAATAATTGATGGTATTAAAGAGAAAAAGGGATTTTGGGTCATGCCCAGGATAGATGAATAGTCTACCTTTTGTCTTACTGATTCTTAGTCTGTTTTCTTGTTGATCGCATGTAAGGATGTGCCTGTTAGATTCGTATTCTTGATACCTCTATCTTAGTTCCAGTATCATGATACCCCTTCAGTACGAGTAAGAACTGCTCCATGGACAACCTTAATATGATACTTGTATCTTGGTGCCTTAGAATTACTATCTTTAGTTAGAGGTAATTTTGATATTGTTTTTGCCGTGCATATCAATTGTGATTATTGCTTCTTGGAAATGTTTGGAGATTGTACTACATTGTCGTTCCCAATTCTTATTTTCAGGCTGATGATTGTGAAAACTTTTTCTTGCACTTAAGATCAAGAAGTGTCGAAGCCTGAAGAACAGAGCTCAGGCAAAGAAGAGGAAGTGGAAAAGCCAGAGGTGGGAAAGGATGAAGGAATGCTGCAGGGTCCAAAGTTGAAGCTGATTTATTGCATTTTCAGAGAAAATCCATCTGATTTTAATTGGTTTTAGTCATGAAAGTTCAGCTTTGCTGTTGTGGGCTACAATTTTTTTGTAGCCTATTTGGTTTGAATGGATTGATGTTTTATAACTCAGCTCGAAGACCTTTTAAGTATATATATATATATATATATTATTATAAAAAAGTCACGAAAACAGTGAAAATATACGTACTCAAATTTTCAAACATTTGGTTTTGACTTTAAAAAAATTATTTAAATAAGAGTTCTTTATCGGTTAAATATTTTTACCACTTGCATATATCTCTGTAAAGACCCATAAGTCTATTTATTACTTCTTCACTATTGCATTTTTTTGATGCATTTACAATCTTCTTACTTTCCCCCAATTACTACCAGCTCAAGTCGAGCTGGATTAATCCTATTACATAAATCTGACCACCATTTCCCGTGCCCACCTTTACTCGTGCTCACCCTTAGGTAATCTCTATAAAGTGTGAATTTAAAAAAATTAGTTAAGTGCATTAAAGCGGAAATATAGGAGTTGATTTGTAATTTACCCTTAAAAAGCTATTACCAAAGTGAATGTGATTTAAATAACATTTTGAAATTTAAATCAAGTAGATTTTATTGTTATAAATATTAAGAAATTTGAATGGATGTCCATAAATAACACATGAATATTGACTTTTGATTTTCTAGACGACTCTTAATTTTTAAGTTATTATATTTAATGAATGTGACTTTTTATTGTATGACTTTTAGTTTGTCATACTTAATGAGAGTGACTTTTTGTATTTCTTTCAAATGCCTATTAATATGCTTCATTATAATCTCATTTGTAGGCCAAGAAAAATAAAAATATTATTCTCTCT
The DNA here is from genome assembly GCA_037126225.1 of Dillenia turbinata. Taxonomy (NCBI): domain Eukaryota; kingdom Viridiplantae; phylum Streptophyta; class Magnoliopsida; order Dilleniales; family Dilleniaceae; genus Dillenia; species Dillenia turbinata. The sequence goes on along the minus strand of JBAMMX010000004.1, from coordinate 10,957,142 downwards.
ATTCTTTCTCTATATATTATGTTTAAGTCTTGAGTTAAAGTTTGTCTTTGCACTATTTTGATTTCTACTTTAAGCATATCAAATTGTGTGGTTCAAAAATCAAAGTTCTATAATACGTCATTAGCACAAGACTCTGAGCAATTGAGAAAAAAGGAACAAGAAAGGAGCATTATCCTGCAAGTTATTTGCACAATTGTATTTATCATTTTGTTTAGCTCATATAAATATATATTATTATTATCTATTTTGATATCATATTTTTGTATTTGAATGCAGAGTATTTAACATGTCAAATCTCACCAAACTTAAGTTTGGGCTCTGGACATTTCAAGAAAAAATTATTTATCATGGATACTTGATACTTGAATTCATTTGAATACAAAAAGACTCGGAGAAACAATTAAAGAAAATAATAGAGAGACTTTAGAAAATCAAGCCAAAGCAATGATTTTTCTTTATTATCACCTGAAGATTTGAAAATTGAACATTTGACCATGAGAGATCCACTTGAATTGTGAAAAAGTTTAAAGAAAAGGTTTAACCACAAAAAAAAACGGTAGCACTCCCTAAAACTCGTTATGATTGGATTCATTTGAGATTTCAAGATTTTAAAATAGTAAGTGAATATAATTCAAATGTTTTTAAAATCAGTTCTCAATTGAAATTATGTGAAGAAAATATTACTGATTATAATATGTTAGAGAGAACACTATCCACTTTTCATGCCGCGAATATGCTGGTGGTCGAGCAAAATAATAAGTTATTGATGAAAAATTATGAATCTCATCCAACTAACTCTATTCCATTCTCTAAAGTGAATGAAACAACTCATGACAATTCAGGACGTGGACGAGGACATGGAAATGGTCGTCGTTGAGGACATGGCCGTGGCTGTGGTTGTGGTCATGGCCACTATCGGAATATTTATCGTAATGATAGTAGTGGTCAAACAAACCACCAAAAGTAGAAAAATAATGAAGCAAAATAAGAAAAGGGCGGATCCGGTCAGAACATCAAAAATAAATGCTATTGATGTTGGGTGATTGGACATTGATTACATACTTGTTGTATGCTAAAACATTTTGTCGAGTGTTATCAAGTCTTGTTCAAGGAAAGGGATAATAATATGCTGGCAAATTGTTATATTAAAATAATGACCCTAATAATATTTTTGGGAATCTTTCAAATTTCCCCATTTTCTTGGCAATACTGAAATTAACGATTTCAATTAATGTAATTATTTTTATTTCTCAATAATCTATAATAAATTGAACTTCATTATTTATTTATTTATTTTGAAGATCTATGGATAATATTGCATCTAATATTAGATCAAATGTTGAAGATGAGAATCTGTCTCGTAAACAATATGACTACACATACATTCCTTAAAAGCAAAAGATACTTCTCTCATCTTAGTATGAAAAAGTAAAATGTGAATACTATATCCGGTAGTATAACCTTGATTGAAAACTCCAGAAAAGCAAATATTTTACTAAAAGGATAGACAAATTTTATGATTAATAATGCATTATTTTCATCCAAATTTCACAGAAATTTATTCACTTTTAAAGATATTCGTTTCAATGACTATCACATAGAGATAACCAATGTGGGAAATATTGAGTAGACATGTCACTGAGTCGGTTTGGGCTTGAAAACTGGCTTAACTGGCCCAAAAAAGCCCGACTTGTGAACCGGACTGGGATGAACAGTAACCCGAACCGAATCTGCCCGGGTACTGAAGCGGGCCTGTCCGGTTCAACTCTTTTTGAACCGGGAATCGGCTCGGGCTCGGGCCTGTCCGGTTCAGCTAGTCTCATTTTTTTTGAATTTTTTTTAATTTTACTCCTCCTAACAGTTATAAAACGGTTAATTTTGAGGTTATTTTGGTCTATGAGGTCAAAAAATTTTCCTATAAATACCTAACACCTCATTTCCAAGATCTCCACAACAAAATCTCTCTCTCTCTCTCACATCAACATTCTCTCAATATTACTTTATTCTCTCAATTTCCATCATTTTCATTTTCATTTACACAATTTCTACAATTCTCTATACCATTTTCATTATCATTTTCTATACCATTTTCACAATTTTCTACAACAATTTCTACACTATTTCCATTACCATGTCCATTATCATTTCCACCATTATCTACATTTCCACTATTTTATTCATTAAACACATTTCCATTAAACACATTCTCAAATTTGTACTCTAAACTTTTGTAAAACCTATTCATTAGTATGCAACGGCATAACATGTCTAGGATTGTCGAAGGAAAGAGGTACTTAAGTGAGGACAGACGAGCTCCACCTTTTACCTGGGAACTTTCCTGGTGCTCTAACTACAGAACAGTCTGGGTGGAACCTAAGGGAGGATTACAAATTTTCCACGACCTTCAACATTCATCAAGATTTTGCAAGATTTCAAGGTTAGGAGTTTAAATTCAAGATTTTGCAAAAAATTATCGTAATATCCGTCAAGTCGATACATTTAATTTTTTGCATCTTTATTTTCTTGCATTTGTATTACATTTGCAATACATTTTTTTTTAAAAAAAATTAAATTTTAATTTTTTTTTTAAAAAATAAATCTTAAATTTTTTTTTAAAAAAAATTTAATCTTAAATTTCCTTTTAAAAATTTAATCGTATATTTTATTTTGAAAATTTAATCTTATTTTTTAAAAAAAATGGCCGGAACACACTCTTCACAATCTTCTCAATAATTTCCTTTTTCTCCATTTTTTTGCAAGATGAAATTCCCAATAATATAGATATTGAAACTCTTTTAGAAGAAACTGAACCTAATAATGCAGAATCTAACACAACACGTACTAAAAAAGATGATATTAATATATGAAAATTTTTTGAAAAAAATTGATGAACAAAAAACAATTTATAAAATTTATCATGAAAAATATAAATTTTTGAAGGGTTGGGGGTTGGCATACTTAGAAGACACTTAGTTAATAATCATCCGGATAAATTACTATAAATAAGACAAACACAAATTATTATAGGGGGAGGTAATATAACTGGTACATTTAAATATAATTCGGATATAAAAAAAATTAGACAAATAGAATGGCTAGCAAGAAAAGAATTACCACTTAGTATAGTTGCATGTCCCGTACTAGAAGAATATGTACAAAAATATTTACAGCCCGGTTATAAAAAAAGTAGTAGAGCATTCGGTAGGAGGAGATCATTAGATAGATATCAAGAATTAAAAAATGGTATAATTACATAATTTATGAATAGTTAATGTAAATTTTCATTAACTTCGAATAGTTGGAAAAGTGAGCATAAAAAAGAATATTATATTGTAGTAACATGTCATTGAATAGATAATTCATGGTCTTTATAGAAAAGGATTTTAACTTTTCAACATTGGGAATTTCCACATTCCGGTATACATATAGTTAGAATAATTTCAAATGTTGTTTATGACTATAGAATAAGTGATAGATTTTTTTCTATTTCATTTGATAATGTTTGCATAATACTACTGCGGTTAATAGTTTAAAATATTCTTTAAAAATAATTTTAAATAAAACTTTTTTTCATGTTAGATATGCATGTCATATAATTAATTTATGTGTTAAAGATAGTTTAACAATGAGAGGGCTATTTTTAAAACCTATTCACGATTTAATTCATCAAATAAGAAATTCTTCTACAAAAACTCAAGAAATGAGACAATTATGTATGTTACATAATAAAAAATATAAAAAATTTAAAATGAAATATGACACTAGGTGGAATTCAACATATGACATGTTACAAGGTGTACTTCTTTTTCAAAATATTTTAATTGAATTTGCAAATTCTAATTACAAATATAGTTTTATTGATAATACCACTTTCGATTTTGCATCTACACTTACTAAATTATTCAAAATTTTTTATTTATGTACAAATTTATTTTCCGGATGTTACTATCCAACTACTCAATTAATGTTATCAAATCTTTGTAAAATTATTTATATAATTAATCAATTTGAAAATGAAGAAAGATTTGATGAAATTGTTCTTTCTATGAAAACAAAATTTTTAAAATATTATGAAGAAATTTCAATTTTATATTTAATTGCAAGTGCATTAGATCCACGTGTTAAGGTTGAAAGTGTTGAAATGTTAATAGATTATTTTGCACAATCTTTTCCATCAGAAATGTCTATTAATCTACATTTTTTAAAACAATAAACATCTCATGCTTTACAAGTAATATTTAAACTATATGAAAAGGAAAATAATAATTTAAATACTAATAATATAGGTAGTAGTAGTATTAGTAGCACTCAATTATCTTCATTTTTATTTAATCCCTTACACATGTTAGGAAAAAAACAAAAAACTTTATCATCATCATTTAACGAATTACTTTTATACAAACAAATACCTAGATTAGAAAGTTTGAATAATACAGATTTATATGATATATTAGGTTAGTGAAGAAATAATGTATCATATTATTCAATTTTGTTCCAAATGGTAAAAAATGTACTAATCTTTTCGGTGTCCACAATGTCATCGGAAAATGCTTTTAGTGCAGGTGGTCGAGTGTTAATCGAGAAACGTACAAATTTAATGGACAACACTTTAAAAGTCTTAATTTGTATTAAAGATCGGAAGGATGCAGAAAAAAGAATAGAATGAATCATCAATGTCTTGGAAGATGATGAACAAGAAGTAAAAGAAGAAGAATAATAATAATTTCTTTGTATAAAAATCGTTGTAAATAGAAAAAAAAATCAAAGTAATGTAAAAATCAAAAAAATGTAACAAAAAATTTAGTGGATTTTAAAATCCAAGTGATGAGCTTGATAGTGGACATACATTGAATTCGATGGAACCATTCTAAAAATTTTATGTCTCTAATTTTTAATTTATTTTTTTTATAAAAAGTGAATTAAAAAAACAAAATGAAGAAATAAATCACAATAAGAGAGTAAAAAAAAAAAAAAACAACAACAAACTTAAAAAAAAAATTGGAGTTACAAAAATAAAATAGAATTAAAAAAATAAAGTTACAAAAAGAAGAAAGAGTAATACAAAAAATAGTTAAAGAAAGAGTAAAAAAAAATCTAAGAATACGTGTTATTGAAAAAGAAAAAAAGAGAGTTAAAAAAAGCCAATTGAGGGGAAAAAAAGAGAGAGTTAAAAAAAAAGGCAATGGAGCAAAAAAAAAATTATGGCCAGAACCGGGCTCAGCTCGGCCCGAACCGGCATGCCAGCTCCGGTTCACCGGGCCAAGCCGGTTCCACTTAAAAAAATTTTGGACCCTTCCCGACCCGGACCGGACCCAACCTGACCTGGTTACAAGTTTAATATTGAGTATTTATATATTACTAATATTAAATTGTGACAAAAACAAATATTAGAGAGAATATCAGTTTTTTCATCAAGTCTTTATCATACAGATATTAGACCAATTGAAGTAAATGCAATATTAAACCAAAAGTTTACAAATGAATAACATTCCTATTATGGCATGATCGATTGGATTATCCTAGATCTACAATGATGCGATGAATTATTAAAAACTCCCCTGGACATCCATTAAAGAACATGAAGTTTCTTCCATCTAATAAATTCTCATGTTCTGTATGTTATTAAGACAAAATAATAATAAAACCATCTTTAAGCAAAATTGGGTTTGAATGTCCTACATTTTTTGATCAAATTCAATGTGATATATATAGACCGATTCACCCACCATGTAGACCTTTTAGATATGTTATAGTTTTAATTGATGCCTCTACAAGATAATCATATGTGTGCTTATTATTAACTCGAAATCTTACATTTTCGAGATTATTTGTTCAAATAATTCATTGCAAGCGTAATTCCATGTTTACACTATCAAAATAATATGGCTTGATAATTCTGGGCAATTTATATCCCAAGTTTTCAATGATTATTGCATGTCTATCGGTATAAAAGTTGAACATCCGGTTACTTATGTTTATACCTAAAATGGCCTAAAAGAGTCATTTATTAAATGTCTCCAATTAATTACAAAACCATTGTTTATAAAAACTAAACTCCCCGTACATACTCCAGGATATGCAATTTTTACATAAAATATTTTTTATTTTCATCCGACCCATTAGTTATCAGAAATTCTCTTCCTTATAATTAGTTTCTGGACAAAAACAAAATATCTCTCATTTATGCACTTTTAGTTATGCTATATATGTCTCAATTGCACCTCCACATAAAACCAAAATGAAACTTTAAAGGAAATTAGGGATACATATTGGATATGGATCTCCTTCTATTATCTAATATTTTGAGCCATCCATATGAGATATTTTTACAGCTCAATTTGTTGATTATCATTTTGATGAAACAATTTTTCAAACTTTAGGAAAAGATAATATAAGGAAAGAAATGTTGAAAAAAAAGATTAGTTGGAGTAATTCATCATTACTTCATCTTGATTCTCGTACAAGACATTGTGAACTAGAAGTTCAATGAATAATTCATTTACAACAAATTGCAAATCAATTGCTAGATTATTTTTTGATCCAAAATGAATAACTAAGTTACATGTTCCTACTAAAAATGCTACCATTTGAATTAATGTCCCTGAAAACCTTTAACAACAAATGAACCTAAACTATGCCTGAAGCGTGAAAGACCAATTGTTTCTAAAGATAAAAATCCCCGAAAGAAGAAGAGAGTAAATAGTCAAATTGACCATATGGAAGAAGAAGATATAAATGACCCAATCCATGACAATTTTCCCTGAAGAAGTTGAATCTTTAAAAGAGAATGTAGAAAATCATGAATTAATAAATTATATTTCCACAGTGAGAATATGGGATAGGCAAAATACTATTGTTAATGACATATTTTCATATAATGTGGCAGTTGATGTGCTGAATGAAAATAATAATTATGAGTCCATGACTATAAAGGAATATAAATCAAGAGATGATTGGCCAAAATAGAAAGATGCAATTCAAGCCGAACTAGAAACTCTCTCAAAACATAATGTTTTTGGTCCCATAGTCAAAACACTAGAAGGTGTTAGGCCGATAGGTTATAAGTAAGTATTTGTATGGAAAAAAAAATGAGAATGATAAGATCGAGCGATACAAAGCATGATTTGTAGCACTAGAATTTTCGCAAAAATATGGTATAGACTATAAAAAGACATATTCTCCTCTAATAGATGAAATCACTTTTTGTTATCTTATTAGATTGGTAGCACATAGAAAACTCCATATACAATTAATCAGAGACGGGACTGGAGCAATTCTGGCCCAGAAACTAGCCTAGCCGGCATGTTTTAGCCAAAACCGACAACCAACAAATAGCAACCTAGAATTGGACCAACCCGTTATAATAACCGGGCAAGTCCAATTCAAGGATTTTTTGAACTAGGAAGTAGCCTGGCATAGAATCAGCTTGGGCACGAAACTGGCTCTACCCGGCCAGTTCCAACAGTGAGTTCCTATTTTTTTTGAATTTTTTTTTTTCAATTTTATCCCTCCTAACAACTATAAAACTGCTTGTTGAAGAGTATTTTGGTTCATAAAGTCAAAAATTTTCTTATATATAGCTCACACCTCATTTTCAAATCTCACGTAACAAAATCTCATACTTTTTCTCATAATCTTATTTTCTCTACTACACTCTTAAAATCTCTACACTACTACTCGTTTTCCAATTTCCTACAACTCTCTCTCATTTTCATTTTTCCAATTTTTTACACTTTCTCACATTTAACATGTTTTCATAATCTCCTATTAATCACACTACCTACAACTTACAATATCCCTCAAGATTTGGTGAGATTTTAAGGTTAGAATCTCAAATTATTCAACATTTGGCGATATGCAACTGTGATCTCCTTCAGGTCAATAACATTTTATTTTTTATAATTTTACTTTTTTTGTATATTTAATTCATTCGCATTAATTTTTTGCACATTTAAATTTATTTTTTTAAAAAAACAAAGACTGGAATACATTTTTCACAATTTTTTCAATAATCTACTCTCCCCTCATTTTCATTTTTCCAAGAGGGTATCCCGAAACACATTGATATTAATAATATATTTTTTAAAAAAAGAATCTAATAATACGTAATGTAACACAATATGCACTAAAAAAGATGATTTTAATATATCAGATTATTTTATTAAAAATTATTAGAAGTAAGGGCAACTTATAAAATTTATCAATAAAAATATAAATTTTTGAAGTATTAGAGAGTGGGGACACTTAAGAGACACATACTAAGAGATCACCCAGATAAATTATCTTGAACTAGACAAACACAAATTGTCATCAAGGAAAAATATCACAGGTGCATTTAGATATAATGTAGAGGTTAAAAAAAAGGACAAATAGAATAGATAGTATGTAAAGAATTATCACTTAATATAGTTAAATGTGAAGTTTATGAGAAATATGTTCAAAAATATTTACAACTAGACTATAAAAAATTAGTAGAAAAACTTATGGGAGGAGGTCACTAGAACGATTTCAAATCTTAAAAGATGATTTAATTGGAAATTTTATGAGTACTAATTGTAAATTTTTTTTTTTAAAATTTTGGATACTTAGAAAAATGAATATAAAAAAATATTTTATGGTAGTAATATATTATTAGATTAATGATTCATGGATTTTGAAAAAAAAAAATTAGATTTTCAAAGTTGAGAATATCCACATTCCGAGACTCACATAACTAAAATAATTACGAATGTTATTCATAAATGGTATTAGTGATAGAATTTTTCTTTATCTTTCGATAATACATCGGCTAATACTAGTGCTTTTAATATTTAAAAAAAAAACTTTAAATACAATATTAGATGGAACATTTTTTCATAATAGGTGTGTATAATATATTTTAAATTTATGTATTAAAAATGGTTTAAAAGTGGTAGAAATAGTTTAATATCCCATTTGTGATTTAATTTATCAAAATAGAAATTTTTTGACAAAAATACAAGAAATGAGACAATTATGTAATTTATATAATATAAAATTTTAAAAAAATTAAATATGAATGTGACTTTAGGTGGAACTCAACTTATGAAATGTTATAATATGTAATTTCTTTTAAAAATATTTTAATTAAATTTGCTAATTCTAATTATGACTATGGTTTATTGATAATATTGTTTTTTATTTTGTAACCACACTAATTCAATTATCGGAAATCTTTTGTGCATGTACAAATTTATTTTCCGAAATTTACTATCCAACAACTCATTTAATATTATTTAGTCTTTGTAAAATTTTGTTTCGTATATAGTCAATTTGAAAATAAAGATGCGTTTAGTGATACTGCTGAAGTAATGAAAATAAAATTTTTTAAAATATTATGAAAAAATTTCTATTTTGTATTTAATAGTAAGTTTTTTAGATTTACGTGTAAAACTTTAAAGTGTTAAAACTCTAATAAATTGTTTTGTTGATAGTTTTTTAATGAAAATATACATTAACTGACAACTTTTAAAACAGAAAATATCTCATATTTTGTAAATTATATTTACATTATACAAAAAGGAATATAATAACATAAGTGGCAGTGATGTAGATAATAGTAGTTGTAGTTCAATGATTCGTTTATTTTCAATTTCTTTTAATCCTTTACATGTATTAGGAAAAAACAAAAAAATTCTTCGTCATTACTAAATGAATTAATTTTATACTAACAAATACATAGATCAGAAGGTTGTGACGATGATAATCATTTTGATATATTAACTTGATGGAGAAATAATGTATCTCATTATCCAATTTTTACAAAAATGATCAAAGATATATTAATCCTTTCGTATTCACAGTGCTATCGGAAAGTGGTTTTAGTGTAGGCAGTCGAGTTTTAACAAAAAAACGTATAAATTTGGCTGACAACATTTTGAAAGCATTGATTTGCATTAAACATTGAAAGGATGCGAAAAAAAGAGGCAAGACATGGACAATAACTTGGATACGGAAGTTGAAGAAGAAGAAGAATAACTGGTTAGTGCATTAAAAAATTATGTAAATATATAATAAAAAAATCATCATTATAAAAATCAAAAAAATGTAATTATACTGAATTAGTAGATTTGAAAATCGAAGTGATAAGTTTGGTAGTGAACGTATACAGAATTAGGTGGTACCACTCTAAAAATTTTTTATGTATCAAATTTCTTTCTTTATCTTTTTTATTAGTTGATTTAAAAAAAAAAAAAAACAAAGCGAGTTTAATAAAAAAAAACAGAGAGAATAAAAAAAATAAATAGAGTTAAAGGGGAAAAAAAACAAAGAGTGTTAGAGTTAAAAAAAAAACAAAGAAAGTTTGAAAAATAAACATTATAAATTTTTTTAAAAAAACTCGTGGACTAGCTCGGCACGGCAGGCCTGGTTCACAGTGCCAAGCTATTTCCAAGTAAAGTTTTTTTGGAACCAGCTTAGGCTAACCCTAGAAGGTCTCAGAACCATGGCTATACTGGCCCACGATTCTTAGGCCCGTCCAGAAACCGGATCGGAACCGATCCAGCTCGAACCGGTCTCATATTTGCAATTAATGGATGTTGTGACTACATATCTATATGGTGTACTAGATAATGAAATATAAATGAAAGTCGCAAAAGAATTAAAAATGTTTGAAGCATACAATTCAAATTCTTGAGAATTATATTCTATTAGATTACAAAGATTTTTGTATGATTTAATACAATTTGGGCGCATGTGATATAATCGCTTCACAAAATATTTGTTGAAAGATGGTTATGTAAGTAATCATATTTGTCCGTGTATTTTTATGAAGAAATCTAAATTTGGATTTGTAATTATCACTGTATATGTTGATGATTTAAAAATCATAAGAATCCATGAAAATATTTTAAATACCTTAAAATATTTAAAAAAAAAAAGAATTTGAAATGAAAGATTTTGGAAAAATAAAATTTTATCTTGGCCCGCAGTTCGAATATTTAAATGATGAAATTTTTATCCATTAATCAACTTGCACTAATAAAGTGTTGAAACGATTTAATACGGATAAATCACATCCATTAATTAGTCTAATGGTAGTTCATTCACTTGATATACAAAATGATTCTTTTCGATCTCGGGATGATAATGAGGAAATTCTTATTCTAGAAGTGCCATATTTAAGTGTAATTGGTGCATTGATATATCTTGTTAATAATACTCGACTTGATATAGCTTTTATAGTAAACTTAATAGTCAGAAATAGTTCCGTTCCAACTAGAAGATATTGGAATAGAGTTAGATATATCCTACGATATCTCCAAGGTACAATTGAAATGGTTTTATTTTATCTAAATGGGACAAATGTACAATTTATTGGATATGCAGATATTTGATATTTGTCTGATCCACATAAAACTCATTCTTAGACGGATTATGTATTTACATATGGTAGCGTTGTCATATTTTGAAAATTTATGAAGTAAACAATGATTGCTACATTATCGAATCATACTGAGATATTAGTGATTCATGAAATCTATTCAAATATCATGATGTTTAACTAGTACTAAAAAAACTCTTACAATGTTATATGAGTACAATGCTATATGCATATTCCAATTAAAGGGTGGATACATTAAAAGTGACATGACAAAATATATATCTCCCAAATTATTTTTCACATATGATTTAATACAAAACAGAGATATTGATATTCAGAAAATTCAATCAAGTGAAAATGCTACATATTTGTTCACAAGAGCATTACCTACTATAATATTTAAGAAAATGATTCATAACATTGAGATGCGATATTTTAAGAATATTATGTGATATTTTTATTAGGAGAGTATAATCTGAAGAGTTTTATGTATAAAGAAAACTGTACTCTTTTTCCTTCATTAAAATTTTTGTCCTACTAGATTTTTACCTAATAAGGTTTTAACGAAATATATTTCTTATATAATGGACAACCAAAGGAGAGCATTATAAATGTTAAGAAATTTGAATGGATGTCCATAAATAACACATGAATATTGACTTTTGGTTTTCTAGGTGACTCTTAGCTTTTGAATTATTGCATTTAATGAATGTGACTTTTTATTGTATGCTTTTAATTTGATACACTTAATGAGAGTGGCTTTTGTATTCCTTTCGAGTGCCTATAAATAGGTTCCATTGTAATTTTGTTTGCACACCAACAACAAGAGAAATAAAAATATTATTCTCTCTATTCTCTCTCTATATATTGCGTTTAAATCTTAAGTTAGATTTTATTTTTATACTATTTCAATTTCTATTTTGAACATATCAAATTGTTTGTTTCAAAAACCAAAGTTTTATAATATTTATGTCACTATCATTGCAATCATTATTTATAATCTATGTTAAAAACATTGAAAGCTGTTTTATGATTGTTAAGGCATATTAAAGCTATTTTTAAAGCTTTAAAAGAATCTTATTTCTTACCGTTCTTATTGACTTTATTAAATTATTATAGTTCATCTTGGTTGTCTTTTTTCATGATAATAGTAAACCTTGGGATTTTTGAGAAGTGGATTCAATTTTTTAGACATATAAATTTTGAATTTTAAATCTTATTATTTTCAATTTTTAAGTCATTTGTAATTTTTTTTCCAATTCAATTTAGAATTTCAAAGGTATCAAATATTCAAATAAGATATCAACGATGATTTATTGGCAGAATACTAAATTCTTTTAATCAAATTCTTGAGTTCAAATTTCAGGAATGAAAAACAAATGTCGGGAGAGTCAGCTTATAAATTGAGTTTTATAGTTACTCGAACTGGATTTGTTGAATTTTTTGATACCGGTGGTTAAGTATAAAAAAAAAATATTCAAATAAGATATTGGTTATAATTATCCGATGTGATAAAAAGTTAAGAGAATTATAAGTCGTGAAAAAGTAATTTTTTTTCTATATTTAAATAAAAGTGAAGAAATGTTAAATCTTACTTATAAAAAATAGCATTATTCAAATAATGTTGTAGTGGGCTGATTCTTTTGACAAAGATGGGCCTGAAATGGGCCGAGGTTCTGTATACTAGGGCACCCTTACATAGAAAAGGGGCGGAGTCGGGAGTCCGAGCCCGAATAGGAATTCGAATCCGTGTCCGTGGAAGCTTTGCCTTGCCTTCTTTGTTTCATCAAATCAGCCTTTGGAGTTTTGTCTTTTCTGTTCTGGTTCTGGTACATTCTCTTTCTTCTCTTCAATCCGAGTCTCTATCTATCTAATCTAGCCTTCAAATCAAATCCAAGCCAAAGCAATCGTGTCTCCTTTCCTGATTGCCCGATCTCTCTCTTTCTCTGTGGGAGTTGAAATAAGGGAGAATAACAAGAAGAAGAGGGTTTTTGGTGTGAATTGTGTTCTTCAAATTAAAGATGGATTCGAATTTGAAATGGGAGAGATGAATTTTAAAGTAATCATGATTGAGAAGAAAGTGTGATATCGTTCAATCATGTGGCTTTCCTTCTGGAGATCCAGAGATCGTTTTTCATTGCAAGAACTCAGGTTCATTTTCCTCCTCTTTTTCTGAAATTTGCTTCTCTGTTATTTTAATCGTGCCCAATTGTTATTAGGACAACCAAATGATCTTAATTGCTCCTCATGATCTCTAGGCACAGTTAATTCCACTGAAAGAAAAAAAAAAAATAAAGAAAGTTGCTTGGATATTAATTTTGATGCAGAATTGCACAAAATGATTTAGTTTTTCATGGAGAAATTTTTATCTGCGTTGGAATATGGTTTGCCAAATTGAGAGAGAGAGAGAGAGAGAGAGAGAGGACTAGCACTTGGGGAGTTTACACAGCATAATGAATTTGATGCTACTATAAAGTGTCTTAACAAAGTCCATGAAGATGAAGAGATGCACCGTTGCCTTGAATTTTGTAAGAAGATGCCAGTAGATGCTATGTTGTTGAGAGATGATAATGGCTAGTGGACATTTTTTTTTGGGGGGTCTAAAGTTTTTATTTAGTGGTAGTCAAGGGTTTGTATTTTCTCTTCCCTCTTGTTTAAGAGATTATTTTAAATTTCCTAAGTAGACATCTTGCTTATCTCCGTTCAAACTTATAGGTAATGGTCTTATGACCTATTTTATCAACATGGAATTGCAACCTTCAATGGGAGAGGACAACGCCATACAACTACTCCAGGAAATCCAATTACACTAGCTTGCTACCAACTTAGAGCTAGGGATTCTAGTACTTGGCCATTTTACCATGTGCCTTCCAGCTGGGTAATGCTGTTGTTACCACATTACCGCAAAGAATCTGCATTAATTTGTCATCTAGTTCTTAATTTAAGTTTTTGAATAGATAGACACATTGCTTCCAATAGCTACTCCATCCTTCACTCCTAAATTACAAGTAAGAAGAGGTTAAACTTTCCTTTTGCTATAAAAACAAAGAGGCAACCATTCTTTTAGGAAATAAGGGTATTGGAATCGTTCTTTTGCTGTTTCTGTTGACCAGTGGGTATGTCCAAGGAGTTTAATCAATTTGCTTGTGACTGAATTCAGAGATTCTCGAGGTAGGAAGGATGCAATGTCATTTTAGGGGTGTGCATAATAACAATTTGTTGGTGCATTTGGATGGATAGAAGCACTATAATCTTTAGACTCAGCATATTGGTGCATCTCTTTCAGTGGACATGATTGTTTTCAATGCTTCTCTTTGTGCCCATGTGTTTTTTATTACTTTAGATGTTATGCTTAGATTAGTTAACGACAGGCAAGAAAGCAATCATTTTTCTTGTTTTTGCCTTTTCTTTTTAAAAGGACTTTTCATACTCCTTTTGTTTCTTCTCCCTTAATGATGTAATCTTTTCTAAATAAAAAGACAAGGAACACCATAAAATTTATTCCTTCACTGCATTAACCTTGAAACATGCATGCTTCAAAAAATGACCAAGCACAATTACAAAGCATTTAGGAAGGGGGTGGTGGAAAGGTTTGAGAAAAGTTGCTAGGATTGGAAAATGGGGTTGTCTCTCTATGGGCAGGCTTACATCTGTTAAATTGTCCTATCAAGCCTTCCAATATATATTTTTGTCTTTCTTTCTGATTTCTAGTTCAGTAGTGGAGAGGCTAGAGAGGAAAGAAGTTTCTCATGGTGAAACTTAAGAATGCTTAAGTTTACCTTGGTGAAAGGGGTGCATGTCAAGCTTCCAGTCGCATAATTCATTCCAGTCGCATACTTTAGATGTTCCAAGTACCTTGTTTGCTATTATAATGATATACTCTTTATTTTGTTCCACTAACATGGTTTGAGCATCTAGCTTCAGTTTGATTCCTTTGTAAACTCATCTTTAAATATCGCTATATTCTCCATGTAAACTTTCACTTAATATTATTCTTACAATTTCTAACATAGGTCTCTTTTCATCTCGTAATATGTAGATCCAACACCACTAATCTATAAGTTGTTGAACTCTTATCTCTTTTCGGTTTTTGTAAATTATTTTAACTAATTTTTGTGTAAGAAAATAATCAATCACACTAGCTCTCATCCTGCGTTTAAAGTTTATAACATGTTCATGTCTGTTTTCAAACCGAATATTTACAATAATTAGATCATAAATTGTAGCAAAATCTTGAATAACACTATTGCAATCATTTTTTTTTCTATAATTATTATTATTTCTTTGCAATGGCCATATCCTCAGTTAGTTCTACCATAACCATGTGCATTTCTGCACATATGCCCATATGGATCTCCACCTATTTGTAACTTTCTCCAACTGCTATACCTTGAACTGTCACATTCAAATCTTCCCGAAATTGTTGCTTTACAACCTCGTCAAAACCTATTTGTGGGTTATATGTACCAATAATATTAACTATCTGTTGCCCCTACACTAGTTTCATTCAAATTATCCTATTCTTTTTGCATGTTACTTAGACAACCTCATTTTTAAAAATTTTTATCAGTTAAAATTCTTGCTCCATATCTATGTTTGTTGTTGCTTGTTTACCAAGCTTAATCCTAGTATCCTCCGTCTCCTTAGATTTTTCTCCTACCCATTTGACTTCTCGTAAGCAAATTATATTGTTTCTCCTAATGATTATGTCGCATAATTCATTCCCTCACCTTTTAAAATGTGCCTGTATTCCAACCAGCTATTCTAATTTTATTATCTTAGACTAGCTTCTTACCTGCAACCATATATGATGCCAGAACCCTTGTATATTTGAAGTCGTACCCGGTTGGTGATATTACACCTTGGGGCTAATGCAGTGCGTCACGTGAGGGTGACATTTTTACATCCATGATATATCTTTTTAGATTTATATTCATGATGTTTTGATTCATATTCAACAATCTTCGACAAAGTTTTCATTGGCTGCTAATCTAACACAATCCTCCTTAATTGGGGTATGGGACCAGCTTCGGTGAAAGGGTAAACACTTGGTACATACAGCCAGAGTTATTTATATACACAAAAATCAGAAGCATGGCAGAATGTTAAACGTGGGATGGTGATATGACGGAGTTTTAAATGTTAGAAACATTGGCAAAAACTCTGTACATACCTGTGACATCAAAAGTTCAAGTCAAAGAGTCCGCGTGGATTTCCTTCATATATCCTCCCACAGCTATACGTCCAAATTGTGCCTGAAAAATAGCTGGATAGATAAGAAGGAATCTTCTTACCCTTTTCCCTGCATAATGAAATGCAAACTGACTAATAAAATTAGAATCCACTTTGCAAAGGACATACCTTATTATATAGACTTGCAGTTGCAATATTAACTCTATACTTCTACTTGAAATTGTATTTTGGGTACATTATTTTCTTCGAACTAGCGATTATTGCTAAATCTTTGTAATTGGCTTTCAATTGCACAGTTGACCCAACTTATAGGAATAGGAAATAGTTGCAGCCTAAAGCCTTTTGCATTGTTGCTTCACCCTTCTTTAGGCTGAATCTGAACATGCTCCTCTTTGGTGAACATTTATAAAATGGTTTGGATCAGTTTAATATGTTGGTTTTTATGCTGGCTCTACAGTGAAATAAAACTGTAAACTGACTTCTTTCTCTTAATCTTGAATTATATTTCCTTTTTATTTTTGCAGATATTTGACGGAACAGTTGTCAAAAGTTCAAATTGTTAATGAGGTTAACAAGGTAGTTCAGCAATGTCATATATAAAGTCATAATCATGATTGTGCCTTTAGTTTTCCAACCTGACTCTATGGTCTCACTTTGGGTTTCTCCATGAAGGATTTTGTTATTGAGGCACTTAGATCTATTGCAGAGCTCATAACATATGGTGATCAGCATGATCCAAACTTCTTTGAGTGAGGCTTCTCAATGACTCATGCTCTGTTTGTATATTTTGTGCTTTCAGAAACATTAGCAACTTTTTTTTTGGTACAGGTTTTTCATGGAGAAGCAGGTCATGGCGGACTTTGTACGAATACTGAAAATTAGCAAAACCCTGACTATTTCAGTTCAGTTACTTCAGACAATGAGCATTATGATCCAGAACTTAAAAAATGAGCATGCTATATGTAAGTTGGTTGTTGTCATGTGGAAGTAGATGAACTTTCCTTTTGCTTTGTGCTACCAGCCTTTGTTGGTATTTTACTGTTTTCTGTTAAAACTTCTCAGATTATATATTCAGTAATGAACATATCAACTACCTCATAACTTATACCTTCGATTTCCGGAATGAAGAGTTGCTGTCCTACTACATATCCTTCCTAAGGTTTGCCATTGGCTACTCTGCTTACCTCTGTAGTTTCCTAATGATATTTGGCTCGTTTCATTCCAATTATTTTTATTTATTTAATTCACTGATTTGTTTTTCTCTGATCTTTTATTTGTACTTATTTTCATCTCCGAAGGGCGATAAGTGGGAAACTGAACAAAAATACAATATCTCTGCTTGTCAAAACTCAAAATGTAAGTTTATTTCTCCTCTTTGTTTGTAGATAAATTATCCATTTTCTTATAAGGCCAAATTTCAAAACCACTCGTTAATATTCAAGTTCATGTTTCTTGTTGTGGCTGGTGGGAAGTTTTATTTATACATACATACATATATATATATATATATATATCTCCCACTGCATTACTTTTTGAATTTAGCTATCTACTCAAACAGCTGCGAACTTGGGGGGCACCTAAAGAAAAATGATTTTTTAGTTCTTTGTAGTTTGGCTGAGTCAAGGAGTTACAATAAGATCGGATGAATATGAGATCTAGTCTTGAGAATGTTAGATTAATTTGAAAAAAAACTCTCTTTCTTTATTAAAAAAAAAGTGCAAATTAAGTCTGGATTTGAATTTCAATTTTAGGTTCTTCCCTGATAGTGTGAGTAGGAATCCTGGATTTTGATTGTTGAAGGTCCTTTTTATTATTTTTCTAGTCTTTATGTTGGAGACTTTTGTTGCTTTAAATTGGCATCCTTTTTTTTTTTTTTTGATGAATAAATTGGTATACAATTAGAGAGTTGGTTTGAGGAAGAAGAGCTGTGAGAGGCAATCTTTCATATGGAGAGAAGCTCTTGGTCCTGATTGTTCTAGCATGTTCTTCTTCAGAGTTGTTTGGATTTTCTGAAGGACAACTTGATTAGAAGCTTTCTTGAACTTTATTCTACTGGTGCAATTGGTATGAGTATAAATTAGCTAATTACAATGCACCCAAAAGTGACCAACAATAAGATGAAACAGCCTAGGTCTATATGCTCGATGACTTGTTCTGCAAGATTATCACTGATGTTTAACCTAACTGATTAAATAGTGCTTTTAGAGAGAGCATCTTGTTGTTCAGTCTGATTTTTTTTTTCAAGTGCAATTTCTTATGCCGCTTCTCCTATGAAAGGACTTTCATTTCTGGTGTTGCTTTGGCAGCTAATAAAGTGGTTCAGAAATGCTAAGAGACATTGCAAGAGGGATTATTTCCATGGTAAAAATTGAGAAAGCTAAACCTTGAAAAACTTTCTTGAGGAAAGGTTTGAAAGTCAGGTGGAGCAAGAATAGTCAATTGCTCCTCAGCAATTTCCCCTTGATTATTAGTAGTGGAAAAGATAATATAGGGCTTCCAGCCTTTTGGGAATTGAGCAAGGTATGGGTTTCAGCTTCCACGGCATTGAGGCAAACATTTTTGGCTGGATGATAGATGAGGACACGGGAACTTTATCCAGGTCTCAAGAGTGGTCAGATGATCTCAATAGTTTCTTACCTGCATTTAGCATATATTCTTCTTGATAGACAACAAGGATGTTTATCATCTGCAGCTTTTCTATCAGGCATTAAAATTAATCTGAATTTGAACTATCGTATGGTGGGCATTAACTTGTAGCCATGGATTCTAATTTTAGCTACACCTGTGGCAACACCAATAAGGGCTGATGTATGGGAGATTGGACCCATTTCCCTGCTTGGTGGTATAACAACTCTATCAACTATTATAGTTTCATATTGGCTATTGTAAAGCTAGGACGGCTGTATGTGATAAACAATACTTGCACGGAAAAGTCTTGACTTGTGGTGGCTTGTGGCCACATTTAATACCAAGTCCAGATACTGTGTTTGTAGCCTGGGGAGGCAGCAGGTTTTGCTAAAGCTTACTGAGCTTGTGATTTGGAGATGACCTTTAGTTTCAAGCTCCAGAAGTGTCTAAGTGGTAGTTAGTTATTACCATAATGTCCAAATAGTTAGAATCATTACGTATGGGGGAAGGGACATTCTTTTCTCTTGGAGGTCACATCCTTTTGATTGTGCTCTTTATTTTCTTATCTTGTTTAGGATTCTGATGTAAGTGTCCTAAAATTTAGCATGAGGATAGCTTGCTGAAACATTACTACTGAAGAGGAAATTAGTGGGTGAGAAGAAACCTACTGAAGAAGGTTATCAAGGGGATAGGTGGTCAGTGCTCCTGCCAAAATAACTTAATTTACACGAATCTGTTATGAGAGACGTCTGATGGCTCATAGTCTTAAAACATAGAAGAAAGGGAGTCAAGGTTAGGCATGAAATTGGGGTAATAGTCTTGCTTAGTGGTGGGTATCTTGTGTTGTTGTAGGGTACATTACAGAGTTATGAGCATGGACTCAAAGATTGAGTCTACATTGAAAGCATAAGTTGATTGCTATATTTTTTTTGCTTTGTCATGGATGGACACATTAAAAGAGCACAGGGAGCAGCTTACCACTAATTTTCCTTTAGGGTGTTTAAATCCCCTTTTCTTTTTATTTATCCGAACTTGAGAGAAGTAGGTCTTTATCCCCGCCTTGCCACTCTTGAAGAGTCTGTCGAGACCACTGGTTCTTGTATTAGGATTTAACTGTATGTCTCATGGGCCTAAGCAGATTGAAATGAAAAATTTCTTTTTTTTTTTTTTTTTTTTTTTTGTATATTCCTTATGGTGAGTTAACTTCTTGCTTGCACTTTAGTAGGGTGCAATATTTTTGTTTATGAATTAATTGTTATGGATATGCTCACATAATGTGTTCAACTTGACGTGATCTTGAAAGTCATAGATTTTTCGGTTCCTTTGGAGCCATGACCAGGGTTCTTCAATTCTAAATTGCATTGCCAGAACCCTCTGCATTTATTTCTGGGAAAAATCATGGTTCTAGTTGGAATTTAATATGGAAGTGTTCTTTTTTGTTCCATCAATGAACAATTTGTTTGTGGTGTCATATGTTGTATTCCAAAAATTGTTAACATCTGTGAAAAATTTTCGTTTTTATTTGGAATAGTTATTATCCTCTCGCTCCCAACCTCTCTCTCTCTCTCTCTTAGTTCATAGACACAACTGCATTTGTTGGAGAAGGTAACAAAAACCAAAAATGCATTATAGCCTCATTTCACCTTCTCTCTCTCTTCTTCTCAAAGGGAATTACTGGAATCTTACATTCTGATGACGTCTTTTGTTAATTTTCCTTCTTTTCGTGTCAGTTTTTAAAGCCGATTTAAAAGTTTTTGAGGTTTGCCTTGTTGGGGATAGTTTTAATTTGTGCCATTTGGTAGAAAATAAAGGGAGGGGATGTATTGGCTGGGTATCCTTAAGGCCTAGATTGTACTGGTGGCTATGTGGCCTGTTAGATACATTATTTGGCAATTCAAATATTCATTTTTAGTCTGAGGTGTTTGGAGCAGAGCCAGGTCTTTTGGATGAGTAAGAGGAGAAAAATGGAGGTACATTTTTGGAGATTATTTATTACTTGGGAGGTAGGGATAGACGTAAAGTTTGTATGCCTTGTGGTGAGAGCACAAGCTTGTTTTGATTTTAGGCATTTATTAATGGTGGTGTGGTATGGTGGGGGCATGAAAATCAATTGGAAGGAAATTCCTGGTAGTTTTGTTGTCGAGTCTGATAGGAAGAATTGGCAGTGACATGAAACGGTGTTGTTGTCATTCCAACAGGAGCTATTAATAGGCATATGGTGTTTGAGATTCAGGAAATCCCCCAATTGTGTGAGTCTATTATAATGAGTTTCCAATGCAGAGTAGAAAACAATCGAGATCTTGGGTCAATGTAGTGAAAGGTAGGTATCACTGCAAAGAGATATCAATGGCATAGTCGAACAGCCAAAAATCCCTCTTTTTTGGCAAGGCTGGTTTAAGAAAGGAAGGTAGAATGATTAATTGGCAAAATAGGTGGCGGATATCATGGGGGATGAATATGAAGAATAATCTGAAATTAAATTTTGTTGATGTTAGGTGATATGATTGGCATCGACAATCTTTGGAAAGATGGGATCTGAGGCTTGATTTCAGGAGAGTGTCATGGAAGAAGATGAACAGGAGTACGAGTTTTGGGCTGAAGAGGAATTTGGGTTTTGGGCTGATTGTTAATGTAAAAGATGGGCTTCACGAACTATTATGGCCGGATGCAAATTGGGCCATTTAGTTTGGGTTAAAAAGAGGTCCAGTGCTGAGAACCTAGGCCAGCTTGTTTGGGTTAAAAAGGGTCCAAGCCAATTGGTTCGGGTTGTAATTCAACAGGCAAGAAAAGGTTTGAAGATTTTGTTTTAACCCAGGATAGAGATGATGAATGCTACGGATGAGTCTCAAATACTGGCATCTTGGTTCGGCGAAGGTTTTCTATCATTTCTACAGGTGTCCTGACAAAGGAGAAAGCGCCAATTCAGCCATTTGAGCATATTATGACCACGAGTAAAGCTATTCCACCCATAATGACTGATATCCTGAAGAGAAAACCATATGTTCAATGCTGTTTCCATCGAAGGAAATACTCGGGTTTCCATGGGTGAGGCTCAAAGTGGAAAAGAGAAGCAGTCTTTTGTGATCCAACCAGGCTGATGAGTTGAGGAATCTACAAGTGCAACAGAGTCCTCTCTTGCTGAGTTTGGCTCTGGCTCTTCCTACTGTTTCTGAAATTAAAGAACAGTTAATTGGCCAGTAAGGGGTGCAGATGAAGGCCTTTTGTTGGAGGGCAGTTGTTATTTGCCATTAATGGCAGATGAAGCTTCATTATCTACCTATGCAGGTGCTCTATCTATGAAAATGGTTTCGTTTCAGTCTTTTAAACCTCATTCAAGCGCAAAAAATGTCATCTTTCCCCTAAAGTTTATTGTCTGCCCATAGTCACCACCCTGGAGGATTTTAAGGAAAGGCAGAAGCAGTCTCTTTTGAGCAAGTTAAACTTGAGATTGTCTGAACCAAGTGTTGCCTCGTAGAAGCTAACCCTGCTCTTCTCGTTTACGTAGCTGAGAGGAAAAGGAGAAAAAGGTGAGTGGATGTGAGAAGATTTTAGAGCCTCCAAATGGGTAGCACTGGTGAAGATTAAAGGTTATTGGAGAAGGGTACACATGGGGTATTGAAAGAATGCCGAATGCTTTATTTTCCAGGAACCCTTAATTTTCTCTTCTATGGGTTTTTTTTTTTTTTTTTTTTTTTTGCTTCAATTTCCTTTGTGGATTGTAGTGTCAAGGATTTATAGAGGTTTTAGATTAGAAGAGTTTAGGAGAGGTTGGAGATCTGTTCTTTTGATTTTGTTTTGTTTCGTTGTTCTTTCCCAAGGATTTATCTTTGGCATTTTCTACATTTTTGCATCTAATCTAATTTCTTTTTCTATCTAAAAAATTGCTATCATCTGTGAATGGGAATTGAGCAACAAAAAATAAATTGATAAAGTGACATTATGAGTAAAGAATGACCGATGAAATAAATAATGTCATCTATACCATGTATCAGAATGTTATTAGTTTAATATTTCTATGCACAGTGTTGCGCTCTCTCTCTTTCTTATATGTTTGTTGACACCTCTTCTGTCCCTCGTATTGTTGGGGAAATGCTCTTGCATATAGGATGAAGTAATTTCTTTTCCAATGTATGCGGAGGCAATACGATTTGCTTTTCATGAAGAGAGCATGATTCGCACTGCAGTACGTGCATTGACACTTAATGTTTATCATGGTGAGTTGTTAATGTTCTGTCTCACAGTCTTCTGTTTCTTTTCACTTTTAGGTTGCTTATTTTTTGGCTATCCTTGGATTCTGAGAGTGTTTCCAGCTAACATCTTTGTATTGGTTGTCAGTTGGAGATGAAGGTGTAAATAGATTTGTCACAAGCAGGCCGCATGCTGAGTATTTTTCAAACTTGGTGACCTTTTTTGCGAAACAGTGCCTTAGTTTGGATAAATTGGTATCTGATGTTTCAAAGTAAGAGATGTGATTACTGTGGGTTTGAGATATATAAATGTTGTATTATCTGCTTTTCTAAGGATGTATTTTTTGGTCTGACAGGAGGCCAAGCCCTGAAGCAACCTCTGCTATTCTTGGTGCTGTAGATGAAATTGAGGACAATCTTTACTACTGTAGTGATGTTATTTCTGCCGGAATTCCTGATGTTGGGAGATTAATAACTGGCAACATGTTAAAGCTTCTGATATTTCCATTGCTTCTTCCTTCACTTGTGACAGAAGCTGTTAGTGTATGAAATCTCTCTCTCCCTCCCTCCCTCTCTCTCTCTCACACACACACACATGCGTGTGCATGCGTGCTCCCCTTAGCAAGAATGAATACTTAAAATTCAGTGCCTTAACTGTGTTTGGTATGATACAACTTGTTTCAGATACTTAGTGTTGCAAAACAATTTTTATTCCTTTCGTTCAAATGCTAAATGCATAGGAAACACTTCTTGTACACTCATGGTATCTTTATATGGCACTTATATTCACTAATGGCATGTATAATTTTTAATGTCCACCCATAGATGAGAAAATATGTGAATAGAGAAACAATATTTTTCTTTGTAGCATCAAACTTTACCAAACTTCATTAAGTACCTTATATCTCTGAATCTTGTTTGTCATATCTTGTATGCTCAAAGTTCCCACCTCATAATGGTAATAATGTATAAATGTAAACCTTTATCCTTGTGACTTGTGTTTAGGGAAGAGATGGTTGCTTGATATGGTAAAAGTTTGCGCTAGCTTCAATGCCCTTTTATTATTCATCACAAGCTCAAGTCAGGTGGAATCTTGAACAGATAAATGTTAAAATTATATTGTTTTCCATCCAAATAAGCTTTTGCTGATGGTGACGATTCGATGAATGTACTGATGCTGTAGTCATAGAGCACAATGCCCACTTTTGAAAAATTTGTCATTACCCTATTGTTTCATAGCCCAAGTAAATATAAATTTGAATGAAGATTTTTTTCCTATCCCTTTCAGCATCTCTTCCAAATGCTCAATGATCCTATATTTGAAAATCACTATCTAAATGTCATATACTTGTCACAGTGTATCCTATTTTTGTAAAATTTGTCCTGTTGCCTTGTCTAGATCACATTTTTCGTGTATCATATTTGTGCCCATGATTTAGAGACGCATATATAAATGTTGTGAAACCAATAAACAAGAGGAAGGTAGAAACTGATAAAGATCTAGTGCAGGAGAGCAACAAAATAGAGAATTAAACTAGAGAATTCCTGTAGAGGACAGACAACAAGATACTAAGAGAGATACTAGAGTCCATGCTTCTGAGACAAAAACAGCTCATCTTTGTTGGTTTAAGAACCAACAAAAAAGGAGGAGGAAACAGGTACTGATTTGAGACCAGGAGAACAACAAGAATAGGGAAATAACCAAATTTCCAATGGAGAACTGAAAACAAGATACCCGGGGAGAGTCTAGAAACTGAGTTCAGTCGTCCATTAATAATCAAGTTTGACCACTAATAAATCTTAGACCTATATTCTAGACAAACAATTTTAAAGAAATTCAAGCAAGAAACCTATTCCTAATATCATATACAAATAGTTAATTTCTATAATCCTACTTATTTAGGAGTATTCTCTAATATGTCCCATGTCTCATAAGCATGTGATATATATTATCAATACTAAGTCAACACTGGTTTATGATGAAGCCAAATTTTTAAAGCCGAGGCACAAACTAATTGGTCAATAATATCCTTAAAGTTTGTCTTTGTTAGATTTGTAGAACTGTATAAGGTTAAATTTGTAAACACTTGCAAAACTATGAATTGCCCTAAATGGTTGCACCTGCTTCAATTTGCATTCTGTTACTCTTTTCCTAACCCACCCCATGCTTTGTCTTTCTCCTCTTCCCATCTTCATAGATCACACCACTTCCACACTCTCTCTCTTCCCCCATACCACTTTCTCTTTATTGACAGTCATGTTACCATGCACAAAATGGGGTGATTATTTTTTTAATTACAATGAAAGCATTGACAGTGGTTTCAAAATGTTGCCTATAAATGGGCAATTTATAAGGGCTTTGATTGATCACGTTCTTTCACTATGAAGAAGATAGTCTTTTGATTGCTAGAGTGGAAGAGAGAGGAAGAATGGAAGCAGAGCATGACAATAAGGATTTGGTGAGAGAGAGAGAGAGAGAGAGAGGACTTATTTCTGAAGAGTCATGAAGCATGAGCTCAAGACGGAAGCATAAAAGACAATCTTGTCCCAAAGTAAGGGGACTGTACCGATGGATCCTAAATCCTAGCATTCTGTTCCCTCCAAATACAGTGGAGAACGTAAGCATGCTTGTGCCGTCTAAAGCCTCTACACTTTGTAATGAGTCAGGGAGAGAATTTTTTTTTTTTTTTTTTTTTTTTTTTTTTTTTTTTTTGTTTTAAATCTACTGATTATCACAAATAGTCAAAGTGGCAGTTCCACGTCTCGACTCTCTAGGTTCAGAATCTTTGTAACACATTCGACAAATGTCTAGGCTGTATAGCTTTATCATTTTAATTCAAACCAACATATCTGTGCTGTTCTTTTGATCTCTTCATTCTCTACTTCTCTATTTACTTCCTTTTTCATCTCCTCTTTTGCTTTCCAAAAATTGGCTTGGATTGGCAACGCCACATTCCTATCAGGTAATCTTCCTATTTTACAAATTATATTGTTCCTAACAACTCAATGTTTTTTATTTTTTAGTTTTGTATGAAACTGATTTGTGACATGAATTTATAAATTAATTTTAATTTGTAATGTAAAGAGGGTGCACAAGATATATAAATATATAAATGTATGCATGATGTAGGGACATGTAAATATCTATGCATATAGTCAACGTATTTCTTATCTGTATAAATATTGCATTGGAGGCTTTTTGCTTGGTGTTAGGTTATTTTCTTGATTACAACTGGACAACTTGGTTTTTCCTTACCTTCTGTCAATTGTGGTTCCAGGAAACACAGATAGGTGCTGTTACTTCCCTGTATCTACTTTGTTGCATCTTGCGTATAGTTAAAATCAAAGATTTGGCAAACACTATTGCTGCTGCACTTTTCTGTGCACGAGAGACTTTTGTAACAATCTTTGGTGCTAAGCTTAATGGTTACTTGTCCAACCATGGCACTTCAAAAGAATACCAACCGCCAGACTATGATGGTTCTAGTACACGGCCTGATTTTTCACCTATTCATTTGGGAAGAGATGCTGTCTTGCGAGACAATTATATTGGCTCTTGCATGGCTTTGAGGTAACATCATATTAATTACTCTGAATGTTCATCTCATACCAGCTTGCTCAAATAGGTCGACTAGATTGGATTTCTTTGCAATTTTTCACTTTGTACAGGTCTTTCAGCACCTTTATCTCGCAAAATGGCTTTCTGTAGTATCTTTCTTTACCAATGAAAAGCTAGATCAGACCAGATGTGGGGATGTGATATGTATCTGTAGAATCCTCTCAGAATTGTTAATATTCAGAAGAGTATGCTGCATCCTCTAACTGGAAAATTGATTTCTCTGTTGGACAAAAAAGCTAGAATTTTTGGCAAAAGATTTTTAGTGGACCATTGATTCTTTCTAGCATCCTTGGGTGCTTAACTAGTTATATCAATGAGGGAATAGACTTTTAGTACTTTCTTTGGTTAATTTCACTACTTATCTTTTCCTTTCAGATTGTCCTTCTGAGGATGCCTTATCTTCTTCTTCAGTATTCTTCTTTCTATTTTCTTTTTCTAATGAGTTTTCTCTAGTTTCTCAAGTTATAGAGTGATAAGCATGCATTTATCCACCAACTTAAAACATTTACAGTGGTTGGTTGTTTGCATGGTACTAGTTGATGTTGAGTTTATATCTTCTCAATCCTTGTGTTTGGGAGCCTTATACAAGTCTAAGAAGTGTTGAGATCTAAAATAATAAACATAGATATTTCCATCAGTTAACCTTTTTAGTAGTTCTTTGTTTAACAAGTTCTTTTATTGAGTGGGGAAAATTGATGTTGCTAAAGGTTATTGGACCTTTTTTTTTTTAATTTTATTTTATCTGCTTTTGGGTTACGAGGTATTGGAAACCTCAGCTTTATAGTCCCGCTTTAGGCTTGTCCAAGAAGCCTTATCTACGCTGGTCTGATTCAGGAGAACTTGTTTCAAACTCCTAAAGGAATTAAACATGAGACATTAAGGAGGGAAACTAACTTGCTTGCTGTACCAGCTGGACTCAATATCTTGATAAGTCAAGCTAGTTTGGGCTGTAGTTCATGAATGTATAAAAATCATTTAAATAAAATTGTTTGTTAATTCTGCCAAATAGGAATTCCATTATTATTATGATGTTATGGATCCTGATTTAGTTGGTTGATGGCTTAATGCAGAACATAGCCTTCTTTTTTTGTGTTAAGCTTGTATTTGAACATGGTGCATTATCCCTAAATTTATTCTCCATCATGTTTATACTCACTATGAACCACAATATTCTCTTCACGTTGGGGAAGTGAGGGATTAGGTTACACTGATTTTAAATATATATTTTAAGCCTTGCTTCAATTCCACTTGAAATTAATTTACAAGGACCAAAATTTGTAAACTTCTTAAAGACATGGACAATGAAATGGCAGATCCAACGGCCTAAACAGGATACAGCTATGGAATTTAGACTTTATCTATGTTTGGGCAGGCTAATAATCCTGAAATATGGTCCATGTAACAACTTTACAAAATTCCTTAGATTTCTTTGGTTTCCCGGAACTCTGTTAACTTTGATTTGACCTTCCTTCCAACTAAACAGAAATATGTATCCGAAATGATGTTTCACCTTTGTCTTTCCTTTTTCCTAAAAAAAAAAAAATGCATCTCACTAGTTATCACATGTGATTGTCTTCTTCATGGACTTTCAGATGACTACATATTAGCAATTTATTTTTATATTAATTATATGAGTACAAGATTTGTTTCTGAATTTGTTTCAGACTCCTTTTCTTTCAATCTTTTTTGTCAAGAGAAATGCTGTGGCCAAATTTATATAGCTGTTTGATTTGTTTACTTAATCCTTCTTTAACATGGAAATTTATCAATTTGCATTAATATCTATGAGCTATGAGAACAATGTCTTCAAATATGTCAGCTTCTCTGTGTGATTAGTTGAAGTGTAGCATAAAGTTTCATGACAATACAGAGAGGATAATTCGAGGAAGATTCACATGTTATTCAGTTGATAGAGTTCAATTGGTTCTAGCTTTTTGTGATGGCATACGTATTTGTGTCTATGATGGAAATGGTCTCATTATCCATTTAGAGTGAGACTAGTTTCTTATTGCCTGGGTACTTTATTTGCTTTATGCTCATTTTTTATTGACTGTGTTTTATCCAAGGTAGATTAGGTTTATTGCTGTCTTGTAAAGTTTCTAATTAACCCCCCCAATCTTAATGTTTTGATTTAGAGAGGTGTTGCTTTCTTATGTTACGACCGGAGATGAAGTACAAGTTCTGGGTTCCTTGAGTGTACTGGCTACATTGTTGCAAACAAAAGGTTGGACATTTGTTGCTATTCTGTGCATATTCTTCCTAGGTAATCACTGTTCTTATCAGTTTCTATCTCTGTAGAGCTGGATGAGTCAATGCTTGATGCACTTGGGATTCTACCACAGCGCAAACAACACAAGAAACTTTTGCTGGTACATGTTCTCTCTGCTACATCGTGACCCTCCATATTGAGTTATATTGAACTAAAGATGCATTAGCATCTTGCTGATTGTTTGGCACGGTTCCTTTTGCTCTTTGAAAAGTTTAATTGTAATGCTGCTGGTGCTGAACAATATTGCTGGAGAAATATTCAATTTAGCTACTAAATGGGCGTTCCTGTCCCTTCATATTGAGTTATATTGAACTAAAGATGCATTAGCATCTTGCTGATAGTTTGGCATGGCTCCTTTTGCTCTTTGAAAAGTTTAATTGTAATGCTGCTGGTGCTGAATAATATTACTGGAGAAATATTCAATTTAGCTACTAAATGGGCGTCAGTTATTTTTAAGAAGTACTTGGCTTGAATCCATTTTAAGCAGATTCTTAATTAAGGGAACTAGCATAAGAAATTCAAATTACATAGGTATGAGCTCTTATTTAATGTGCATTGTTTATAATTTGGGAAGCATTGTTTTGGTGATGCACCACAAGAATAGTAGTTATAGGGTTGTATTTGATTATTATTTAGAACATCTGGTTTCTAATTACTATCAGAAATTTTTAATATTTTAAGTTATTTAATGTCTAATTTGTTTAGGGTGTAAGGCCTAAATATTGGCCTGTGGTTTATTGAATTGTTTAGACTTTGAATGATGAACTGAATCTTTAACTGAAAAATGTCTCCCCTTGTCTACCTCTTTTTTTCCTCCCTTCTCCCTCTACTTGTTTCTTCTCTCTCTCTTCTCTCTCCCCCCTCCAATCTATCTCTCTTCTATTCATCATTCATTATTTGGTATCACAGCCTAATCACAAAACCATTTTTTTTTCACCACTACCTTTCTCTTGCAAGTTACTGTTACTTGTTCATTCTATTGCTCATTTCTTTCTTAAGAGCTTTTAGTATAATATGTCCATGGCATCTACTTGACGATTACCAACTTAGCATAAAAGCAGATGCTATAGGTTGCCCAGCCAATTTAAGTTTCTTTATTGATAAGTTTTCTTAATACTCCATACAAATAGCTGTTAGCTTGCCTTATTCCCAACTGCCTTGTACCTGCTATCAAGCCCACACCTTTATGGTTTTGTTTCATTTTGCTTAATAAGTGAATTCGATTTCCTGCACATGCAGGAAGTGTGGACAATCAAGGCCGTGTTAAGTCTAATTGCCCATGCAATATAAAATCACCTAACAACCAATACAATTTCAAAAATAAGACTTCAGTTGACTGTTATAACCATGTTTCAATTAAGTATTTTTGGTTTGGACTTTGGACTCGGTAGTAACAGGCAAAAAAGGGCTAAGAAGGGATGTCTCTTTGGTGTTGGGAGGTTTTCTTATGTTGCTTTTCTGTCCTATAGGTGCTTTTCATTTGCTGGAGTCTAGCTCCTGATGCTCTTGTAGATTCTCTCATCGTCGGAATGGTTTTTCATGATGCTTTGTTCATCATTTAGATACACTTTCTTTTGATTTTATTTTTACAGCAAGCATTGGTGGGTGAAGGCTCAGGAGAAGAGCAGTTATTTTCTCCAGAAAATAGCATTACAAGGGATGGGCTCAATAGTGAGGTTGATGGCTATCTCCAGAAACTGCAGGTATTTAGACCTCTTCTCCTTAGTTTTATCCTCTCTCTCTCTCTCTGCGATAGGGACCAAAGCCACGGTTGGTCATCCCTTTCTTGGGAGCTTGATTAAGATTTTAAGGGTTAATCATGAAGGAGTAGTGATCACTTTTTCCTGCAGTAGATTCTTTTCTTTTTGGAAGTTTATTTCTTAGTTTCTAATTTTTGTGTTTAGTTATTTAGAGAGTTATTTATATTTTAATTATTGTTAGAAGAGTCATTGTAAGGGCTATAGGAGTTTCTAAATTTTACTTAATAGTAGTTTCTATTTATTTGTTTATTTATTTTTAAGGTTAATTGTTTATTTGAAGGCTTGTAATCTTACTATGAGAAAATAAAATAAGACTTTCAATTTTTCAGCAAATTAATTCGACTTCTCTCAAACCTTAGAACATATGATACTTTCTTGCAAGGGTGATGCTTATGAATCTACTAGCGTGACTAATAAATCTATGCTCTTTCTTCCTATGTATTACTTTTTCTCAAATGAGGGCCTTTGTATTTTTTTTTCCTCTATTTTTGGGTACTAATTTCAACTTTTCTTTTTTCTTTATTTTTTTTCTCTTTGCACCAATCCTTCATTCTTTTTTTTTGTCGAGTTCTAGCTTTTTTTGCTTTGCCCTTATTTGTCTGGGTTTCTATATATTTTTATTTCACAGGAGCAATACGGGTTGTTCTGCCCATTCTTGGAAGTTGGATCCAGTGCCCATTTACATAGATTTCAGGTATTCTTGTGTCCAATGTGATGCATTACATGAAGCCCACAAAATTGGCAATCAATATTTATTGTACGGATTTACTTATTTTGGGATTCAATTTTTTGAAGTATTTTGTTTCCTTTAGTTTTGTTATTGTTTAGTTTTTTTCCCCCTTTTGGGCATTTATTGCTGTTCTATGTCTATTTAGATTTCATTAGTTATTCAATTGTGTAGCTATTTAGATTCTATGTCTATAGATGCTTTTACCATTTTGCCCCTAAAATGTGGATGAAGTAATTTCCCTTGCATTATTGGGAAAAATGCTATTATAATGAAATATATTTGAATGTTGTATTGTAGCCTCATCATATCCTTGTATTTTTAAATGTCCTATTGGGATCCGTGTTAACGTAATCTTTGCTTCATATATGAACATATTGCAATGGGCAAGCTTCAAAATAGTTTGTTTGCTACTGTAAAGCAAGAGTCGCTAAACATAGTTTCTCCTGACCAACTCAATGATGCTTTGGAAAAAGTTTAAGTTGTTTTCTGTAATTATCCTTAAGGTTTTATGGCTCCTGTGAACTTCATATATTATATGAATTTTTTAATCATGTTTAAACACTATAACTGATTTACTGAATTGTGACTTGCAAAATGCAAAGCTCCTCATAGGTGTCCTTTTTTTTTATTATTATTTCGTGGAGCTTCAGTTCTTCTCTAGTGGTTATTTATTTGCAAGTGTCTCCCATTCGAGCTGGATTACAAAATTGTAGCTGCATCCTCATAATATCATTCTTTTTCCTTTTCTTCACTATCTTCTAGGTACTGGACACATTGGTCAGTCTTTTCTGCAGGTCAAATGTTTCTGCAGAGACCTTGTGGGATGGTGGTTGGCTTTTACGTCAATTACTTCCATATAGTGAAGCAGAGTTTAATGAGAATCATCATAAATTGCTGAAGGTATGATATTTTATTGAAGATATAGCAACAAGATTACAAAGAGTAGCATAGTTATCTTTTACTAGCTTCCATGTAGTGAGGTGGAGTTTTATTGAAGTTGTTTATTACTATAGTACTAATTCTTTTAGAATTTTTTGATTAATTTCCTTTCTATTTTTTATTTTTAATTATTTAGAAAGCTATTCCTATTTTTCTTTCTTGCTAAAGTTTCCATCTTTGGAGCAGTTAGAAGTTTCTAAATTTGAGTCAGAGCGGTTGCTTCTATTTTTGTTTGGCTAATAGGCAATAAAAATGGGTCTGTTACCACATTATTGGGATAGTTGAATAAGAATTTCAATTTTCTAGTATTTGCTTTGAGTTCTCTCAAATCATAGAAGGTGTAATATATTCTTGCCTTAGGTGTGATGTCTAAGGAACGATTAGCTGATGCTAGTCAACATTTTCTTATCTAAGTCTAGTTTCTTTTAATTTTTGTTTCTAAAATTTATTTCTGTAGAAACCTAAGGATTGGTTTCTATTTCCAGCGTTCTTAAACATTAAAAAGATAATCATAAAAATATCCTAATTCCTTTGCTCTAAAATCTTCTAAACTTCATCCAATATCAAATTGCCTTGAGCATATTTAGGCCCGAGGTGGAGTTGGTTGATGTTTCATACATGTGCAAGAAAAAAACAAAGCATGATCTACAAGAGAATACAATATGGACACAAGTCTAGGTTTTTTTACCACATTCAACACATTCTAAACATAAATTTCAACTAAACTTTTATAAAGCAATAACATTGAATACATTAGGATCAATGGAAATTCATAAACTATTCTTAGATCTGATCAACTCATTTGCTTTCTTTGAAAATGATGCTTCTATATTTAATTTATTTGGAGCTTCCTCTGGTTCTTTCTCTGTTTTCTGCCACATCCTAATTTCAGCTGCATTTATGCAGGTGTAAATTTCCTTGTTTATCTGTTTTGTTCGTTTCAGAATAGTAAAATTTAGCTTTTGTGAGAAAGGAATGTTAGTGATAACAAATTATTTGAAATAATTTTTGCAATAAAAATTTTACTGCTAGCTTAATGCAGTTTATCACCTGGGAACTTGACTTGAACATGCATACATGCTACTCAGGTGTGACCAACATTTCTCTATCACTCCCCCCCAATATTTTATGATTTTCCAAGTCGTTGAAATTGTTTTTTTTTTTTTCAGTAGGACTATAGCTTCAGTTCAGTACCATTCTCATGCCTCTCAGTCATTTACAGTTTAACCTTGGCAGTCATTTGAGATGATTATTTATAGTCAATGAACCTGAAGATGAGTTTGTTCTCAAATTATCTGAAGATTAGTTTGAGCTTAACATATTAGACAGCGTCAATCATCGGAAATCTTTTCCTCGGAGAACAGCTTTCAACCTAAGCAAGAAAGCTGACAGCCATAGAATCTGATTATTAAAATTTAGCATAAAACATTGATTCATTCTAATTATCTTCAAAAACAAAATCCTACAATTTTGCAATTCTTCTTCTTTATTATTATTTTTATTAGTTTTCTTTTACCTTCCCCTTTGATTATTCATTTCTAGTTCAGGCTGACAACCTTCTGTATAATCTGATTCACAGTCTCAATGTATACAGGAGTCATACCAAAAGTGCTGCAGTGATCTTCTTCAGGAGGTTAATGGTATCTGGCCGGATCTTTTAATTACAGTCCTTTTTGATGAATGGAAGAAGTGCAAACGAGGTATGTAAATTTAGTATTTAGTTTTTATAATTATGATTTATTTTCCTGGTATTGTAAGTGACAAACTTCCACTTGTAGCAATTGAGGCTTCCTCTCCTCGGAAAGAACCCAAGAGCATACTCCTGTTATCACAAAGACACTTGTTTGAAGGTAAAATTTGCTGCCTCTTGCATACTTTTTAACAGATACCATTTGATGTTCTTGAAAGACCTCAGTTGAAAATTCTTCTCTGCTTGCAGAAGCACCATCAAGTGAATCATCATTTGCCGCGGGTGAAAGAATGTGTGAGTTAATTAAGGTTGTATTTGAGTCTTTCTCACTTTTGCACTTTGTTTTAAAATCAGGAGAAAGTTTCCTATTTATATAATTGCTCAGAGGCTTTAACATCCCAACAATCTCTCTCTCTCTCTTTTGCTCGCTCCCATGTGGCTGTATGTGTGCATTTGTGTAGTCATCATTTCTACATGTTTTTGTCTATAAACATATCTACATGTGGCTGGTAATACTTGGCATTATTTCAGTTTGTTCATTCAGATATCTTGTTGCTATGATTCAGCTAAACTTCCAAGCCACAGACTTTTCTCCCTTGGGGGGTGGGGACTATACTTTTAAAAGTATATAATTTAAAATAAAAAATTATATAATAATAATAAAAAAAAGAAATAATACATCAGTGTTTTAAAATGGCGCCCTGGCGCCACCATCCTCGCCTGTCCTTAGGGCAGGCGAGGCAACTTAATGGAGGCGCTTGCCTCTTTGCTGAAGCGCTAGAGGCACTAAGGCACTGAGGCAAGTGCCTCTTCTATTCCAGTCTTTCTTCAGGCTGTTTATTAAACAGCCAATTCCATTAAATAGACCCATTAAAAGTAAAAATAAAATAGTTATTAGAATATGAAAACCTACCAGCTGCCCTACAATATAAAAACCCTAGTGCTCCAGCCAGCTGCCTCCGGTAGAAATAAGCTTCACAAGAAAAAGGTTCACACGACTAGTCTTGGAAAATTTTAGCATTTATATCTAAGTTTTCTTGTCTAGGAAAGGAAGTATGCTTTAGGAATTATGAGTTAACTTCATAGCCTTGTTGCTTTCTCCATTGAATCATGAATGTGTCACATTTTTTGTGTTTTTCTTTTATAATGTCGGAGGCAGAGAACTTCTAAATTTTAGATTTGATTGGCTTATGATTTTTAGACAATTTTTCAATCGTATTTTGAATTTAGAAATTATAATTTCTAAAGGGCACCTTACTGCGCTTGGTCGGACTCCTTTCATGGCACCAAGCGCCTAGGATGATCGATGCCTTTAACGTCTTAAGAGTGCATTGTCTTTTAAAAACACTCTAATACCTATATATATATATGTATATTATGTATATATATATATATTTATATATATACATATATATATAAACACTCACAGTACAATGTAAATAATAAATTTTAAAGAATTTTATTACAAAAATTAACATTACTTTGCTGAAGTCTCGCCATACGTTGTTTCATATTATTGAATTTTTTAATTATTGAATGTGTACTAAATTTCATGGCAACTTCTTTCTCAACTTGTCCAATTAAACAATCATAAGAAAATTGGTCTTCCATTCTATTTTGAAGTCTAGTGCTTCATGGCTGAGAAGCTCTTTTAGTAGTTGCTATAGAATCTGGAAGAGTGGGTAGAAAGTCTAGATAAGAGGATAAATGATTATTTTCTAGTTCTTCCTGATCCTTGACACCTCCGAAATAGTAGATAGATTCTTCAATTCTTATTTTGGGAATGTCATTAAATGATATACAGGCCAAGTACCTTAAAATTTGATATTATAGAAAAGTTAAAAAAAACTATACGAGCCAAGTACTTTACTTACCCGTACTTGACTTTTAAAACCCAAAGTGCAACGGATTTTTTTTTTTTTTTTGGGAATTTTACGGGCCATGGCCCCCTTTAGCAAGCTTTTATGCCTCAACAACAAAGAGTTTCATCATGAAACTCGGGATAGTCTATTTAGGAGTTACTCTTTGTAGTGATAAACTTATTTTGTGATAAAGCCCTGCCTCATTACTTTCTATGTTTTGAAGTAATTTTAAGTTATTTTTGGAGAGAGATAAGGATGCACGGCTTAGAGAAAGAGATTCCTCGATCTTGGTGTAGCTTACCAAGATTTCCACTACCAGCATAGTTTTTATAGCTTCTTTTTTCCTTCAATTATACTTTTTTTTTTTCCTTTTGATTTTTAAACTATTACGTCGCTCGTTCTATTTATATTCAAAGTACCGTATAACAAATACGCTTCCGCATTACAAGAGTTCTTGCACTCTTGGATTGTCCTGTCCAAGTGTGCACGTGTTTAGTTTGTGGGAAAGGTAGGCATGTGATAGTTGGTATCAGAGCTTTCGGAGGAGAAAATTGTCGGGAAGGTGGATCACATGGTGAGAAGGGTAGGAGAACTTGGTAGGATCATAGTAGTCAAAAGCGCAAAAAAGCGCGCTTAAAGTTCGAGGAGCAGCGAAGTCCAACTCTAGGGCTTTTTTTGCATAAAGCCCAGCGTAAATGAAAAAACACTGAAAAAGCGCGCTGAAGCGCAAACAACGCAAGGCGCAATAATGCGGGGCTTTTTCATTTTTTTTTTATTTTTTTTAATTTAATAAGTGTAATATAATTTCAACTTTTGGATCTTATTAACGGTGAAAGTTGAGATGGTCTATGCTAGTTTCCATGGATGATATACACTGGGTTGCAATTTTAGTGTTAAAATGTTTGGTGAGTCTCGGTCAAGTTTAGAAGCAAAGTAGATTTGTACCAGGTATGTTTCTCTGTTCTTCTTCTTCTTCTTCTTCTTTCATTCTTTCTTCTCGGTTTTTCTTCTTCTACATCTTTCTTCTACGTCCTCTTCTAGCCCCCCCTTTTTTTTTAATTCTCCATTATTCTACAGCTTCTTTCTTTAATCTTCCCTCTTCTACTCCTCTGTTTTTTTTTTTATTTTTTTTATTTCAGTTTCTGTTGCCCTACTTCTTTTGGTTCATTTTTTTCTCTGTTTTGGGGTTTTTTTTCTTCTCCTGCTCCTTTCTGTTTTTCCTTTTTTTGTCTCTGTTCTTTTTTTTTTTTCCTGTTCAGAGCCATGGAATTATAGCAAAGCTTTTCAGACCAATTCCTATAAACAAGGTAGTCATGTATATGAAAATGCAGGTAACTCTGCTTTACCTAGGCTATATAAGGGCGTACCCAGTGTCGAAACTCCCACATTGTGGGCTCTGGGGAAGGGAATATCTAGGCAGCCTTCCCCTTGCTTTTTGCAAGGAGGCTGATTCGAATCTCGGACCTCTAGGACACAATGGAGAGACTCTACCATTGCGTCAAGTCCGCCCTTCTTTACCTAGGCTATATCTCAAGGAATAATAAACTAAGTTGCTTCATATAAGAACATTGGGCCACATTCTCCTTGGCCTCTGTGGCAACATTTCAACTTTAATAACACTTTCAATTGGAGCCGTGGGCTCCCAAATCATGTCGGTAATTGTATCACCCCAAAAAAAAAAAAGTTCGCACAATTTCTGTTGCTCAAGCATTTGTTATATCACCCTGAACTTGAATGACACCTTCAATTGGAGTCATAGGTTGCCAAATCAATGGCTGCTATTAGAGGAAGATCACCATCCTTGTGAAATATAATATAGGAACTTCATGACCCTAGTGAAAGTTTATGTTCTTAAGAGGTCAATAACTAGCCATTACATATTTCAAGATATATCTATTTAGAAGATTATATTTAACATTACAAGGACCAAAAAGCCTCTAAGTGAAACGTGGGTTTTTTTAATCCAAAACTCGCAATCCAGCATTTTAGCACATGCACAACTTATTCTAACAAAAGAAGGGGCTGCTCCTTTCAGTTGCTTGATGCTGCTCGTCTTTTCTATAATCTGTAATCTGCCCTCTTGATGCTGCTCCTCTGCTTTTTTTTTTCCTTTTTTTTTTCCAAGTTGTTGCTTCTCATTTTTTCTTGCCCCTTTTTCAGTTGCTTCGCTGTTGCTCCTATAAAAAGAGAAAAAAAATTAAAATTAGTAAATATAAAAGTGTTTAATGAGACTTACATCAAAAATTAAAATTATTTTGATGAGACTTACATATTTTATGTATTATTATTGTATATATAAATATATATTTTGATTTTATATTTTAAGTGTGCTTTATATGAAAAAGCCAGCGCTTTGCGCTTAAGCCCCAGTAGGGCTTGTCGCTTTTTTACGCTTTTCGTTTTTAACTGCTATGGGTAGGAGTGAGCATGTCCTCTTATAAAGAGCGAATTGAGGCCCATATGGCCAGTTGGGAGAAATCATGGGAAGGTGGATCGCATGGCTAAAATTGTAGAGGCCTTTGTGAATAATCATTTTAAACACGTGGCCGTGTTGATAAAATTGAGGAGAGAATGATGGCAACAACAAAGGCACTTCGAAACAAGGTAGGAACTAAGGTTGGTCTCTTGGTGTGCGCATCGGGTGTGAATGGCCACAACACCTTTAAGCGGGCAAAGCTGCAAGTTTCGGAGCCCCAACCTCATGGGGGAGTGCAGGGCTTCGAGGAGTTAGAGATTTCTTGTTTAACGTTAAGCAATATCTTCGAGCCATGTGGATTGATGAGGATACAAAGATGTCAGGAGTCGATTTATCTGGTTGGTGATGGCAAGTTGTGGTAGCACACGAAGTATGCAGGGATTGAGCAAGGCAGGTGTGCTCTTCGCTCCTGAAGAGTTGAAGCATGAGATGAAAGCTCAGCTCCTCCTTGAGAGTGATAAGCACAACAGTTGTTTGAAATTATGGAGTTTGAAACAGACAGATATGGTCCACGAATATGTGAAAATGTTCTCGGCGGTCATGTTAGATATAGGAAAC
The DNA here is from genome assembly GCA_037126225.1 of Dillenia turbinata. NCBI lineage: Eukaryota > Viridiplantae > Streptophyta > Magnoliopsida > Dilleniales > Dilleniaceae > Dillenia > Dillenia turbinata. The sequence continues at coordinate 10,917,890 of JBAMMX010000004.1, read as the reverse complement.
ATGTTAGAGAAGGACAAAGTGTTCTAAATCTTAAAAGGATTGCAGTCTTAGGTTAGAGCAGAATTCCTACAACAGAGGATTGCGAACTAGCACAAGCTCACACAGCTGTGGATTGCCTTACGGACGATACCCTAAAGTTTAGTGCTAAGAGAAAGAATCTGCTCGCATCATTGAAAATTAGTGGTGGGAAGTCTGATTAGGGTGGCAAACTGAAGATGGGGGGCATCAGAGGATGAAAATACTTTTAGAGACCGATACGACATCGTCAAAGGGGTTGACTTTGAGTTGGAATGGGAACAAGCTTGTAGGAAAAAGGCATTTCTTGTGCAATGACCATAAAGAGCAGTAGTGTCCAAAGAGACAAGCATTGAGTACTATAAGTTTCTCCATCATCAGAGAGTGAGAGTGAAGAAATTGTACTAAGAGTAAGGGTGGACCCAAGTGGGACTAGAATGTTGGCTAAGAAGCAGATGGGACTGTTACCTACTGAAGTCAGATCAAATGGATACAAGAGTGGTACATTCGTCAATACACAGGTGTGTGACCACAAGGTAGGATGCACAACTTGGAGTAGAGGACTTGAGTTAGAACACCAACGCAGTCCGTGAACAAAGTGGCATGAGGGGTATCAGCGAAGTTCTCAAAATGGATGAAATATGAGGATTTTAGAGTTAGATCAGTGGGTGATCTCAGGGTTGTAAAGGGGATGGAATATTGAACTGTGGAATCTCGGAGTGGGATAGCATTGAGTGGAGTCATCAGCACAAGGGCCATGCAGGATGGTCAGGGATGAGTCTTGATCCACAGGGCTATTTGAAATGCCATTCATAGGGTTGGTGGAGTTAGAAGCATTTTATGTCAAGGTACCCAGCATCATGGAATATGCTTGGTAAACTATTGAAGGAGCGAGACTTCAAAGGAGGGGATCTGTTAGTTCACAGGATGGCTATCCGAAATACCGTTTAGAGTGTTGGTGTTGCTTCAGTGTAAGCAAGCTAGGGTGAGGTATCCAGTAATATCAAGCTTGAATTTGCTTGGTCAGCTGCGCAAGGAGAGCTACTTTACATGGCGAGATCAGTTGTTGAAGTAGAGTTACTTCATCAGGCCTGACATGGCATTATGTGGCAGTCAAGTTTGTGTGGTTCAGAAAGAATGATATCAAGAATACAAGTGTTTGAATAAAAATGATTGAAAGCTTTTTGTATTGTATTTCAAGAATGGATTACAAAGGGAAGATTGTTCCTTGAGAGAAAATTACAAGAATGCAGAGAGTTTGGACAATGGAAGAAGAGATTGTTCCTCCATGCTCAAAACAGTTGAAAGGGCCCCTATTTATAAACCATGACCCAAAACTAGTTGTTAGAGACAAGAAAATAGCTGTTAGACACAAGAAAAGGAAGAGATAAACATTCTAGCCATTGGAAAGTAGTACTTTCCAACAGCTAGTTTTTCGAATTTATGGGCAGGAAACTGCCCATTCTCCCCTTGCTTGCTTGGACTACCACTTGGGGCTTCTTTAGCACTTGTTTTGGGCTTCTTTCAATGGATTTTTAGGCTTCTAAACTAGACTTAAATATTGCTCCTTGGGCAGAATCTGGACCGCACCTTGGATTATTTTCTGGGCTTCTATTCTGTTCATTTTCTGGACAACGCTGGAGCTTCTTAGGGCCACCCTTTAAGTTTTTGTTGGGCTTCATTATTTTGGATAATCGATGCTAGAAGCTTGCTTAGACCCCTTGATGATATTGGTGGACAGAATAGATCTCATTGCTTGATGAGATGAGTGAGCTTGATTGACCTTTTTATTTCAACATTCCCCTCAAGTTTGTTGAATAGATGTCTATGGAGCCTAGCTTGACAAGGATGGCTTGAAGATGATTAGCCGTTGTCCCTTTGGTGAAGATGTCTGCAAGCTGCTCCTCACCCCTTTGGTGAAGATGTCTGCAAGCTGCTCCTCACCCCTTATGTGAGGGATGATGATAGTTTTGTCTTCTACCTTTTGCCGCATGAAATGACAATCAACCTCAATGTGCTTAGTTCTCTCATGGAAAACTGGATTGGAAGCAATGTGGATTGCAGACTGATTATCGCAATGAAGCTTGATTGGTTGAGTAATTGGAAATCCTAATTCTTGTACTAGAGCCTTCAACCAAACAATCCCACTAGCTGCTACAGCCATGGCTCTATACTCTGCTTCTGCATGAGATCTTGACATCATATATTGTTTTGTGCCCTTGCAAGAGACAAGATTTACTTCTATGAACATGTAATAGCCTGTTTTGGATATCCTATCCCTTGAGTCTCCTGTCCAATCTGCATTGCAAAATCCTTCAATTTCTATGCTCCTATTGTTCTTCATCCATAAGTCTCTTCCTGGAGTCTCCTTCAGGTATCTCAGAAAACTTTCAACTGCTCTCCAATCTCCTTTTGTAGGGGCATGCATGTGCTGGCTTCCCTGGCTCACTGCATACGAGATGTCCAGCCTAGTAATGGTGAGGTAAATAAGCCTTCCAACTAATCTCTGATATCTTTGCACATTTGTGAAGGGATAATCATCATCTTTTCCCTTGTCTCCACATGAAATAGGACTGATAGCTGGTCTTGTTCCTATTTTTCCTGTTTTCTGCAAAAGATCAAGTGTGTACTTTCTTTAGGATAAAATAAGCCCTTTATGGGAATAGACAAGCTCTATTCCTAGAAACTACCTTAGCAGCCTTAGATCATTAATTTCAAATTTAGACTTAAGGAAACTACGAGCTTGGTTTATGAGGCTCAAGTCATTTCCGATGACAATTATATCATCAACGTAAATGTGAATAATAGTGACTTTTTCATTATCCCTTTTGATGAATAATGAGTTATCACTATTACATTTCCTATAACTGGCACTGAGAAGAGTTGGGCTAAGTTCTGCATACTTGGACCGTGGAGATTGTTTGAAACCATGGATAGCCTTCTTAAGTTTCCAGCCCCGCTTTTTGTCATTGATAACCTTGTGGAAGATGCATGTATAGCTCTTCCTCTGGCTCACCTTGAAGAAATGCGCTCTTCACATTCATTTGGTACATTTTCCACCCTTGATTTGTTGCAATAGACATGAGAACTTGGATTTTGTTCATTTTAGCTACTGGTGCAAAAGTCTCATTAAAGTCTTTCCCATAAGTTTGTGTGAAGCCTTTTGCAACCAATTGTGCCTTGTATTCAATTGACCCATCACTTTTGTGCTTCACTTTGTACATTCATTTGTAGCCAACTGCTCTTTTTCCTTTTGGAAGTGTGGTGATCTCCCTAACCATACGGTGATCACATCCCAAGTCTAATAACCAATCTTGAACTTTAGAGGTAGAGTTAGAACAAGTACCAGAGTTGAGTCCCGGATTAAGTCCTTGTTTGAGTAGTGCCCTCGTCACCACTTCTTCAATGGTTGACTCGAGTGATGTAGCTTGGATGGTGTTGGAACTGTTGGAGTTGTTGGAGCTTCCTTGACCCCTCTTTAGCCTCAAGTATGGATGCAAAAACTATCACTTTTCTTTGGCGTGTCTAGGTTTTTTGCAATGTAAACAAACTGATTTCTTGGCTGGCTGGGACACAAAATTGGCCTTTTGTTCTTCTCCAACAGCTTCAAAACCGTGAACTTGTAGATGATATTGAGCAATCTCCTCGATCCTTATGCTTGCATCAGCTTGTTGGATCATATATTGGACCTCTTGGAATGAAGGGAATTACTTCATCCTTAGGATTTCTTGTCATACATTGGAATATTATTCTCCAAGTGAGATGAGCAAGCTGAACGTCATGTCTTCATCCTCCTTTTGTTGAAGGATTTTTGGATTGGCGGTTGCTGGTCTTAGGGTGCGGAGCTCATTCCATAAATCTCCATGCTTTCCAAATGGTTGGGTGAGTGTCTTTCCCTCCTTCTTGAGACCCTCTATTAACTGGTTGATTTCGTATATTCTCCCCAAGTTGGATTTTTGTCCTTAGAGACCATACATTTGGTCCCATAGAGCTTTGGCTGTTGGAGCACTAGTGACCAGCATGCAATGAGTGTGGTCCATTGAGTTGGACAGCAGCACAAACACTGTCGTCCTTTTTCCACTCTTTGTACTTGGGGTTAGACTCCTTCATAGGCTCCTCCATGATGTGCTCTAGAGGTCTCTTAGATTGAGAGACCTTTTTACTCCTTGTGGCCTTTGATTATAGTTGGTTGAGTTTAGTAGTATGGAGGAGAAAGGGTGAGTTTCAGAGGAATCAGGTGAAGAGGTTGGAATTGTGACCTCATGTGATACCATGTTATAATAATGATATCAAGAATACAAGTGTTTGAATAAAAATGATTGAGAGCTTTTTGTATTGTATTTTAAGAATACATTACAGAGGAAAGATTGTCCCTTGACAGAAAATGCAGAGAGTTTAGACAAAGGAAGAAGAGATTGTTTCTCCATACTCAAAACATTTGAGAGGGTCCCTATTGACAAGACAATAGCTGTTAGAGACAGGGAAAGGGAGAGAGAAATATTCTAGCCGTTGGAGAGTACGGCTGTACTTTCCAATGGCTAGTTTTTTGAATTTATGGGCAGGGAACTGCCCATTCGGCCCTTTCTTGCTTGGACTACCACTTGGGTCTTCTTTAGCACTTGTTTTGGGCTTCTTTCGATGGATTTTTAGGCTTCTAAACCAGACTTAAATATTGCTCCTTGGGCTGGAATCTGGACAGCACCTTGAATGATTTTCTGGGCTTCTATTCTGTTCATTTTATGGACAGAATGCTGGAGCTTCTAAGGGCCGCCCTTTGAGTCTTTGTTGGGCTTCATTATTTTGGATAATTGATGCTAGAAGCTTGTTCAGACCCTTGATGATGTTGGTGGACAGAGTAGATCTCGTTGCCTGATGGGATGAGTGAGCTTGATTGGCCTTTTCATTTTCAACAACTGTCTCGTTGCATTGGGTCAGAGGGCTTGACTGATCGACTTCATTTGAGGCTGGATGGATACTCCTTTGTTTGGGAGTGTTGGTTGACACATCAGGGACCAGATCGGATCTAGAGAGGTATGGTATAGGAGCATGGGAGAGTAGTACCAAAGGGAAAGATTACACTGCTGATCGGAGAAGTGCCAGAGGGAAAGATTACATCGCTGATCGAATTGTTTAAGGGGAACAATAGGTTTCAGGGAGAGTTAGTTGGGGATGGGGACCAAATGCTCATGACATTGGATGTGGCCAAGCCCGAAAAACAGAATTTGCCTTAGGGGGGCCTTAAAAGGTGGGATGCACTATGGTGGTGGTTGTACAAGGGAAGATTTGCTAGCACTGCTGCATCAAAGATGGGTGTTGATAGTAGTATGGAGTAGGTATGTTTCTCCTTTTGACAACTTCTGAAAGACACTCGTGTGAGTGTTACAAGTTGTGGAGGCGAAGTCCACCAGAGTACACGGAAGACGATCGAGTACTCGTGAAGTTTGCACCACAGAACAGAGATCACTGCAGGGCAGAGTCAGGGCACAGCTTCAACAGTATACTGAACCGGCACCCATGACCTTCAATAGTATAGTGAACCGGCGCCAATGACCGTTTGGGTTGGGAGAGAAGTCAAACCTCCAACAACATGGAAAATCACACTTGACTTATCACATTATTTGCATTGAAAAGTCAACTACTGAAGTCAGTGAGTGGATCACATCAACTGTACCTGATAGACGAGATATGCCAGGGAAGTGAAGAGATTAGATAGGAGGATGCAAGTGACAAGTTTGCCTTTGAAGACAGAAGTATTCAGGGTCAACAGCATACAAGCCGTGTTGTGGAGGATGTTAACAATCTGATTGGGGGAGAATGTCATGGTCCGCCATTTGTACACTAACCTTGGCAATCTGTGGCTCCTCAAACATGAGCCGTTCTGTCCCGAGACTTGGAATTTAGTCAAATTAAGAGTAGCTTTTTGTAGCAGTAAAGCCAAGTGCTTGACCACTTTCTACTTTGGAGATATTTTAATTTAGGTGATTTTTTAGAGGGGGATAAGGATTCGCTACTAGGAGAAAGAGAGTACTCAACTCTTGGTGTAGCTTACAAGAGTCCTGACTAGCAAATTGTAATTCTTCTTACTAGTTGATAAATGTTTTGTTTCTTTCAATCATATGTTGCTTGTTTGTTTGACTTGCTTAATATTGTGTTGCTCAATCTCTATATAACCAATATACCACATAACAAATGCGCTTCCACATTATAAGAAATAAGCGGACACTTTTTGGTTGTTGTGTCCAAGTGCATGCAGCACGTATCTACCCTGTGAAAGCTAGGCTGTGACACTATGCTGGTCTTTATGCCGTCAAAACTTTTCTCCATCTGCCCTGCCTCAAACAAACCACCATATTTTCTGTTCTTAAATATTAAGAGAGCCAGTCTTCCCCATATGCTTCTAAAATGCAGACCCTGCTGCTGTGACACTGAAGCTTTCCAATTTGAGAGACAGTGATCTTGATGTCTGCATAGATATTATTTATTTTCTTTCCCAACCAAGCATACTTCACTCTTAACCAAAAATCTCCTATTTAAGCATCATTTTCGTTTGTTTCTGCTATTCGTTCAAGAATGACCAGAATACCACTTTGCAGCCTCCCTGTGGGCATGCCATATGCAGGTCTTGTTTTGCTTGATGTGGTCTTCCTTCTGTTGTAGTCCAACTCTGTTTAGAGAACAGTGCTAATTATTTTGTGAAATTGCTCTCATTTTATAAGAGCCATCTAATAGCAATTCACAAAATTCTAAGATTCCCTTCGTCATGTATAAGTTCTTTGGAGGGTATTAACATATCCTCAAAGGGAGCCATAAATGCTGTTCGACAACAAGATGTTTATGTTGTTATTGGTATTAATCAATCTCCCAACACTATCTTTACTGCACAAACCCCTTGTGATTCCTATGTTCAGTGTAATGTGGGTGCATTAATGAGAACAAACTTCAGTTATGCTTAAATTTTTGTTTCAATGTGTTCAGCAATATGTTGTTTCCTTTGGGTGTTCTTTTGTTGCTGATTCTTGGCTAGTTGTCTGTGATAGGTCTTCGTACTTCTTCATCAACTTCAAATATTCTCCCTTGGCAGAAGTTTGCCTGATCAACCACCTGTCAATCCACCTATTGATGTTCCTGAAAACTCTCGAGCAAAATCTGCGGGCTTGGATGCCATTGATCCAAAGCCAGGGACCGAGTTAAAGCTTGGTAAACTTCTTTCGCAAGACTGCTTCTTGTTGTACTTCTATGTTTTGCAGATAATAATACATCCGTTCCTTGCTATTGCAAGTTCGATATTCATTTTCTGGAGATTTATAGATATATTGCTGCTGTGCAACTCAATAGATCATGACACTAACAAGATGGATCTTATCTTCTATGCGCAGTTGATGCAGTTCCTTGTAGAATTGCCTTTGAGAGAGGTAGAGAAAGGCATTTTTGCTTTCTAGCTTTATCTGTCGGAATATATGGATGGATTATTCTTGCTGAGGAGCTGCCCCTTAAACAGTGTAGTGGAGTCATTCGTGTTGTTGCACCTCTAGCAGGCTGTAATGTATGTAATGCTACTCTATTCTTCTACATATTTTGGTTGAAATATGACTATGCTTTCTATGTTGCCAAATTGTTATTTGACATGCCTTTTAATCTTTGCAACACATGCTCATTTTTCTTTTCATACACTTGAACAATCAATTTCGTCTGCTCGTTTTTTGTGGAAATATTCTTGTTTCTACTATGTACTTCAGAAGTTCAAGACCAAGCAAGCACCAGTAACTGTATTAGGTCAGTTGTTCAAGGAACATAAGAATCATGAATCTACGGCTACAATAATAGTGATATTTCTAGGATGTACTTTTGGAAACCCAAGACCAAGCACCAGTAACCATACTGTGGTTTCAGTTGTTCAAGGGAGGAACGTAATAATTGTTAATCTATTGTGACAATGTTGAACATATACATAACTTTGTAATAAAAAAGCTGGAAATGCTACAATGTTTTTTCCCCCCTTTTTCTTCTATAGAAAAAGAAATTGTATTAGATGCAGTAAAAAAATATGCAAAGACTCTGATGATAAGAAATCCTCATGAGAGAGAAGAAGAACAAAATAAACTAATACAAAATTGTTCTCTAATCCGTCTTCAACTACTCTAAGCTGTAGCTTTATAAATTCCTTAGCATTACAGTCCTTTCAAATATACTGAGGAATAGCTACAAAAATGTATCTTCAAAGTGAATGAGGATCGTTCTTCCCACAAAGTGAGTCTATCACAGACAGCAAATAGATGGTTCCACATCTTGCGTGTAATAGAGCAATGCAAAAACATGTCAACTCAAGTTTCTTAAAATTATTGTAGCACATGATGCAAACTTTAGGGGAGATAGCTTTAAAAAGGTTCCTATTTGGAAGCAAGTAATTAATATTGATCTTGTTAAGTGCCATATATTAAGTAAAAGCTTTAACTTTAGCAAGAATCCCCTGCAAATAAAATTGGCTTATGGAAAAGTGTGTTTTCCAGAAGCCTAATAAGATATTAGAAAAGAGATTTGGGGGGAAAAAAAAGAAAAGGATACATCAAGACTAGTTTCTATTATCAGAGATATTCTAGGAAGGTTCATTTCTTTGTAAGAGGGAATTAGGGAAGAAAACAACTTGTTTATTATTAAGGCTTCTTAAAAAAGTAAAAATTTAAGAGATTGAAAGTATCTTTCGATGATAAAAAGTTTTTAATTGGAGCAAATTGAAGCTTACACAGCCTATATAGATGAGGAAAAGTAATGGAAAAGGGAGAATCCCCCATTCAAGAATTCACCAAAAAGGAATACGAAAATCATCACTCACTTTGAAGGAAACAGGAGGATCGAGTCTTATATAGCTAAGAGATGAATTTGCAAGTACTACAATGAGAAGGTCACACTTGAGAGACAATACGTACTCTTAATAACTTTATGCCAATATTTGGGTTATTAGGAAATCTCAAAGCCATTGGCTTACCACAAAAATGGATATCCAAACCACTCTCAGATTCTGATATTGAAACCTGTTCCCAACTTATCAAAATTTCTCTTTTAGCCAACCGGCTTCCCAATCAAATGAAATCTCTCAACATCTTCTCAATCTTTTGTGTTAGCCCAACAAGAATATTAAAGAGGGAGAGAAAATAGAGAGGAATGTTAGACAAAGATGCAAAGTTAAGTGTAATATGCCCACCTGTGGTAAGAAAACCTCCGTTATAGTATAGCCATCTAACCTGCTAGTAACCATTCACAATAGGATCCCATAATGAACATTTGTATGAATTTCCCCCTCCCCCCCCCCAAGAAGCCCCTAAATAAGACATTTGCCACTCCTAGAAATGCGACAATATTTTGAACGAGAATTGTTATATTTGGTCCTAATTTTGAGCTTAGTCACCCTTAAAAGTTTGGATTAAGTATGTGCAGTAGATTACACAGAAAAGAAAAAAAGGGATGAAGTAGAAAGCTTAAATGTTAAATGTTTTGTGTATTTTTTTTTTTGGTTTTTCTTTTTATAAAATGAATGATAGTAGATACCCATTTTTTTAATGTGTCTCCATAGCAACTTAAATCATTAACCATATCACACAGAGAGACAGAGAGACAGAGAGACAGACCTATTTGAATGAATATACATGATGATGCCTTATGCTAGTGCTTGTGGAAATACGACTAATAAGTTTACCTGGTGCTAGCATCCCACCATACACATAGTTTAGGTGGACAATATGTAAATAAAGAAGATGCTGCTTCTAGGAATTGAATGGACACCTCCGATAAACATGCAAGCACTTTACCATCAGCTTACATATTCACCCATCTAATATATGGGGAGCACAGCTTTAAACAGAAAACCCTAATATGTAATTTTACTTAAATAATCTTGTATTCAACACTTCCCCTCAAGGTGGAACATGTATGTCATATGCACCAAGGTTGTTACGTCTGCAACTTTTTCCAAGAAGTGTTGAGAGACTGTAAAAACTCAAGCATGTCTCCTGGAAGAATTTTCTGTTTAGAAAGATGGCTTTCAATCTCTTTATGGTTGATCCTATCATGAAAAACAGGATGGGATGCAATATGGAAAGGCTGCTTGATTATCATATATCCACTCTGTCCTGCTAGAATCACAAAATTGCCATTCTTGAAGCAATTCCTTTAACCATATAAGTTCACAACTTGCAGTGGTTGTTGCTTGGTATTCACCCTCCACACTAGATCTAGGGATGCATTTTTCTTCTTTCATTTCCAAGATATCAGTTTTCCTCTCATAAGATCTTAATTGCCAGAAGTGAAACTACTATGAGAAGGAGAACCTGCCTTATCCACATCTTTGTAACTGAGAATCTGTACATGGCCTCTGTTTTCATCTGGACCACTATCATCCAATTAAGAAATCACTTTGAGCTCGCTAACCATGGTGGCAAAGAGAGGAAAAACACCATAATGACTGAAGAACTTGAACTCTGACCATTTGTTGCATAAATGGAATGGTTCCACAAAAAAAAGACGACATCGTTTTGGTCTTGAAACAAATGTCTTTGGTAGTATTTTTAGTCTCTTAGCATTTCTAGTAGTTGCTTTAGAAATATATTGCCAGAATTTTAGTATGAGTAGTTTTTAATTTTTTAACATATTTCGTTTTATTTACAATTTTCTGAACAATTTAGGCTTTTGTTAGTATTAAAGTTATTATTATTATTATTATTTAAAATTCTAGAGTTTTAGAACTTTCTGCCTTAGTGAGTTTTAAATGATATTTTGTTTGTATATTGATTGAAGCATTTTTAGAAAGTTTAAAAATGCCTAGTTGTTCTGGCACCTGTAAATATGAGTCACTGATGTGAAACGTGAAGAGAGTTGACAAATTGATGTATAATATTCAGTGTTTAGTTATTTGTGTTGAAGGCATTTATGCCTAGGTTCTGTTTTTGCAATCTTATTATTATTACTTTTTCTTCTTCTCTAAATTCTCGTTCATCAAAGTTCTCTGTAACTTTGAATAACTGATTTTTCTCTACTTCTGAACCAATCATATATTTTTTTCAATTGCACTCCATTCTTCCCATTGTAGACAACTTAACCTAGTATTCCTACATCAATTGGCAAGACAAAACATATTAATAATAAAAATGTGTGTGTGTGTGTGTGAGAGAGAGAGAGAGAGAGAGAGAACTTTTTTGTTTTTACTGGTGAGACACAGCAAATAAATAAAAACCCTAAAATCCTAAGAATTTATGACTAGAGTGGTTTGATTTAGGTATTTGGGACTAGTATATAAAACACCACCATCTTTCCATCGTGAAATTTAATATTTGGTATGTTGAGAACCCAAACTTTGTAGCTGGCATGTTTTGACCAACACCATGAGGGTTTGGTGCAATTCTAATATTTATATTAAGTACAGTATGGTATGGTTTTTGCTAAATTGCTGTCCATAATTATGGTATGGTCCTTGCTTTGGAATTCCGGGATTTTGATTTTACTCTAGTTAGATTAAGTAATTGCATTTTGGTCTGTCATGATTTTTTCCTATTTTGATGCTAACTTATACTTGTGATCCTTAATATGACTGCCATTATTAGGAAGACCATCATGCGGAGTAGAATATAATTCTTTCAGCCGTGATCTCATGCCACTTGTAGGGATACATGCTGTGAGAAACATGAATATAGTCACAATAGTTGTTCATATTGTGGAAATCAGGATTATGATGTATATGATTATGGTGTGTATCAAGAGGCTTCCTATGATTTTGATACAATTCGCATGTTTACAGCTCACATGATTTACCATTTTATTGATGTAGAAATTTTATTTTATTTTATTTTTTTCCCCTTACGGAAGGGCGGGTCTGACGTAATGGTGGAGTTTCTCCATTGTGTCCTGGAGGTCTGGTTCGAATCAGCCTCCTTGCAAAAAAAAAAGTAAGGAGAAGGCTGTCTAGGTATTTCCTTCCCCAGAGCTCACGATGTGGGAGTATCGACACTGGGTACGTCCTTTTTTCCCCCTGAATAAAAGGCTGTATTGGGGGGCTTCAAGGGGAAGCTGCTCAGAGGAGATTTCAAAGCTAGAGACTCACGCAAGTATTTTTTTTTTAAAAGAAAAGAAAAGGGAAAGAAAGAAGAGAAAAAAAGGAGGAGGAAGAAGAAGAAGAAGCTACATCTAGATCCATAGAATTTCTAGAAACCCAAAAATAAAGGAAGATATCCACTTAACTTTTAGCTGATGTAAGGAGCTCTTTCTACCCTCAATAGCCTTAGAATATCATTCTTGACACACTAGCCCAAAAATAGACAAAGGAGCCAATGTCAAAAGATGGCACTTTGCTTTATGCCTGGGCAAAAACAATCAAGTCCGCACTTAATCTTCACTGCTTCCCACCACCACCCAAGAACAGCCAAGAAAACCCAAAACCTTATTTCACAACACCTTCACACATGGGCAATGTAATATAAAATGATGAACAGACTCAACCTCAGATTTGTTCATAAAATACTTATTCAGAAGAACGTTACCCCTTCTTTGTAAATTAACTAAAGTAACATTACTCTCCCACACTCCCTCCCACCCATCGAAAGAAACTCGGAGAGGAGCATACACCTTCCAAGTCCGTCTCCAAAGAAAGTGAGAGTGACGAACTAACAGAGCTCCAGCCTGTAAAAGAGAGAAATGGGACTTCACCGTAAACTGCCCTTCCTTTTGCCCCTTCCACCAAACAACCGCTGAAACATCCAATTTCTGATGTAAGAAAAGCAAAAAACTCACACTCTAGGCAACTCCCAATCATTCTACATTTTATTAATGTGGAATGCAATAGGAGAATAGAATTGTTTGGGGTAGATAAATAAATAAAGAAAAAAGACAGAAAACAGTAAAGGAAAGATAGAAATGTGATGGAGAACAAGGGTTGAGAGAGATGGATACCGGTATTAATATTCAATTCATCATTGTTTGTGCTTCACAATAAACCCTAATTGCAAATTTTAACTGCTTGCTATAATAAACTCCAATAGAATAACCGGACAATATATAGGCAACGCCCTGAAAATACTAAATCACTAATTCTGTGTTGTACATTGCTTATGATCGTAGAATGTGAATAGCTCATTCACACTTTTTATGAGAATTCCATACACATACCCTTAACAGCAATGACTCTGATTACTGTTTCATGGATTCTCCCTATTTCCTGGCTCAAATTTACATGAGTATTTGGAATACCATGTTGCACCTGGAAGATTTCATGAATCATGAAAAGGGTGTTGAAAATTGATGCATGAATTATTTGAGGATATTATTCATGAAAAATAAAAGTAAAACCGTGCCAAAGGAGATCATTGTGTCTTCAAATTCAATCACATGCCCAGAGCAAATCAAGCACAAAATGGTCCTTCAGTTGAAGACACTAATTGAGAGATTAGGCCTTTTGGAGATTCCAAGAGCACAAGTCTCTATACGAATTTCCAAAGTCACAAATCTTTTCACAAGGCAAGGAAATGAAAGGAAGTTGAAGAGTTTCTTGAACTATTTTCAGTTGGAGGTGGAATTGGACTTTGGTAGGGAGTGCATGGTCTGGAGGGCCTTGGCCATGGTGTGACTTTAAGTTAGAACTTTTACTATCGGCTTATTAAAATCAATAGGGAAGAATGGTCAGGTCTTTTTCCATGGTGGTTCAGTTAGAACTCAACCACCATCCTGAGAGTGGTGTTTTGGATTAGTGCATGAGGTAGGACTTTAAGTCAAGACAATCTCTAGAGGATAGTTATTATCTTGGTTTATGCATTTGCTTTGTGTAAAAGCAATATGGAGTCGTGGATCCTTGTTGCTTCAGGCTGAATAGCTATTGTGCGAGGAGAGTGTGTAGGATGCTCCCTCTAGCTATGTTTTGATTGGTTCAGGAAGAACAGAATAGCAAGGTTTTTGAGCATGTTGAGAAACCCTTTGATTTTTGTAGACAATTTCTATATGTGGTGCGCTTTTTTTTTTTTTTGGGGGGTTCTGCCTTAGTCATTTGAATCTCTTGTAGTGTTTTCTGAGTGCGCATATTCCTTTGCTGTAGCTTGGGTGGTTGAGCAGTTCCATGGCTTCTCTTCCGCTTGTTTTTTGTCTTTCCGCATTTTCCTCTCTGGAAAAAAAAAAAAAAGTCTTTTCTTTGGTTAAATACTACAGAAGTGTCCTCTCTGGTTGAAGGGCACCTGTTTTCTTTTGGTTGATCATTCCCCTTTGAAAAACTTAATCCAGAGACCTCTGTTTTGTTTGATCATACTCTCTTTCTATTTTTATATGCTAAAGAAAAGAATTTGTAGTTGAACAATTTGAAAAGATTGTACACGATGTGCAAATGACCACTAACTGAAAATGATGCTTTTACTGTAGCTTGTTTAAAATTTTCTTGCTTCCCATTCTCTGTATTTCATTCCTCTGATCGAATGTAATGTCAATTTATTTGATATGCCTATGAATAAAACCATTTATTGATTTGCAAAGAACGTACATCGAGGGTTTGTGAGTGTTGATGTTCTCAGATTTCTCTTTTATGTGGAGATATCTCTTTGGAACTTTCTACTTTGCTTGCTCCACCGTGATTATTCCCAATACTAGATGTTGATTCATTGTTGTAGTATCTAATTGTTTGTACTGGCCTACCATGATGAAAAGTTTGACTCTCATGAGGAGAGTTCTTGGAGAGAATTGATCTAGCATGATATAGCATTTATCATTTGTTCACGTCATAGAATGTTTAGTTTCTTTTTTGATCCGGATTTTATTTCATAGAATTCTCTTGTTATTTGGTCTTCTTATTTTTGTTTTTTCCCCTAGGGATCTCGCTTCTTGAACAATGTTCTCTAAGATCCATTATCCTTTTTCCCCATCACTCGTGTACATGATATCACTAATTTTGGTAGTAGTTTTCATTTTCCACTGTTCCAGTGCCCTAAAAACTTCTAACCTTTTGCTCTTTTTTTTTTTAATTATTTAATTATTATTATTATTTTATTTCATGCTTCTTTTTGCAGCCCAAAATAGATGATAAGCATGCAAGATGGTTACACCTTCGGATTCGTCCTTCCACATTACCATCTGTTGATCCTGCCAAATCTGCTGTATACATAAAGTCAAAGGCAAAGGCTTTGGTTGATGGAAGATGGACTCTAGCCTTCAGGGATGAAGAATCTTGCAGACTTGCTTTATCAATGGTTCTTGAGGAGAGTAGTCTGCAAAGTTTTGAGGTAGAGAAAATGTTAAAGCCATTGCTCGACCTTGAGAAAACTGTGGATGGTAGGAACACCTTTTTCCATCTTCCAGAAGTTTCTTATTCAAGTTCAACATGAATTAATTTTTCATAAACTCATTCCTTGTTCAAGTTGGGTAATAATAGTATGCGTACAAAGTGGGTGAGAGTATCTTCACACTAGGTCACCTTTGTATATGTCATAGGAAATGTGTAATTAGCATCAGAGCGATTTTTTTTGTCATTAGCTCTCATTTGCTTTTTACTCTAGCCTGTAAGTGTGTTGGTTATCACCACCCGATTCTTTATAGCTTGTAGCATAGGTTTTTCCTCCCCCAACTTGTAAGCATTGTAACATAAATGTATATTTGGGGCAATATGCAGAAAGGTTAATAGTTTGTTAATTCTTTGGAAGTTTTCCTTTCCGTCATTGTATTTGTTTCTGCACGTTCAAGTAATCCTTTGTCTCTCTAGGTATCATCTCTTGTTAGAATCAAAATTGTGTTCCGATAAACCAACTGTTAAGTTGGAACAATTTCGGGAGGGCAAACTAGCTACCGTTCTCATGAAAATTTTGGAGGCATAGGTAATTGGTTCGGAATTTGATGAGGTTGAAATGGGGTAGAACTTCAAGCAACAGCCTTGTTGATTTTAGTAAGCAAGCACCTGACAAGATCGAACTTTTCTTGGATTGATTGCCTAATTTTGTGGATATTAGTATCATTTTCCCTCTTGTTGCTGACTTTTGCTATTTAGCTTAATCTCAATTGAACAAAAGATTTTCGTTGACTCGTGTAAGAGTTTGGTAAGTGTTAAGTCTCTTAGCTGCTCTTTATCTAATCTAGTGGATTTCTCTTTAGATCCTAAAAATGATGATATCTTCTCTTGTGCTGTTTGTTCCATGAGACTCTAGCCATTTTCCCCCTCTTATAACCCTCAAACTTGTGGACTTTCTTGCTTGGACCATGTAATTGAAGTATGAATTCAGTTATAAACTCTCCAGGGATGGCTTAGCAAGAGGGGGGGGGGGTGGCTCTAGGGTAAATAAGTCCTGAGAGGGTGATATTACTAATGAATGTCGTCGGCAACAGTTGAGTAATCATGGGACTGCGACAAGCCAAGCTGATAGACCTTCATGTTGGTTGATATGATTTATGGTTAAAAAGATGAGATTCACTTTAATAATAGAATGATTTTTGCTGTCTAGATTTAGCGACCAATTCTGTTTTGAGTAGCACCTTAACCTGACCCTGTCTTCATCATGGTCGGTCTATACAACTATTTCTATCCATTACATTGTTCTTTTTACCCCCCCTCCTTTTCTAGAAGAGAAAGGGTTGCCACAATTATTTTCATGAATAACCAGTGTTGGGTCATTGCTACAATTAACTTTCTTACGAGCAAGGTATACATTTCCTGAAAATAAAGAATTAAGAGGTTATTCATGATGGATGAGGTTAGATGTGAAGACTCTGGTTCAGTACTAACACAAGTCTGGTTATACTGTTTGTAGCAATTTTTTATGTGGACATACTTTCCTCGCGAAAATAAGTTTAAATTCTCTAAGCATTGAAAATCTACCTAAAAGAGCATCCAAATTTGAACTCACCTGGTAAAACGTACCTTGTTTTAAAATGAAATCACATGTAATAGATAATTATTTTGAGTTTGATTAATTTCATTTGAGTTAGACCTTTAATGGGTAAACTCTCTCGTCTATTTTCATCATATATAAAACTTGAATTCGACACCTTGTTTAAGAAGTATCGATGGCTAGTTATGGATTGATTAGGTGTTGGTTCAATATGATTATTTTCAATAAAGCCACCGAAAAAGAAAAATATATGTTATTATTGTGGAAGTGAGAAAGGGGGAAAATTTATGATCTTTGGTTTCTTTTTGTATTTTGAAGTGAAGCATTCGATTAGATTAAAAAAGTTTTATTGATAGGGCAAAAATGTGGCATGCATATTTGCAACATTTCTTTTAGAAAACATACAACTTCTAAAAATAAATAAATAAATAAACAATTGGCAGACTAAATTTGTATTTTATTATTTTATTTTATTTTATTTGGTTAGTGTTGATAAGTGATGGGAGCTGATAAAGTTCCACATCTAGATGAGCTCTCTATCTTTCTCTACCATATTCTGCATAATTATATTTTTTGGGAGTAGGGTAATGGTTGTAGGGCTCCTAATGAATGGAGAATTATAATTATTATGTTTTTCAAGTATCATAGCACAATCATCTGCTTAAAGATGAAATAATTGAGAATTCTATTGTGGGATTAGGCCCCATGCGCCGCTAGAAGCAATCATATCTTTCGATTTTAATGTCCTCTTGGGGTCAAAGTAATCATGCACACTCTAATCACTGAAAATTTTTTGAAGCACAAAAGTAGCATTGGCTTGTAGTGGGGGGGGGGGAGAGAGAGAGAGAGAGAGAGAGAGAGAGAGAGAGCGTTTTTGTGTCTGTTTTGGAGACTACATTACGCACAAACAATTTGGTTGTATTATTTTCTTAGCCATAAGGACAGACAGATATGGGCATTGATTGCAGTCAAAAGAAAAGGGTGAAAAAGAGAGACGTGGAAAAAAGAACACCCCTTGAAGAAACCTTTTTCGATGATGAGTTTAGTGAGTTGTATATTTATATTATTCCACTCGGTACCACATTTTATACTTTATTTATTTATTTATTTTTTAAAACAAAGACTTGAAAACAAATTGTTTCCACAACAATTTTAATAGCGAAGCATAAACAAAGACTGGTGTTTATTCACCTAAGCTGAACCCTTTGTTAACCATTTGATGCCTCATGCTACGGGTCTAACCAAGGGAGGCTTGAAACTTTGCTACATTCGGAGGAAGCTATAGGGAAACGGATTGCCCTCTTTGATCAATCTAGCCATTAATATAAAGCTAGTTAGGAAAGAACTTACCCGAATGCAATTCATAGAGAGCCAATAATGAAAAGTGGGGAAAACAGAGAGAAAAAAAAGGGTAAAATGAGAATAAATATTGAAAAGTAAATGAAAAAATGTTGAGGAATACTTTTAAAACTAGTTTTCATCATAAATAATGTGCTGTGGAGCGGAAAAAAGATTTCAATAATAATGAAATAGTGAATTCTCCACCCTAACTTGAGCTTGAGCACTAACTTTAATCAATTTTTTTTCTTTTTATTATTATTTTACAAAATTGTTTTGCGCTTTTTAATTGAATAATAATAATAATGAAAGCAATAAATGCGCATATAATGTGACAGGCTGAGAGAAACACTTGGCTGGGAACAGAGGGAACTTGGTAGGGTGGGGCTTCGTATGTATCATCTGTGAAGCCAAAATTAGGCATTTCAAAATGGTAGACAATCTGAATTCATCTGAAGCCATGAAGAACTGAAACACACAAACCAACAAATGCACTTTGTTCTTTTATTTAATAACTCTAATGCCCCCAAATGGAAACAACTTCTCAACTCGGAATCCACCAAAATTGTACCGACCAGTGCTCCTACTCTAACACTTGAATGAAACCCTCAACTCATTAGCATCTCCTGCATAATCCAATACATAGGTTTCTTTCCAATGAATTGTTTGTAGGTTGAATGAATTTATTCAATATATATTTTTGTTAAAAAGAGAATAGTTGAATTTAAGATAAATATATCAAAAAAGTCTTGTATATTGATCATTACCACCAAAATGTTTATTTAATGGATTTGTTCAAATTCCCCCCTGACCCAGCATATTAATCTCTCAGCACCTACGTGAAAGATATAAAGAAAGTAAAAGCCAAAAATATACCATTAAAATTTCCCAAGTTACACAAGGTCAGTTTGGTCATTTTACATTTTGAAGGAGGAGACCAATCAACCCTTGAAGTCCACAACATTGATTTTGTTGGGGAGATTTGAACCCATAAACCCTTCCTCCTCCGATTCCAATAAACTACTTTTATCTGTGATTGCCAAACACAGCCTAACAAGTATACCCCCCGCTTTTCTGCCAGTTTTGACCGTTTGTTTTAAGCTTGTTTGAAAGACCTCTTTGAGCCATGTTTCAAACAAGTCCTCTAGAAAAAAACTAGACCCAACTAACACCTCCTCTATTGCCATTTCATCAACACTAAAACAAACCTCCTCCTTGTATTTACCTTCCCCATAAACCTCCTCAAACGACTTGCTCATCCTTGACAAAAGTCTGTCTCTCATCTCTCCCTTAAGGTCGCAATTCCAGTCAAAAACAAAATTGTTCTTGATCAACTCCAAGAATCCATTTTGGGGATCGATCCCAAGCTCGCGTGTCAGGTCACTAGAGATTGGGCTAGCTTGAAACGACTTGTCACTTTCCTCATCATCTTCCTCAGCTCTTACATTCAAATCCAAAGTGTTTGAGCTTGATTGCCTAGAGAACTCTTTCTTTCTACTGCAGTTTGAAGCACAGTCTTGCTTTTCATCAATTTTGAGATTCTTGGTATTGTTTTGCAAATCCCACTCGGCTTTTCGCTTGTGCTCATACCCAGGTGGAGCCGAATTACTCTGAGTTGTTTCTTGAATCTCCAGTTTCAACTGCATCAGTGATCTCTTCCTATCGGCCACATTGGTCGATGAATCACTAGTTGTTAGGATGAAGATTTTTTGGCTGAGATTTTCTTTTCCTTGACTTTTTTTGTGAATATCTTCAGCTTCAAAGCGATCAGCGAGGAATCTCACAAAATGGGGGTCAGCAAAATCAACATCTTCCACCAAAACCACAAGCTCTTTGTGGCTTCTCAAAGCACCTGCAAGCATTTCACAGCATGAACTCACCATCTCATTATCTCTTTTCTTCATGTCCATGTGGAATAACAAATCAGTTGACCCAAAAATGAATTTGGCAATTGCAAGTGCAAGTCTTCTTTTCCCTACTGAATCGTTTCCCCGAATCAATACCCATCTCTCCTTGGCTGTGGTTGAATTAAGCAGCGCGTCCACTATTGGTATAATATTTTCGCGCTGCCAATAAACATTCTCTTGCAAAACCTTGCATATGTCTCCCCTATGAATATGCGATTCTCTATTTAATTTTGGCAATGATTTTGAATCAGCGAAGTTACAATTTCCAAGAGCGAGGGTGATCTTCACCTCCTTCCCTTCGGTGTTCTTAAGAGAATCCAAGCTCGGTTCCACTACCTGGCGTTTGCTAGTTTCATCAGTGAAGCTGAATTGAATGGTGCAAGACTGTTGTCTTCTGAAAACTGGGAAAGAAGCAAATCCATGGTTGGAATCAGCAAAGGAGAGTGAATTTGAATTATCATCAGAGACCCCATTTTGATTCGACCACCAAGGATACGATGTATTGAAAGAATAGTTTTTTCCAAGACTGCCTTGCTTCTTAAAAATTGGAGTGCTAAATTGGTCTTGAGCAGGCCTGCCCTGGTGCATGGCATGACATAGTCTGTTCCACTTGCTCCTCAGCTCAGCCAAATTCTCCTGATTAAATTCAATTAATAGGATTAAGTACACGTCTAGCTAGTTCTCTGAGTCATATATTGACCAATAATTGAGATATTTAATGTTCGATTACCTTGAGACGAGCTTCAGGTGGATGAAGCCAGTAAGGCAAACGGGATGAGGATTTATCCAGATCAAATGAGCAACTTTTATGATTGGCAGACTTGACCAAAGAAACTTCATTTTCATAATTAAAGGTGCATTCTGCGCAGCAACTCAGCTTATCTTGTGACCATGATAAACTGCAAAACCAAGGATTAGGTCTCTATTAATGGAAGATTTAGGGAAAGGCTAAAAGAGAAAATGCTTTTGCGATATCAAAAAGCCTCACAAAACAATCTAATCAAGGACAGAAAGAGGTGTGGATTTATTTGAACATTAGCACCGCCAAACGTCAACAAAAGCTGTGCTAGAAAATTAAGTTTTAGTCTGCAGGCCTCTCCATATTCAGCTAATCCTACCTGGGTAGCTACCAGACATCTAAAATAGCGGAAACAAAAAATCCAAATTGAAACATGACTTTACAGCCTTCCTTTTTCTCCTTGAGTATTAATGTTTTCCTTTTTGCTCTCTGATAATGATTTTCTGATTTTAGTAAATCTCTATCGATCGATCACTAGCCATAACCTGACAAAGCATAGAGGAAACAAGGAGGACAGTGATTCTTGTCTGTCTCTACCTTACTTTTTTACACTGTGGTCCTGACTTCACTCTTCAGACCATAAAGCTTGGCAGGCAGCTAGGAAAAGGTTATTTAAAAAAAAAAAAGCTCAAACCAAGAACATAAAAGAGAAATAAATCAAACCTCCACTCCAAGAAATATCCAAACATGGTGTGTCTAATTCTAAGCTAAGACATTCCCAAATGAATCGTAAGAAAACAATTGCTAGGAAACAGTAAGTAGAGCTTCCTAAGACATTTGACAGTGATATTTTTGAGGGTGAACTCATGCTTTAACCCCCCACCTCTCAAACCCCCCCCCCCCCAAAGAAAGAAAAAAGAAAAATAAATCAACAAGAACAAATACAATTAAATAAAAAAAAAAAATCTAGTTAAAAATAAGGGAAGCGTTAGAATACGCAATTATTTGATTACCTAGACGCATGGAGGCTCAAACCAAGTCCACCAGAAGGAACAGAAACAGCTTGAAGTGCCCATTGAATCTCAAGTGGTGGCTGTCTTATCTGACACTTGATATATGTTTGGTAATTTGCAATACCCATTAACCAAACTTTACTGTACTCAGACAACAATCTTCCAATCTCTACAACAATACAATCAACAGGATTGTAACCCAAAACTACTTCTCCATCTCTCTCACCGTTAGTTGCTTCAACAGTCCATTTCAAGTCTCCTGTGTAGATTATGGCTCCACCACCTCCTGATGCAAAGCCCTCCACCTTTCTCCTAAGATCAGCCAAATTCATCTCTACATCTTCTCTCTTCATGAACCTCAAAGACACCGGAGAGAACTGAAACTTAATGAACTTAACTGATTTTAACTCCTCAGGAACCTCTTCTCTCTCCACTCTCCCTTTCAACTCTGCAATCAGGGACTCTGCTGTTGACACAGAATCGCCAACTATGACTGTGTTTTTTCGCTTCTTCCTCAACAGTACTTCCAAAACCAACTTCAAATCTTCCTTTGCAGAGTCTGGTGCAATAGTGGGGTTGCTTGAAATTCTCTTTTGAGGTGAAAAGAAAAATGGGTTTTGCTCGGAAGGGAAATTCAAGAAATGGGTCTGCCAGAAACTGCTTGGATTGATACCATCTCTTAAGTAATTTGATTCAGGTGTATGTGAGGGTGAACAAGGAGAGGAATAAATTCCACCGCCTGAACTGTTGTAGCACTGAAATACAGCAGAAGCTGAAGAAGAGTCCTCTAGGTTGCTTTTGACAGCAGTGCTAGAGAACCCAGCTTCTCTCATAACTCTACTAACACTTGGATCATCCAAGATTGATATGATTAGCTGTTCGAGCTCAACCTTGATAGCCATGAGAGGCTGTTGTTGTTGCTGTTGTTGCTCAATACAACCTCTTCTCTGATGAGCCTGAGCTCTCTTGAGAGCTGCAACAAGAGCATTGGAGAGAGAAGGCTGATTGTGAAGCAGAGGAGTTGGGGTTGTAGGGAGTCTATTGAGAGCAACATTGAAACACAGTTCAAGTGCCCTGCATTGAAGAGGATGATGCGAAGAAGTCTGAATAATGTGTGGTGGTGGTTGTTGATGCTGTTGAGATTTGAGACAAGCCCTTCTTAAAAGACTTGCTCTTGAGCTTAGCAATGTGGCAGCTACATGAAGAGGAGTGACTTGAGCATGTCCTCTCCTTCTTGCTAAGCTCAGGGAGTGCTTCAATACTGAAGCAGCCTCTGATGTGAGGGTCTGCTGCACTGCACAAGCTCCTGCTCGCATAACTTGAGAAAACCCACACCCCCACCCCCTTTAGACTACAAACACTTGTTCTCTCAAACCACTCTCTATCTCTTCTCTTTCTTCTCTCTTTCTCTCTCTTCAGCTCCACCCCCCCAAATATTTGTTTTTGGTGAAGATACAGAGAAAACCCAAGTTGGGCTTTGAAGATTTTCTGATGATACTATGAGGATGTGATGGTGCAGTGTTATAGCTTTGAAGATGCAAGACTTGACCAAACCACCATCTTTATACTTCTCTTATTCTTTTGTCTTCGTTTTGTTTTGTTTTTCCCTTTTTCTTTTTTGCTTTTCTCTTTTTCTTTTTCTTTTTCTTTTTTTTTTCTTTTATCCTATGTGTTACTTAATTACTCATTAATTGTTATTCATTTCTTGGCTTTACATTGTTGAGCAAATAATAGGCATGTCACTAGAGCTATTGTAGATATGATAGATTAGAGATGGAAAAAAGTATGGTGATATTCCTTCTTGGGATTTGTGAAAAGAAAATTGAACGTAAAATTTCATACTCGAGTGTTTGTGAAAAAAGTGATATCACGGCTAAAAATCACATATGTCAAGCTTAAAGCACGTATGAACGCTCCCTCCCAACCCAAAGTGTGCAATCCAAATCTTCTAGTCTCAATCGATGTGTTTACATGCTAATTTTATGAATGCATTATTGTGTGTCATCATTGTTTAGTAAATTTTTTAAAGGTCATTTACTAGCTATGATCTCACTTTATGGTGTCAAAAAAGCAAAAAGAGAAATCGGTGTAGTGGTAGTGGTGGTTTCATTTGTTGGGAGATGGGAAAAGAAAAAGGAAATTAAAACCGAAAAATCAAAATATGACAAAAAATAGAGGAAGTGAAGCAATTGACAGTCAATTTCTATACCATTATGGTGAAAAGCTGCAAAAAGAGTGGTTTCAAACTACACCCATTCCTTTTTCCAATTACTGTGAAAGGAATATCAAATGCAATATCATTTCTATTTTGCTTTATTTATTTCTTTTTTCTTTTGAACTTTTGAAGACAGCTGCATGCTATCATGGTGTGATTGTTATCCGTATAATTTTAAGCCATTTTAATGCAAAATGGCTAATTTGTGATTTTAAATGAAAAACATAAAAGAGGGACTGTGTAAATAATAATAATAAATAAATAAATAAATAAATAAATAAATAAACGAGTGGTCCCCATAACACAGGCCACGGAGGAGGGAGGACCCCCACTATTCAGAATTACTCAGAGAGCTTTTCCACCCTCTTACCACATCGACCTTTGAATAGACAGACAAGGCCAGCAGAAATTCAAAAGAAAGGTAAAAGTAGAGAAAAAGAATGGCGAGAGAGAGAGAGACAGGATAAAGTTGAATTTTCAGTTTCATTTATTTTGTTTTCTATTCTATTCTTATGTTTATCATTTGTTCTTTGTATATAATTACATTACATACTACAAAGAGTTGCTGAGAGAGAGAGAGAGGACCAATAATAGCTATGTGGGATAGCAGACAGCGGATTGCTTTTTGAGTACTGGGGAATGAAACGCTGTCTCTACGAGGATTGGCATTAGGACACACACTCTCTCTCCCCTCTAGAATATAGAACACAGTGTCTTAATCCAATCTCATCCTCCATAAACGACTTTTTGCAAAATATAAAGAAGAAAAGGTAGGCAATTAATTAATCGATTAATTTTGTAATAGAAGAAAGAGGAATATCTGCTTATCAAATTGTTTACTTCACCATAATACATTAAGCTTATTTACTTTCTACTATCCAAGGCCCTATTGGCCCAAAATTTTGACTTGGCTATCTAGTGATTATACCATTTTGTTTTATCACAAATGATCAATTGCTCTCTCTCCCACAGTTAGCAATATATACCTCTCCAAGGTTGAATGTTTGATATTTATTATATGGGAGGTTTTCCATAGCAACGCTGCTAATGCTTGGACGCCCTCAGGGTCCCCTGTTGTCAATGCAATCAGCAATGCCTACGCTACGTCGTTTTTATGCCGCCGAGGTTGAGTTGACAGCGACCCATAGGCATCTCAAAGTGGGTTACTACTGGGGTTAATTTTATTTTTCAAAAAAATATTTTACTATTCTTAGTCATTTTAGTTTAAATTTAGTAAATGAAATATATATATTAAATTCAAACTAATTAAACATTATAAAAGACATAAGCATAAAAAAGAAAGAAACAAATTATATCTACACATATCTATTTTTAGTTACATGTTATTTGATCCCCCAGCATACAATGCATACCCTTTGCTAAACTCAAGTCTTATTGTTTTGATTCCTCTTACGCTTGTTTTTGTATTCAGCTTCGTTTTAGCCCTCAGTCATTTTGTCCCAAAATAGTTGAGGCACGAGCTTGAATGTTTGTTCTTTGCATGCTTTGTCCGTTGCATCGCGATTGAACTTACCCACTTTGATGCGAAAGTTGTCCAAACTTGTTTATCAACATATCATACATAAGTTTTATATCTATGCTAACCATTATATCTTTAAAAATTATATTCAATTCTGACAGTTATCATTTATAGTCAGTACATGTGACAGTCCTTAAAAACGGTTTGAAAATAGTCTCTTCTTTATTGTCTATTTAATCATATCATCTGTATAAATTCTATATCTATACTAAATGATATATTTCACCATCTATAGATTATATTTACCACTCAGATGGTTATCACTTGTCGTCAATAAATATGATCGCCCTTAGTGATGGTTTGAAAAGAGTTTCTATATGAGTTTTTTTACTGACTGCTAAATCATATTGTATATATAAGTTCTGTATTTATGCTAACCTATATATTGCACAGTCTATAAAAGCAATGTTCAATTAGGACGGTTACCCGTTGTTGTTAATAAATGTGACACTTTTTTACAGACGGTTTAAAAATAGTTTCTATATAAGTTTTCTTTACTAACTGTTGAACCATACCATCCGCATAAGTGCTATAGTTATACTAACCTATAAATTGTACCAGATGTAAATGCTATTTACAATTCTGACTATTATTACTTTTCGTCAATAAATGTGTCGGCCTTTAGGAACAATTTAAAAATAAGTTCTATAAGGTAATTTATACTATCGAAAAAGCACACCTAGAATAAGGAGATGGAGGCTTTGGGCAGTAGGTGTTGAGGAACCAGATGTAGCAATCCATGATCTACAAAAATTTAGTCAATTTATGTAAATGTAATGTTAAAAACAAATGAAAAAGTAACCAATACTTATTCATATATTCATATCAATGTGCCCCGATCCAATGAGAGGGCACTAACTTTTAAGCCTCACTTGAGAGTATGTAGTTTCCATTAATATCACACAAAATTGTTCCATCGGTTGTCATAAAAAGTAGATTTAGTAATAGTATTTAATATTAATAAATAACAATTTTATTATAACACAATAAAAGAGAACTTGCCTGACTTTATTTTAATGTCTTTTCATCCATAGAAAAGTCAAAACACTGTCTTCTTCAGAAGAAAAAGTTCTAATCTCAGCAAAAGTAGAATTTGCAATTGTCTTTATCTCCTTCATTTCACTTAACGCATTTCAGTTAATAGATTTCAATCTCTTGATTTCTTTCTTCTTTTTTTTTTCCTGAAACTTGAAGATTGTTTAACAGATTTATTTGACAACAAACCCCATTGTATAATATATGATTAAATAAGAATTAACTCATTAGAATTTACACTTTAGACAATGCAGCTATGAACTTACATTTACATGCTCAAATTTAAGTCTCCGATTGATCCGGTCAATAGTCCAATACCGAATAGGTAGTTTCTTTTTGTGATTGCCCAGATCACCAACCCTGACCTTCTCAAAATAAAAGATCTATGTACAGATGAACATTGTTAATGGGTAAATGCTAATGGATATATTTATAAATATTGAATTGCACTATGATATAAAATATTGAAAACATATCATGAGTAAAAATAGACAACCATCAATTCCCCTCTTTTTCTTCTCTTCCTCCTCCCTTTCTCCCCTCTTCACAAAACCTTTAAATTGGCACACATTATCAACTAACTATTGTAATACAAATTTGACCCAATTGTATTGGCCAAGCATTCTCGACATCAATAGTAGTCGTCAGATGTTTGGAAGCAAGGAACACATTGGACGTTAGGCATTGAAAGCATCCAAGGAGGAATAGTAATAAGCATTGTTTGAACCAGGGGGAGGAGGCATCTCCAGTCTGCATCTCTTATTTTAAGTGGGTATGCTTTACTCTGGAGAAGTATTTCATTATCTCTGAGGATTCAACCACAAAAAATGACCTGCCTAGAACATTGCATCTAGTGTAGAGGATTCCTAAGATTTACTCTACTTCTTTAGTGTTAGCTTGAAATTCTGATTTAGATCGATGCAAAGTATTTCCAATGGTTCAAACCTCATTACCAGTTCTTTACACAACTTTCAACTTAGCATGTCACAACTAAACTTTAAAAGCTTGCGAATTCTATATCTTTTACTGTATGTTTCATCTCATCATTGAGGGAAGAAACCAACTCCTTCACTTGGTTAGGAAAGCATCTTGTCTGAACTGTCATCATTGCCCTCTTACACCAAGCAATTTTTTTGTTTGCTTGGCTGTTTTGTTGTATTTCTCTCTGTTAATTATCTTCATTTAGTTCCCTCCATTTTTAAACATATTCAGTCTATTTCACATAAATGTACATAATGTTATTAACACTACGTAATGATACATAACACAAAAACTAATCATGTAATAGGAATGTACCATCATCACACGCAAAAATTGAGTTCCACCGGTTGATTTGACTTTGTTTTTTGAAATTTGTTTTTTCCACAATGTGACTAATAAGATTTAACTCATTACAACGTTCAAAAATTGGGAACGGATATTCATAAATTGGACCAGAATAATATGTTCAGAATTTGAGATCAAAATAGAGAACAAAATAACAAATTGTTTATTTTAAAAAATACTAAACTGATTTTGTATCCAAAGCACTAAACTAAAGACCTAAACATTGTTATACAAAAAACACTAAAAAATGTTTATATCAAAAAATACCAACTAAATTTGTACCTAGAACATTAAACTAAAGAACTAAACTAAAAAACACTAAACCCATCGTTGGACAAATATGATTAACCATTATATCTAAACCCATTCATTTAATAGATGTTAAAGGAGATTTAGAAATTTACCTGAACAACTTGTGCTGGAGGTGGTTTTTGACTCTACAGATTCCGATTCATTTTGACTTGAACGATAGCTTCGGGAGGTGATTCAAAACCTGTAAAATACTGTCGGAGAGTACTTCGATGGAGGAGGTTCCGACGCTCAATTTAGAAAGAGCGGTTTTTGATAGAAATAAAACAAACTGAGAACAAGAGATCGAGTGTTGACAGCCCTATACCTGGATTTTGGTATATTGAAAGCTTATATACCTGATTGCTGTGAGAGCCGTGCATATCCAGGGTATTATAACTCTAGGTTTCTTACGAGAAGATCCAAAAATCTTGAGATTCTTCTAGTTAAATATTCTTGAGAGATTTAAAATCTTTATCACTAAGAAAGTTTAACGATACAAGTAGATTTCATCTCTTATCGATTAGATCTCTAAAGTTTCTTTCCTTATCTAGAGGATGCGTTTCATATTGATTTAAGAAATTAAAATTGGAATAGAGCTTAGTCAAATATTTTCTTTGGTCAGTAGAGCAATCGGTTTCTTAACGAGGCTTGTTACACGTGGAATGCATATACAACCTCTTGCTGATAAGAGTTGCGATCGGCCTTCGGGGAGATTGATCCCTACTTGTTGACATGTTTGGGCGTAATATGTCTCTTTGGATCATGGGCATCTCAGAGCTAAACACCTTTGGTGTTAGGCTTTTTGACTATATCTCATTACTTGCCCCTGACTTGTGGTGTCGTTTCATGAGAAAGATGTTATGAGTGATGACCATCAAAAAGGCGCAAAGCTTTTAGTGCTGTAGGTGCCACTTCGGTCCTTGTGAATCATCTTTAGCATGCCTTATAAGATCATTCATTCGAGCATATCAGATACTTTCGTATCTTCTTTTTTCTTTGTAGGCCATCCTCTTTTTCGTACAATAGTTTTCTTTGGGAAAATACCGAAAAGTTCTTTTTTTCCATCTCATCAGAGTATCAAGGACATTAGAAGTATAATGACTAAGGAAGAACTTTGAGAAATTCAGGGTGATATGTTGTGGGGGGGCGATTATATACTGGTATTGGCTATAGAGATGGATAAGGCAAGGGGGCGCCAGAGAGTTGTGTCCCGATATACATACAATTCGTAAAGTATGGTCTCAAAGTCCTGTATACGGGCCTATTTGAAGAAGTGATGCACTATTGGAATATTTTCCCCACATTGCTCCTCCCAAGTGCCTAGTGCTTGGTGGTCACCATGATTTCTTTATTGGGTTTTTGTCACCTTCATTTTGATTTAGAGATTCTTGAGGTCTTTTTTTCGTTGGTGAGGTGTGGAAGTAAGTGGTCCACCTAGGGTTGGTACAGTTGCAAACCCGTCGCGAGTCCAATCGAAAGTTTTACTACAGTGAATCGAAGGACAAGCCTAGATGCACAAGTATTTTTTTGTGAAGTTTTTGAATAGGGATCTCATGCTAATATTACCTAGCGCCGATCAGGTACCATTACTAAAGATAAAACCTCTAACCCCTTCTCGTCATTCTCATTTCTGTGATCCGTTGGCCACTACTGTGCGTTTACTCAGTGAAACATCTGGGTAGACTCTCTTGTAGAGTATCAAATGTTGTCTTTGGCAGGCATATTGATCAATAAAAAGAGAAAAATTGATAGGCTTGTTCTGCTAGCGAGGAAGGAGAAAGAATTGATCGACGTTTTGACCTCTATGGAGGAGCCATTTTGGAAGAAGTTTCGACCACCAATTGGGTGAGGCCGAACGCCGAAAGGCCTTCAGAAGAAATCAATAAGTCTCCTGGAGCTCAGCTACTGAAGGTCTCCTCCCCTTTGTCGAAGAGGAGAAAAGTTCAAATGCCCGAGCTGTCTATAGAGGAGGGGGTTCCGAAAAGGCTAGGGAGTGTACATCCCACACGGTATTGAGCCATTCTGAGCCAATGAGGGTAAGATCAGAGGGGGCCAACAGTTTCTCGTTTGACGCATCTTCATCAGTAGGAGATGTTGGAAAAGGTGTCCCGATGGGGGAAGTTCCCGAAATAGAGGGACCGGTAAATGTTTTCGCTCTAGTGGTGTAGGAGAAGCCATCGAAGGAGTTTGATATTCCTGCACCCTCATAGGTGAGATGTCTGGGCAATCACTCGTGGAGCTCCAATGTTCTTTACGCAAGGGAGTGGACAAGGCTGCTGTTCTTCTGCTTATTCCTATCAGGTCGTTCGACAAGCAGAACGATATATAGGAGGAGGGATCAGTTGCCATTTGTGTAAGGGCTGTTGGTACAACTGTGTGGATGCTGTTGAGGCATTTGATTGGCTAAACAGTTTGATTTTTATCATTTTGAGCTATAATTAAATATAATGTCTCAGGAGCAGATCGACAGAGCTTTTCAATCTCTTACCCTAACAGTGTTGTTTCTCATCTGAGCTCGTTTTGTTTATTTTCACCTAACCTTGATTGGTTCAATTTCTCCTTCATAGACTGTGACCTTAATGGAACTCCAGAGGTAACAAAGGAAGCGATCAGAAGAGCACATCAATCAATTGGATAATCAGATCTTGATGTTACGAGATGTGCTTGAGCAAAGGGAGAAGGATGCCAAGGCAGAGAAATTCTCAGGCGCTTTACTTATTGTGAAGGATAAGAAGATTGAGTGTTTGTAACGAGAATTGGCCTTATCACAAAAGCGTTGTGAAGAACTGGAAGCAAAAGTGCAGCTCCGCAAGGTAAGTCTGACGACTACTGAGACGTTAGTTCAATTATGGGAGAAATCTCTCAGAGTGGTAGAACAGAGAATAGTTGAGCTTGAGGGATCCATTACCAGAGATGTTACAACTGTTAGACATTCCCAAAGTATGTTGCTCAAAAGATTGAAGTGTACTGAGGAGATAGCTCACTTAGTCGGTCTAATGAAGCTTTGCCTCCTGTTGACGAGACGGTGAACCGAGAGGTGATGGGCCAAGGTTCGGTCCTTACTGATTCAGTTAGTGGCCTCATTGAATTGGCTATGGCTAAGATAGTTATAGAGCCCTCCTCTTAGGAGATATTGGTACTTCCCCCTGTTCCCCCTGGTTTTGTATAATTTTTGTGCTATGAAATCTCTAATCAAGGAATTTTTTGCATCATTGTGTCATACTTATGCTTTATGGGGAATGCTTCTCTTTTATTTGCATGCTTTTAGTAGAGTTTATTATAGTTTCTGAATTGGTTAGCTGAGGGAAAAGCATTCCTTAACTCAGAAACATATCATTTTTATTAGAAAGACTATCATGAAGCAGGATGTAGTTATCCCCTAGAGGGTTAAGTCCCTATCACTACTTCTTCTCCCTCTTATAGGGCAATTCGTCAGTTAGTCTTATTAAATGAATCCTATGTGTTAAATAGCCCAGATATCATTTGCTAGGGAGGGGGTGTGTGTCTTGTAAATCTTGTTAGTAATGTTTCAATTAAAGATAACACTCTTCAGTAATCGACCAGGACAGTCAATGCGTCTTAGTATCGTTCGGTGAGATTGATAGGTCAAGACGACAGAGATCCATTTGGGGAGATAGATCCCAATAATCGGTTAGGGCGATATAGATCCATTTAAAGAGATAGATTCCAATGATAGGTCAGGGTGACATATTCCTATTCGGGAAGATAGATCTCATTGATAGGTTAAGGTGATATAGGTCCATTTGGGGAGGTCGATCCCAACAATAGATCAGGGCAACATAAGCTTATTCGGGAGGTCGATCTAACAATAGATGATGGTAACATAGAGCTATTCGAAGAGAGAGGTCCCAATGATAGTCAGGGTGACATAGGTCCGTTCAGGGAGATAGATCCCAACGACAGATTAGGGCGACATAGACCTATTTGGAGAGATAGATCCTAGTGATAGGTCAGGCTGATATAGGTCCATTCGGGGAGATAGATCCCAATGATAGCTTAGGGCGACATAAGTCCATTTGAGGAGATAGATCCCAACGATAGGTCAGAGCGATATAGACCCATTCGATGATTCAATTTAGCATAATCAGTTTATCAGAATGTGTTGTTATGAAAGGAGGTTGTTAACGAGTAGATTGTATGCAAACATTAAATGTCTAGAACTGTTCGCTACGAGGCACAAGGGAAATGATCGCTGAAAGGGAAAATTTCAGAGTTTACTTAGAGTGGAGTGTAGGAAGCTCAGGGTCATAAGCTGAAAAGATACTGATAGGAATATAAGGCTCATGTAGAGATTGTTTGTCATGAATCTGGAGGATCACTCCATCTGGT
This sequence comes from Dillenia turbinata, assembly GCA_037126225.1. Classification (NCBI taxonomy): domain Eukaryota; kingdom Viridiplantae; phylum Streptophyta; class Magnoliopsida; order Dilleniales; family Dilleniaceae; genus Dillenia; species Dillenia turbinata. Next base: position 10,885,286 of record JBAMMX010000004.1, on the reverse strand, counting down.
CTGTTGTACGGTGGCCAAATGATGGGTTGGTCATTTGGTTGATTCTCCCGTAGTGGGTTATGCCGATCAGGGGAGGGCATGTTCCTCCCTTTCATGCTGATGAATCTTTGGAGCTTCCCACTGTGAACCAAGAATTTAGCTCATCTTTGAGTTTTCTACACTCATCGGTTGTGTGGCCATGGTCTCGATGGAAGTGATAGTATTTAGTCCTATCTTTTTTAGAGTCATTTTCTGTAGAACTAGGGGGCCACCTAATGTATGGCTTGTTCTTGATTTGGAATAAGACTTGACTACAGGTCTCGTTTAGGGGAGTGTAGGTGTTGAACCTCCACGGTAGTTGGGGCTCTTATCGGTTTTTCTTTGGAGAAGGCTGCTCGGGCAACTGACTGTGTTCGCTTCGGGACGATTGATTTTTTCTTTGATCAAATGTTTCAGCGTTTTTTGCAACGATGTACTTTTCAATCCGGGCATAAAACTCTTGGATGATAGAAGGGGGTTCTTAGTGATTGAAGTTTTCATACCCGAAGGGCGCAAACCAATAAGTAGCATGGCTAGCGTGATAGAGTGGTTCAAATATGAGAATTTCATTATTTCAGTCTTGAACTTATCCAAAAAAGAAGTGGATTTTCTTTTGACCCCCCAACTGGTCACAAAATGAGCCTTAAACTACTGTTGAAGTTGAGAGAAATTCTTGATGCTGAGTGGTGGTATAGAGCTGAACCACGTTAATACATTGCCTTCAAGAGTAGTGGGAAAGTGCTTGCACATGGTAGCATCTGTCATGTCTCTTAAAATCATTACCATTACGAAGTGAGTCGTGTGGTCACAAGGATCGGTCGTACTATTGTATCTCTCCATGGGAGGAAAAAGTATGTCACAAGGCAGTAGCTATGAAGAAACTTTAGGATCGAAGGGCGACATACTGGAAGGATAAGGGGGAGTATCATTCCTTTTGGTATTGGCTCGTTTGAGTTCATCGGTAACGAGTTGTTCAAATTGTCTTCTCAGGTCATCAGGATCATGACGGAAGGTCACTGATGACTTACAGTTTAATCGAGGAGCAAGTCGTCACGAGCGTGCCTACCCAGATCCCCCTGAAGATGATTGTCCCTCCGGTTTGATAGCACGATTGAGTTCTTCCAACTGTTTGCTCATATTTTATATCCTAGACTCTAGCATTTTCAGTTGAGGACGATTGGCTCGCTCAAGGGATGCTGGTACAGGAGGTGTAACCGAATGTTCTTGAGGCGCAGGTTTCGATATTTGCTCCGGGCGAAGGGTTGAGAATGTGTGACAAGATTGTTAGCAGGGTGAGTGGGTGCCGCTGGTAGGGCAGCATTAGTTAGAGTAGCGTTATGTCCATTCGTGGTGGATGTAGCCTTTGAGGCGATTCTAGTTTTCCTATTGGTAGACATGATTGTTTCATGACTCAGAATATATGTTAAAATTACCCTAGTCTTTTTCATGAACGGTGCCAATCTGTTAAAGGTGGATTTTGACTTCACAGATTCCAGCTCTTTTTGACTCGAACGGTTGCTCTGGGAGGTGATTCAAAACTTGCAAAAGACTACCGGAGAGTACTCTGGGGGAGAGACTCTGACACTTAAGTTAGGAAGAGCGGTTTTTGATAAGAATGAAATAGCCTGAGAGCAAGAGATCGAGTGCTAATAACTCTGTGATTTGTATGTTAAGTGTTTGGTTTTAGAGAACGTAGTTAGATTTTGGTATACCGAACGCTTATATACCTAGTTGTCATAAGAGCCATGCATACCTAGAGTATTACAACCTTAGTTTCCTTACAAGGAGGCCTGGAGATCTTAGGATTCTTTTAGTCAAATATTTTTGAGAGATTTTAGATCTTTATCACTTAGGAAGTTTGATGATATGGAGAGATTTCATCCCTTATCAATTAGATCTCTTAAATTTCTTCTCTTATCTAGATGATGTGTTTTGTATTAACTTAGGATACTAAAACTGGAATAAACCTTAGTCGAATATTTCGTTTGGTCAGTTAGAGCGATCGATTTCTTAACGAGGCTTATTACTTAGGGAATGCATGTATAACCTCTTACTGATAGGAGTTGCGATTTGCCTCTTGTCGATGTGGCAAGAGCAGAGTCATATTTTGATATACCAAAGACCTCTGGAGGTTACAGATCGGTTAGCTTTTTGCCGATGGTAATCACTCGATGAGTCAGACCAAGTGGGTCGGGCCGTGTCTACCTTTTGGGGAGATTGATCCCTACTTATTGATATGTCTAGGTGTAACATGTCTCTTTGGATCATGGGTTTCTCAGAGCTAAACACCTTTTGTGTTGGACCTTTTGACCATATCCCATCAGCTTGTATCCAGAAAGATATTTCATTGATCCAATAAGATCTTTCTCCTATATATCAAGAAAGGATGTAGAATCCTCATATTCCTCATTGTTGGAAGACCTATTGGTTCGATCTTTCTTTTTCATTTCTGATTTTGCCTTTGAAATCTTCTCACAAAAGGGATTCACTGTCAAAAGCTTTTCAAAAAAACAAAATATTTGCTATCGAAAGCTTCTCAAAAATGGGATTCACCGTCGATGTCTTCTTAAAAACGGGTTTCGTCATCGGAAACTTAAAAAATTTCCTCATCTGTCTTCAAAAACCTAACTTCCCTCGATAGCTTCCCTTGTTCAATTTCCTCCAACTCTTATTCACCCTAGACATTGGATGGTCCTCTACATAATGTTGGCCGTTGGATTAGATGTCCTGTCAAATAACTTCTCCCAATTCTCTTTAAGTTGAAAGGACATCTAACCAATTACACCCAGCTGTTGGATCAATTGTAGTGTGATATGTCCGTTTAAGAGTTTGCCCCATCCGTTGGATGAAATGTGATTTATCCAATTTGGAACCTACAATGTGACAGAAAATGAACTAATTTGGGATTGCTTTCATAGTATACAAATACACCATTGATTTTTTAATAACATAATGTCAATATTACATTATTATATGTGATGTTACAATACTATATGTAATGCTCATTACCATATCTAATGTTACATTACTTTATGTAATACTACATTATTATATGTAATGCCAGCCATTGGTCCAATTTCGAACAAAATCAAATGGCATTGTAATTCATTATTGGATCAAGTGGCATTATAGCTCTTTCATGTGTTGGATGAGTGGAGAAAATTATTTAAATATATTGATACTATATTACATAATATTACAATATGAAATTATGACAATTTATTGATCAATTATTTCATAATGTAATGTTACAATATGACATTATGATAATTTATTGACCAATTGGACATTATAACTAATTGTTACATATATAGTGTTACATAATATAGTGTTATTATATGACATTATGACAATTCACACATTAGTAATTTAATGATACATAATGATGTGACATAATTAATTATCAATATTAGTAATTTCAATAATGTTACATGATATTCAATATTAGTAATTATATAAAATTAGTAATTATCAATATTATATAATATTACATAATGTAATTATCAATATTATATAATTTTACATAATATAATATTAATTATCAATATTAAATGATGTCCAATATTTAGCTGCTAGTGAGGTAATGGAAACAAAAAAGAGTCTTCTATAATGAGCTTTTTTATATGTGAGATAAAAAGAAAACACAAAAATAGCAATCATTCTGATTATAACAAACTCAAAAAAAAAAAAAAAAAGCAACAGATAATGCCAACAATGAAAAGAGATGTACCATGTGTTCCACAACCAATGAGATAATGACAACAATAATTTTAAAAGTTGACTTTAAAAGTTGACAAATGAGAGATTGACATCTTAAAACTATACCATGAGTCCCATAACCAATAACCACGTTTGGCGCCAATTTAATTAGAATTCTCTTCCTATATAACATTTGGCACCAACAACTTTTTTCTCCTCTGTGCAACAGCAATTCACTTGTGTAATTACATTTTCTTTTTTTGTTTACTCGCGCATTTATTCCTTTGCTTCAAAATTGGCTTGTGCAAAAGTATTAGCAGAGGTAGGTAAAAACTTATATATTGTTATTGCTATTTTTTCATATTTGTTTAATATCATGGACACGTCATAGTTGTATTCTAAATCAAGAGCAAGTGATGAATATATTGTTGAGGTTAATGCATTTCTTGAATTTGTATCTACAAATATTCGATCTATCGATGGGAAGATATCATGTCCTCATGTTAAATGCTTCAACACATTGAGATCTCCTATATACACAGTGTCCAATCACTTGTTACGTCATGGGTTTCAATATGGCTATGACAAGTGGATATATCATAGGAAAAATAATGGAAAATCTGCATCTTATGCATTCAACGTAGTTGGTCACTCAAACAGTAATGATAATCTTTTTGACCATGACATGTTTGTATGTTACATGATGCATTCACACATTTTCATGATGTATCCAATGTAGATGAACCAACTTCTTATGCATCCAACGTAGATGAATCAATTTCAAATAAGTTTCATGAATTACTTAAAGATGTCAAGAAACTAGTATATTCAAATTCGAAATATACTATGCTTGCAACTATAGTGCACTTATACCATTTAAAGTTTTTGTGTGGGTGGGTTAACAAATCTTTTTCTTTACTGTTAATGTTTTTAGCAGAATTGTTATCCGATGGAAACATATTGCTAAATAGTTACTATGAAGTGAAGAAAACTATTTCAGCTGTAGGATTGGGATATGAGAAAATATATAACTATTCTAATAATTGTTTGTTGTACCTGAAAGATAGAGATAAAGACGATGAATGTTCTATGTGTGATGTTTCTAGATGGAAACTAAATGTAGATAGAGATTAAAATGCTAATAATAAAAAAAAAACTGGCAAAATATTGAGATGATTTCTTTTGATCTCTAGATTGCAAAAACTATTTTCATGTGGTCAAACTACTTCTTTGATGAGATAACATCATGATAAGAGAACAAAAGATGGATTCCTAAGATACCCAGTAGATTCTCCTGCATGGAAGGTGTTTGATTGCCTATATCGTAACTTCCTTGCTAACTCAAGAAATATTCAATTGTAACTAGTAGTAGATGGTTTCAATCTATTTAAAATAATGAACGTTATGCATAACACTTGGCTAGTGCTAATGATACTATAAAACTTGACTCTTTGGCTGTGCAGAAGTCTGCATTTTCAAACTTTATACTCACATTCCTTATTTCTAGTTTTAGAAGTCTTGGCGATAGAATAGATATGTACATGCAACCATTAGTGGAAGAACTAAAAAAATTATGGTATGAAGGAGTAGACACTTATGATTCTTCATTTGGTAAAAGATTTGAAATGCATGCAGCGCTGTTGTGGACCATTGATGACTTTCTTGCGTATATTAATCTGTCTGAATGGAGTATTAAAGGTAGATTTGCATGTCCAATATGCAGATATGATACAGGATCTGAATGGTTATGTCATGGCAAGAAATATTATTATATGAGACATCGAAGATGGTTAGAGTCAACTCATCTATTGAGATATAATAAACATGCTTTTGATGGGACACAAAAATTCAAAGTTACTCCAAACAATGATGTGGAATCAATGTGTTGCAAGAATTAGATGGAATTGACTTAGCAAGTTCCAATGACATGCAAGGATGAAAAAAAAAAGCATATTGTTTCATTTGTCTTATTGGTCGAATGTTTTAATTAGACACAATATTAACATAATGCACATGGAGAAACTAATTTGATGTAATTGTTGGTACAATTCTTAGGCAAGAAAGAAAATCTAGGGATAATTATAAGAGTCGACTTGATCTTGAAGAGATGCGAATAAAAAAGGATTTACATGCAATACGTAAACCAAACACTACGAACCTATTTCTACTTAAAGTGTGTTACCAAATGACCTTACAGGTGGATAAAGTGTGGAAAAAAGTGTGTAATGAAAAAATAGGAGGGTAAAGAGTAAAAGTGTGATAAAAAGGATAGAAAAATTTATAAGGAGACAAAAGGCTAAAAAAATGGCGGGTTTTGAAAATTTTTTTGTCAAAATAAGACGGTCAAGGACTAAATCCAAATATATTTAAAATCATCCCCCTAAAACCATCAAAGCTTTCATTTTCTCGAAAACTCTCATTCCCCCAAAGCTATTAAAATCCTTCAAAATTGTAAGTCAACTAAATATATTTTCAGCCCCATTTTCCTGAAATCTCTCATAATCCGTTAAAAGCTTTCACTCAACCAAACATATTTTCAACCAAAAATCAAAAATTTTGCTTCCCCTAAAATTTATACAATCAACCAAGTATATTTTCAACCTCCAGACGCATCCAAAAGTCTCACTCAATCTTTCACTGAAACTCTCTATAACATATATTCAGATTTCAACAAATTTATAAGACAGACAATGACTTTGTAAAGTTTTATCAAAAGACAATCACATTTTTTTTTCAAAAAAAAGTCACTCTCTTGTGTTAGGTTATGCTGGAATGAGTATTTGAAAGATTTTAAATTTTTCCAACTACAAATATGGGATGAACTAAATGATGGATAAGTATTATTATTGACCATGAAAAATCACAACCATTCCAAGAACAAGTTTAGTCTAATGAAACCTAACCATTCCAAGATGTTATCACAGATTTAAAAGTAAACGATCTATTTAATTTGAAATTTAATATTAACATGTTGTCAAGTAATTATCTGTTTTTTAATTTTTATTTTGAGTAGTTGTCAAGAAACGTGGAGATCCAATATGTTGTCAAGATGTTTGGGACTTAAAAAAAGGAAAACGTATGACGGTTGAAATGAATGAATTAGATCAACCAATAGGAATCGATACTATGAACTTTACTAGATTTCTTGACTTTATAGTTAGAGTGTATTCGATTACTCCAATAAATTATAGGACTTGGTGTGACATACCAACAAAGTATAAAGACAACATGTAAAAAATTGTACAGGTATCTAGCTTTATTATTCAATGGCATAGATGAAAAGTTAATATATCTAATTTTATTACTTATATATTTCTTTTATTTTAATTGTAGTCAAAGGTTACTTTTAAGCCACTCAGAGATAACACTAAGAAATAAGTTGTTGAAAACTTATGTGACAAATGGAAGATTTTTAAAAATACTCTACAATCAAAATGGTTCAATGATTTAGTTGGAATAGATAAAATGTCAAGAGAATAGAAGATAAAATGGTTGATCCAAATCATTGTAATAAATTTGTTACTTTCTGATTAAGTGATAAAGGAAAGGTGCAAGTTACTAATTTTTCTTACTAGTACTTTATAATACAATCCACTTGTTGTTTTAACACTTTTTTCTTTGTTCTAGGAAATTAGTACAAGAAATTCAAAATATCGTGCAAAGTTAATTGATCTAGATTGCTTAGGATTGAAGTCATTTACCAAACTCATATATGAGAAGGCATAAAGAATTTATATTTTATTTTACTTACAATTAATTTTACCCACATAACATTTTAAAGTGGTTTATTTTTATCATTATAGACGACACAATCTGATGGGACAAAACCTTCTAGAGCTGAGCTTTATATTACAAGTAGAACATGATTAGATGAAAATTTAGTTTTTACAAAAAATATCAAATGTTGTGGCATGGATAATTATTTTTTATATAATTCTGATTGATATGTTTATGAGATATTGAAATTTGATTCACTTTACTTCTTATAAGAAATGATTAAGAGTGAATAGAGTCTATTGGTAGTGAAAAATGGCAAGTAGAAAATTCAAATTTGTTTTGGGGAAGTGACATCATATCTAAAGTTAAAGGGCTTGATTCGAGGGGAAGAATCAGAGGCATAGGGAAGGTTATAACTCCATCATAATATAAATCTGTGCATCCAACCAGACCTGAGAATGAAGATATGATTGTTATAATAGAACGATTAATGGAATAAGATAACAATCTTACTAATTTGGTGAGCAATATTCTTATGTATGTTTTTATGCATGCTGGAAGTGGACACCAAGTTGAGTTGATGAACTTGATTAATGAAGCAAGGCTTATTGCTGGTGTTTACGTACGAATATCATTTCTTTAGTCTCCAGTATAATCTTAGTAATTTCATATTAGCTTTTGAATAATAATCTAAATTATTTGTATTATTAGGTTCCTCCAATACCAGATACTAAGAGTATACATAGAAGCTACCATTATCATCACCACCTGATTCCATCCCAAAAGTTAATATTTTTATTTATAACTATTTTTTACAATATCACTATGTAATTATATTCATTTTAATACTGGTTTTTATGAATAGATTGACATGAAGGATTGTGTATGAAGTTGGTTACTGCTATTCAGTTATCTGCTTAATTTTAGAATTATCTAATTTTGATACTAGGATTGTGCCTTTAAACTGTGATGCTAATATTTTTGATAATCAAAATGATCATTTTTTGTTTGAGCATCTTAGAAGACATGCAATTGTGGGACATGCAATTTTTTTTTAATCTTATATGTATATGTCATTCTACTTACGAATCAATGTATCAATCATTCTCGCATATTAATATAATTCTTATTACTTTTATATCATTTTTATAGTTTTCTTAATTTACAGTATCTTAATTTACCTATAAAAATTCAAATTTACACCATCTTAAAAAAACCTTCACTATTGTTATCATGTGATAAACGATGATAAAAGATAATAAATTTTCCTATCATTTGTGTTAATCGATAATAAAATATAGTAATATTTCTTAACACTTTCGGGAACTGACGATAAAAGATAGTATTTTTTCCTAACACTCGTGGTAATTGATGATAAAAAACAGTGATATTTCCTAACACTTGTGGTAACCGACGATATAACGCAATAAGATCTACTAACACCTGTGATAATTGAAGAAAAAAGACAATAATTTTTCCTAACACTTATAATAACCGACGATAAAATATAGTAACATTTCGTAACATTTGTAGTAATAGATGATAAAAGATAATAATATTTCCTAACACGTGATAACTGACAATAAATAGTAGTAACATTTTCTAACAGTTGTGATAACCAACGATAAAAAATAGTAACATTTCCTAAAACATGATAACCAACGATAAAAAGCAATACCATTTCCAAATACATGTAGTAACCAATGATAAAAAGTAGTAACTTTTACTAACATTTTCAAACCGATGATAAAAGACAGTAATTTTTCCTAACACTTGTGGTAATCGAGGATAAAAGGCTGTAACTTTTCTTAACACATGTGACAATTGACAATAAAAAATAGTAACTTTTACCAACGCTTGTCTAACCATCAATATAAACTCAAGATATGTTCCAACAGTAATCAAAATTGTCAAGATAAGTCTGATTGATGTATAGCCAACTAAAGGCCCATCCATCTGAGAAGGTTCTACCGACGATTTTATGAGTTTTGTAGATGATTTTTGTCTATCTGAATAGAGTATTTGTTTTGTAATGATTAATGGTTGCATATAGATGTCAAACAATTTTTTAGAATTCAATGAACAAGGTACAACCAATGTAAAAAATATATGTGGCATTTTTATCCACATGTCAAGTGGTAGGCCATGTGGAGTCAAAATCACCAACGAACCTGAATAATTTTTTCCATATGGACCAACTAGAGCAAAGCCATCTATACAAGGTCCTAGCAGGACGTTAGAGCTTCCATTGCAAACTCGTGGTATGACAATTCTAACGTGTGCTTTGCTTACATTACTCTAGATTCTCAAATATGAGTAGCATCTGAAGTCATGTGCTCAACTATTGCCTTTGATTGATAAACTATATGTGGCTTTGTATCTCGAACTACTCTAAAAGTTATTGTTTTGTAACTCTAATCAATCATTCAAGACAATATGCAACCTTCTTTGCCTACGTATATCCAAGGTAATAATTAGGGGGCAAGTAATGGATACGAGGAAGGCTCTAACTCTTGAATTAATTTTTTCACACTGTAATAATTAAGGGGCAAGTGAAGGGTTCTAAGGTAGGATCTCACATGTGGTTGTGCTTAGCCTTAATGTTTAACGATTTTGGTTATTGATACTGTGTTATGACTCTCACAACCTTCATCCACAGATTTATCAGCAACATTTAACACATCCATGAACTCATTGGCTAGATGTAACTCCCAAACTCAATTGTTTCTTGAATACTAGGACCTACCATATCAATGCTGGAGGAGTATCAAATGCTTCATATCATGTTAAAGTTGCATGATCCCATGGTGAAACAAATTAATTAACAACAGTATTAGAGTACAAAAGAGAGATTTATATATGATATTCATTGATCTGGAAAAAGCATATGATAAAGTTTTTAGAAATATATTGTGGTGGGCACTGATAAAGAAGGGAATTTCCGTTAGATTTATTAATTCCTTTAAAAATATGTATGAGGGAACTATTACCAATGTAAAAACTTGCGGGGGGGTGTAAATGACAGTTTTCCAATTAACATTGGATTTCACCAAGAATCAGTATTGAATTCTATCCTTTTTGTAGTAGTAATAGATGAGATCACAAAAAATATTCAAGATGAAATACCATGGTATATGATTTTTGCAAATGATATAATGTTGATTAATAAAATGAGAGAGGACATTAGTGCAAAATTGGAGGTTTGGAGAGAGACATTAGAATTCAAAAGATTTAAATTGAGTTGCTTGAAAATTAAGCATATGAACTGTATATTTGTGGCAAATATCAGAATGATAAAAAAATGATTCAGTTAGAAGGAAAAGATGTATCGAAAAGTGAACGTTTTAAATATTTAGGGTCCGTCATTTAAAACTATTGGAGGTAGGTTATGACTTCACAGATACAAACTCTTTGTTGACTTGAACGGCTGTCGTCAAAAGGATATGAGACTTGCAAAAACAGTCGGAGAGTGCTCCGACGGGGGAGGCTCCGACCCTCAAATCAGAAAGAGCGGTTTTCAAATATAAAGAAATAGACTGAGAGCTCAAGAAGGGAGAAATTCCCTGTGATGAGTATACCCAATGTGTGAGGCTCAAGAAATGTACCTGGTTTACAGGGTTTTAAGATATTTTATACCTGTGAGAGTCATATGTCATCAGGGTGCTTCAACCTTACTTTCCTTATCGAACCGATTCGAAAATCTCGGGAGTTCAATACCTCAAATTAACTGTGATTCTCATCCTTCAGGGAACTTTTTGTTTTTTGGTGGGATCCTTTCCTTAACTGGAAGATGCTGCTCTCAAGTAGGAAATCGAAGTTATTAGGATATTTTGATATTCCCTTAAAATCGTTACAGCTGTTGGCTATCTATTGGTCGTTTAGCCAATGGAAGGTTTTTAGAGTTCGTTCGTTCAATGGACTAACGATTGAGTACCCAATCGGGGCAGTTGCTTTCGCTTGATGAATCATGTTCGGTTGGCGGATTGTCATAGAGGACAGTTGAAATCAGACAATAGTTATCTTTTGTGGGCTTCCTATGTGGGCCCTGTTGACGCTGACCCTTCCGAATTGGATTTAGGGCTATGTCCCATAAAAAATGATACCAATATGTAGATTTAGGGCTATGTCACATCATTTGCCCCCGACTCATGGTCTTCTTGGTAAAGAGGCGCCATGAGTAATGATTATTGAAAAGGCACGAAGCCTTTTAGTGTGACTTTTGTCGTTTCGGTTTTCGAGAATCGTCTTTTGCAAGCTTTATAAGGGTTCACGTTCGTCAAAGGATCTCGTATTCCAGTTTCTTTACTCATTACTCTTTTAATCCTCCTTTGAAGGACTTTTTTCTGCAGACAAAATATCGAAAGATTTTTTCTCGTCGCGAGGTGTAGACGACATACGGAGTACAATAACTGAAGAGGAACTGATGGAAGTTCAAAGAGACATATCGTTCGGAAGCGATTTTGAGCTAGTGTTGCCTGGTGAGGGGGACAGAGCAAGTCATGCCCCCGAGGGTTATGTCCCAATGTACAAACAGTGCATAAAGTACGATTTGTGTAGCACCGATTTCTGGTGACTGTGTAACATGTACCACTCCTCATAATTATATATATATTAACATCTTTTTGAGATATCTATTTATTTATTTATTTTGATATTTCGCCTCAAAATTGCTAAAACCGAAAATTTTATCAGTAAGCCGAAAACCTTCTTGGAAAGCGTTGGCAAGGCCTAAAGAAGTCAAATATGACTAAGAGAAGGTCTACACACTTAAATAAAGATATTTAAATGAAATTTTATATATTTAAGAAATTTCGAACAAAGTTTCATAGGGACCAAAAATACAAATTGTTAAAAGTTAGGGGTTTAAATGTAATTAAGGAAAGTTGAGGGACTAAATTGCAAACCACTCAAGGATTGAAAAATGGAGTTACATGATTGGTCAAGAGGGCAACAAGGTTGGTTAGTGGCTACATAAGATTTTTTCACATTCAAGAAAGCTCATTGGATAGAAATGTATGCATGAAAACTCATTGGATGGAAATTTTTGCATGAAATCTAGTTAGAATAGCTTATTCTAGTTTGTGACACATCTCCTCTTGACATGGACATCCACAAGACGCCTAATAGAGTGCATGGAGGTTACTTGAATCAACAATTACATGGTTTAAGTATTAGGACAAGTAGAAGTTTGAGATGATGCATGAAATGATCCAATAGTCAAAGATATTTTGTTAGGTTTATAAACAAACTTGTTTAAGAAGAGTTTGGCCCCATTTTCTTCATTTTAAACTTGTACTAAGATTTGATTTCTTGATGAATAGTTACATTGGTACCCATACTAGTATGCTAGATAGTGATTTCTAGATTGAGTTTTATATAGTATTCTTATGATATCTCATTCTATAGAAATCAATTATCTAAGATATTTATTTCTCCATAAAATAGATTTCCTAAGTTTTAAAATGGTATATCATGTGAAGCATTTCATGAAGGAATCGATTTTTGGTGATTTTTGGAAGTTTAGCATGTTTTACAAATTCTATTTCATGTCCTGTATACGACCAGTACGTTGTTTAGATTTTTGAGATATCTTTTTTATGGAATTTGGAGAAACTTTAAACATAAAAGTTTTATATCTCTCTCTTATCTTTAATTTGAGATAAAAATCAATTGAGTCGGAGTTGTAGGCAGAAAGTTATGGCATTTTTACCAAAACTGTGCAGAAGTAGTTTTAAAACCGAAACTGAGATGAAAATAGAATTTTATAAAATTATACGTTTAAAATATGAGAATGATCTAAACCATAAAGTTTTAGATCTATGTCGTATCTTCAATTTGAGATAAGAATCACTTAAATTGGAGATGTACATAGAGAGATATGGAAATTCTTCCAAAACTACATAGAATTGATTTTAGAAACTTAGACTGAAAAAGTGATAAATTTTTCTAAATTCATGTGTTCAGAATTTGAAATTGGTCTAAATATAAAAGTTGGAGATATTATCTTAGCGTTAAGAGAAAATTTAAATCATTAGAATCGGATCAAGATTTTAGAAAATATCGTGATTTACTAAACCTGCGCGTGATATGTTTTGTAGAAATTTTTCTCTAAGTATGAAATTTGAGATTTAACCTTATAAAAGAGAACATTTCTATATGCATCTTGTAATCTGATGGCATAATATTGAATTGATAAATGATTCATATTGTTTAAACTTAGGCTTAGGGTTTTAGGGGTGACTCGTTTGAGAAACGAGGATAGTTAGGGAGTGCGTACCCTCCCCAATCGATGTGAGCGGGATGAGCTATTTTTGACTTTGAATGAAAAATAATTTTGATCATGATTTTTTAAATGAATTTTGAAATATGGTTTAGAAATGCTTTAGTGTTTGTGGTATATTCTGAAATGTTATTCTGTGAAAATTGTATCATGATATTATGATTACTTGATAGTGTCATGTTTTTCTTTTACGATTAAAGATTTATGAATGATGGCATATGACATATGTGTATGTTTATGGGATGGTATATAGTGGCTATAGTGCACTTCCTACCACGGTACTGAGCGTTTACTTGACGAGGTGACGTGGTGGGGTAACACGGGAGTAGGGGTTTGAGTCCCCTGTCTCTGTCCAATGGATCCAATAGACGAGCACTACGTGAGAACCGTGTCAAAACCAAGGGAGGGGGAAAATATATATGTTTTATTCTTATGACATTTTGGTGGCCCCTTGGTGGATTTTACCCTAGTTAGGCCAAACTATAGTTAGAATGCGTTTTTGACATCCCATTGATGCATGATTGATGATAAGGATGCATATTATTTTGAATTACACTATATATTTGCAAATGAATGAAATATAAATTTGAAAATAATGTTTTGACTTGTCACTCTCACAATTCATTTATTGTCATTATATAGTCATTGTATCTCACTCACTGAGTATGTAGATTATACTCACCCCTCATAATTATATTTTCAGCTTATACTATATTGACTTACATTGAGATACTGTACCACGAGCTTTACCGAGGGACACTATCGGGTATGTGTTCATACCCATCCTTGTTTACTATTGGACCATGCATATAAATGTTATATGTAAATTGGAGACAAATATTTTAAAGAAATTTTCTAAAAATTTTTTTCTTCTTTCACTATATGATTTGACTTAGGATATTGAATAGGGTTATGATATTAGACATAATATTAGCCTTGTATCACCTCGATGTGCGAGTAGGGCATACCCGTGTTTCGAGGAGTCGCAGTAGTCTGTTCGCGTGCTCGACCTGCGGGTCGGGGCATGACAGATTTCGATGGTATCAGAGCACAGGGTTCTATACCTACTCTATTTCGCTTCCAGTATTTGTAAAATATTTTTCAAAGAGTTTATAATTTGCCTCCTATGGTCCTATAACTTTAATCCTTATTAAGGGGTTAGGTTAGCACCTAACCCTTTGCTTTTCCACTCTTAAGTACTAATCGTAATCCTTTATATAGAACTATGCATCCTCGAGAACGATCGAGGCATACCACTGAGGTGCCGCTCAAGGCCGTGTTATCGTCTCAAGCACCTCAGGCCCCTCCTGCTGAAGAAGCATACCCACTGCACCACATACTCTGGGAGATGATGGGGTGGTAGATGGCCCATTGAGACTAGATAAGGGCAACACCTGCACCGTAGTTGAGACTCCGCCTGTACCCGCAGTGGCACTGGCGCCCTCTCTTGCACTGATGACTATGTCGTTTACTTGATTGATGACAAAGGTCTCCACCTTACTAAAAGAGGCTAGAGTTTAGGGTATGAGTCATTATTTGAGACCCACGACCCCGCTGTGGCCAAGAAGTGGCTCAAACAGGTCAAAGAGGCTATAGAGGACATGGGAGTTGAGTATAGACTCAAGCTGGTGATAGTAGTCAGACTGCTAGAGGATGACGCCCGTGACTGGTGAGACGACGTCAAGGATAGAGCGGATGAGCGATTGGATAAAGCGGATGAGCCATTAACTTGGGATGGCTTTCTGGGGGAGGTGGATGCTAGCTTGATTAACTCTATTTGGAACTTTAGGTTTATGGTTTGGGAATGTCTTCCCTCAGTGGTTGTTCACGTGGGATGTTAAGACCTTTCATCGAATTGATACATCTTCACAGATCCTTTTCTCTCTTCTGTTTCAGGTTAGAAGCCTCCGCCATTGTTGGTTTACATCCATTTATGGTCTAAGTTCTCCTAGGTTACACCATTCCTTTTGGAAGTTGTATGGGGTCTTTGGTTTTAGTTCCCTGAACTGGATTTTTGGTGGAGATTTTGATGTTGTCAGATTTCCTTTCGAGAAAATGAATGGCATCAAGAGTACCAGCATGTATCCTTTTAACTCTTTCATTAGGGATTGCGAGTTATCTCCTTTGCTAATGCTCAATTGCTTGGTGGAGAGCCACTTTCGATCTTTTTCCTATCCTTTGTCCCATCTCTTATGATCCCATTCCTTTTATGGTTGATAACACGTGGCTCTCTCATGGAGACATTAGAACAGTGTTTAATGATTCTTGATATGTTCCGATGATGATGTAACAAGGTTGGAAGGTTTTAAATTTAAGGGGGAATTGAAGATTTTAAAAAGCAATCTCTTAAAGTGTTGAATAAAGAAGTTTTTGGTGATATTAGATTTGGAAAATGTTCTTTTTTTTTAAGAGATTGATGAGTTAGATAATCCCAATGTAGAAAGAGGATTATTTGATGATTTTTTTATCTGTCAATAAAATCTTAGGAATGATCATGAGGAGGAGATTAGTTGGCATCAGAAGATTTGGCTGAAGTGGATTTGAGAATGAGATTATAATATAAATGTTTTTTTTTTATGTTGCCAATGGTAAAAGGTAGAGGAGATCCATAATAGAGTTAAAGGATGATGATGGTAATATGATCACGGATCTGGCTTCTATATTGAATATTGTCTTTAGCTTTTATAGGGACTTATACATAGAGGTTGATAAATTTCATCCCAATATTGAGGTCCTCGATTAGTTTCCCATTGAGAGCTCTAGAGCTTCCTAGCTATATGGACCATAAAGCCATGGGCTCTGATGGTTTTATAATGGTTTTTGTCTAGGCTTTTTAGGATGTCTTTTGTGAGGACTTATTTAAAGCTTTTGATGGTTTTATTAAAATAGGGTGGGTAAGGGCATTAATTATACTTTTATCACCCTTATTATCAAAACATCCTATTCCTTGAAGTTGAAAATCTTACATGTTTTAGTGTTACACTTAACTGTAATGACCTGATATGACGTGGTCTATAAAGGCCTCATGAAATAGGTCATTACTAAAAAGTCTTTTTCAATAGAAACCCTAATTGCCACATTTGCAAAGCTCCTTGGCTCATACAAAAGGTACAATAACCATAGGGATTTGTACAACTAAAGTATCTCCTTGATTAGACAAATTAGTTATATATTTCTTGTTTTGGTTTAGCTCTAGGCAGCCCATTAGAAAGCATTTTCAGATTCTCATTCCATATGCGTGTTATCTTAGTTTCATGGGAAAAATGATGCGGGAAGGAAATGAGTAGTCACGAGAACTCATGAAACATTAAGTTATGAACAGACATAATGGCTTAAGATAAGAAGGAAACTCATAACTTACAAACTTAGAATGAGATATTGACATTATTATTATTAAAAATCAACAAATCATAGGTTAATTAGATTAGTCAAGATATCATATCACTTATCAAATCATGGTATCTCAAACCATAACCAACAAAGCATAATCAATAATTGATTTGAATTATCAAAAATTGGAGATATAAAGTTATCTAAGAATTGGAACTGGTGGCCATGGGGTTAAGTAGTTAATAAACAATGGCCAACCCGGGAGAAGGTGAAGGTCATCCGTACTCAGATAAAAGTCACTTAGGATAGGCAGAAAAACTATGCAGATAGACGACGACGACTTTGTTGTTTAGGGAGGGAGATATGATATTTCTGAGGGTATCCCCTTAGAAGGGGATGATCCGATTCAGACAGCGGAGAAAGCTTAACCCCAGATACATTGGACCTTTCCGAGTCCTTGAGAGGATTGGAAAAGTGGCATACAGATTGGACCTATCTCTTGAGCTAGCACGGATTCACGATGTATCCATGTCTCGATGCTGAGGAAGTACCTTCCTGATCCTTCCCATGTGTTGGAGCCTCCACTGGTAGAGTTGAGTGATGATTTGAGCTTCCCCGTCCAGCCCGTAGCCATTTTAGATAGACAAACCAAGAAGGTACGGAGTAAGGAGGTGCCCTTAGTCAGAGTACTTTGGAGGAATGACCAGTTCAAGGAGCAAACTTGGGAGCCCGAGGATACTATGAGGAGACAGTACCCCAGCTATTTGATGTATAGTTTCAGTCTAGTTTCGAGAACGAAACTTTTTATTAGGAGATTAGGAATTGTAATACCGATTTTCGGTAATTGTGTAACATGTACCACTCCTCATAATTATATATATTAATATCTTTTTGAGACATCTATTCAATTATCTATTTATTTATTTTGATATTTCGCCTTAAAATCATTAAAAAATGAAAATTTTATCGGTTAGCCGAAAACCTTCTTGGAAAGGGCCAGCAAGGCCTAAACAAGTCAAAAATGACTAAGAGAAGGTCTACACACTTAAATAAAGATATTTAAATGAAATTTCATATATTTAAGAAATTTTGAACAAAATTTCATAGGGACCAAAAATGCAAATTGTTAAAAGTTAGAGATTTAAATACAATTAAGGAAAGTTGAGGGACTAAGTTACAAACCACTCAAGGATTGACAATTGGAATTAAATAATTGGTTAAGAGGGCAATAAGGTTTGTTAATGGCCACATAGGATTTTTCCACATTCAAGAAAACTCATTGGATAGAAATGTATGCATGAAAACTCATTAGATGGAAAATTTTACATGAAATCTAGTTAGAATAGCTTATTCTAGTTTGTGACACATCTCCCCTTGACATGGACATCAATAAGACACCTAATGGAGTGCATGGAGGTTGCTTGAATCAACAATTACATGGTTTAAGTGCTAGGACAATTGGAAGGTTGAGATGATGCATGAAATGATCCAATGGTCAAAGATATTTTGCTAGGTTTATAAAAGAACTTGTTTAATAAGAGTTTGACCCATTTTCTTCATTTTAAACCCCCCTTGGACAAAATTTTGTAGACTCCATACCCATTTTGAGTTCAACCATGGAGCCAAAGAGGTAAGAACATTTTTTGGAATTCTTGAATTTCAATTGGAAGTATAAAGGTATTGTATAGGAATTTATGTTCATTGTGATTTGATTTTTTTAAGGTGATAAAAATTCAAGAATTCAAAGGGAGTGCTGGTATTTATTATTAACAATAGATCTTACAAAGGAGGCAACATATCTAAATTTATACTAAGATTTGATTTCTTGATGAGTAGTTACTTTAGAACCCATACAAGCATGCTTGATAGTGATTTCTAGATTGAGTCTTATATAGTATTCTTATGATATCTCATTTTGTAGAAATCAAAAATCTAAGATATTTATTTCTCCATAAAATAGACTTCCTAAGTTTTAAAATGGTATATCATGTGAAGCATTTCATAAAGGAATCGATTTTTGGTGATTTTTGAAAGTTTAGCATGTTTCACAAATTCTGTTTCATGTCCTGCGTACGACCAGTACAAGTTTTAGATATTTAAGATATATTCATTATAGAATTTGGAGAAAATTTAAACATAAAAGTTTTATATCTCTCTCTTATCTTTAATTTGAGATAAAAATCACTAAAATCAGAGTTGTACGCAGAAAGTTATGGCATTTTTACTAAAACTGTGCAAAAGTAGTTTTAAAACTAAAACTGAGACGAAAATAGAATTTTATAAAATAATAAGTTTAAACTCTGAGAATGGTCTAAACTAGAAAATTTTATATCTATGTCTTCTCTTCAATTTGAGATAAGAATCACTTAAATTGGAGAGGTACATAGGAAGATATGGAAATTCTCCCAAAACTGCGCAGAATTGATTTTAGGAACTTAAACTGAAAAAGCGATAAATGTTTCTAAATTCGTGTGTTCAGAATTTGAAGTTGGTCTGAACATAAAAGTTGGAGATATATGTCTTAGCTTTAAGAAAAAATTTAAATCATTTGAATCCAACCAAGATTTTAGAAAATATTATGATTTTACTAAACCTGCGCGTGATAGGTTTTGTAAAACTTTTTCTCTAAGTATGAAATTTGAGATTTAACCTTATAAAAGAGAACATTTCTATATGCATCTTGTAATCCGATAAAATATTATTGAATTGATAAATGATGCATATTGTTTAAACTTAGGTTTAGGGTTTGAGGGGCGACTTATTCGAGAAATGAGGATAGTTAGGGGAGTGCGTACCCTCCCCAGTCGATGTGAGTGAGACGAACTATTTTTAACTTTAAATGAAAAATAATTTTGATCATGATTTTATAAATGAATTTT
Organism: Dillenia turbinata; assembly: GCA_037126225.1. Classification (NCBI taxonomy): domain Eukaryota; kingdom Viridiplantae; phylum Streptophyta; class Magnoliopsida; order Dilleniales; family Dilleniaceae; genus Dillenia; species Dillenia turbinata. Next base: position 10,865,363 of record JBAMMX010000004.1, on the reverse strand, counting down.
GAAATGTGATTTAAAAATATTTTAGTGTTTGTGGCATGTCCTGAAATGTTATTCTGTGAAAATTGCATTCTGATATTATGATTACTTGATAGTGTCATGTTTTTCTTTTACGAGTAAAGATTTATGAATGATGACATATGACACATGTATATATTTATGAGATGGTGTATAGTGGCTGTAGCGCATTCCCTACCACGGTATTGAGCGTTTATCCAATAGGGTGACGTGGTGGGGTAACACGGGAGCAGGGGTTTGAGTCCCCTATCTCTGTCCAACGGATCCAATAGACGAGTACCACGTGAGGACCGTGTCAACACCAAGGGAAGGGAGAAAATATATGTGTTTTATTCTTATGACATTTTGGTGGCCCCTTGGTGGATTTTATCTTAGTTAGGCCAAACTATGGGTAAAATACATTTTTGACACTTCATTGATGCATGATTGATGATAATGATGCATATTATTTTGAATTACTCGATATATTTGCAAATGAATGAAATATAAATTTGAAAATGATGTTTTGACTTGCCACTCTCACAAATTCATTCATTGTCATTATATAGTCTTTGCACCTCACTCATTGAGTATGTGGATTATACTCACCCTCATAATTACATTTTCAGCTTATTCTATATTGACTTACGTTGAGATACTATACTATGAGCTTTACCAAGGGACACTATCGGGTATGTGTTCATACCCAACCTTGTTTAATATTGGACCATGCATATAAATGTTATATGTAAATTGGAGGCAAATATTTTAAAAAAATTTTCTAAAGATTTTCTTCTTCTTTCACTATATGATTTGACTTAGGATATTAAATATGGTTGTGATATTAGACATAATATTAGCCTTGTGTCACCTCGATGTGTGAGTAGGGTATACCCGTGCTTCGAGGAGTCGCAGCGATCTGTTCGTGTGCTCGACTTGCGGGTCGGGGCGTGACTGTTTGAGGATCCCATACACGGACCCGCTGACAGAGGTTCTGAGATATTGGAATATCCACCTTTCGTTGCTTATCCCGAGCGCTTGGCGTTTCGTGATTGCTCTGATTTCTTTGCTAGGTTTTTTTCGCGTTCACTTTGACTTGGAGATTTTAGGGACCCTTTTTTCTCTGGGGTATTACAGTACCAAAGGTTCTACCCATGGCTGGTATAAGCTCCAAACCCGTCGGGAGTCTCGCTGGAGATTCTTCTGTAGTGAATCTCAAGACAAACGTTGGATGCATAAATTTTTATACGTGAAATTTCTGAATAGAGATCTTCTTCCATTACTTCCGGATGCTAATTAAGTGCCCTTTTTGAATATGAAGATTCCGGATCTCTTTCGTCATTCTCGTCTCTTGCGATCTGTTGGCCGCTACTGTGAGGCTACCTACCGAAACATCTGGGTGAATTTTTTGATAGAAGTCTAGATGTTGCTGTTGTCTAGCTTGTTTGTGGATGAAGCGAGTCAGATCACCAGGCCTCTCTTACTGGAGCAACGGGGGAAGGAATTGGTTGATATGTATCGATAGTGAGTTCCTCCCTTCTTGAGGAGATTTCCATCAATCGGGAAATGTGACTGAATATGAAGAAGAAGGCAACTGGTATTTCCCCTAAGTTCCAGCTGAAAAGATCAAGGGTGCGATCACCTAGCCCACTTGCTGGTGAGGGGGAGTTGGCGAGAACCGGAGAACATGAGCCTCTTTGAGAATATTCTGAAATGGGAGAGGGCCAGCCGATCGGCCATCCGATGACCATTGGTGCACCCCTTATAGTTATGGAGGGGATGCTCTAGACGAGGACCTCCCTGAGGCGACTGGGAGTGCTTTCGCTCTGGATTTATAGTGGCAGAAAGAGGCCCCAATGATGCACGTTTCTGTTCCTATTTCGCGAGAAGCGTCGGAACGGTCTCCCCGGGCGTCTCAATGTCTTCTGCAAGATATAGATGATGAGATCAGCGTTCCACCTTCTATTTTGGTTAAGTCTCTCAATGGAGAAGAAGATGATTTTGAAGAAGGATCAATGGTGATTTGTGCGGGGGGCCGTCAGTATAACTTTATTGATTCACAAGCAGCACTACAACTGGCCAAACGGTTTGAGTTTCTTCCGAAACTCGCTCTTCGAATGATGTCTCCGGATCAGGTTGATAAGGCTATTCACAATCTTTGCCTTGCGGTAAGCATTATCCTTGCTCGAGCTACGTTTGAATTTGTTATTTTATGGTTCTGACAAGTGTTTATCCTCCCAGACTGCGGCCTTGACCGAGTGCCAAAGGAAACTGAGGAAAGAGCGCGATGAGCAAGTTATTCGTTTGAGTAACCAAGTACTAGCCCTGAAAGACGCCCTAGAGAATAAGGAAAAGGACATCAAAGTGGAGAGACAAGCAGATCGAACGTCTTCAGGTGGACTTGACTCTGGTTCGAGAGCGCTGTGAAAAGTTGGAGGCGGAGGTACGAAACGGGAAGCTAGATTAGTGACTGTCGAAACATTGGTTCATCACCAGGAGGAATCCCTTCAAAATGTTGAGTGTGAGATGGCTGCTTTCAGGGCGTTTACTGCCAGAGATGCTGCCGACCACTAGCTTTTTCAGTATAGGTTGCTTGAGCGTTTAAAGTGTGCTGATGAGATCCTCCGTCAAGTTGGTTAGTATGAGGCTTTACCTTCCCTTGAGAGTTCAACCGAGAGAGCGACAGTAGATCCAAATTCTACTGTTGAGGCCCCTATTGTTCCTTCTGTTCCTTTGTAATTTCATGTTATTCCAATGAAAAGATTTTGTGTCTAGCCATTTGTCCCATGTTCTACTAAGATGTGATGATTTTTCGTGAAAAGAAACCTCTAGAATGCTTTATCTCGTTTGCTTGATAAGGTCGCAGTGACTTAGACCCACCGCATAGTAAAAAACTTTAGTATAAAGGTCATATTCACCCTGTTAGTAGGACAAGGGCGTCTAAGACCCGACATTCGATTGGAAATCTTAGAGACTAAGACCGCGTTCACCCGTTCGGGGAGTTTTATTCCACCTTGATGACACATTCGACCAATGGGATCAGGGCGTCTAAGGCCCGAGGTTCGGTAGAGGTTTGGGCCTTGTCCACCCGTTCGGGGAGTTTCATTCCATTTTGATTACACGTTTGATCAATAGGATCATGGCATCTAAGGCTCGACGTTCGATAGAGGTTGGGGACGTGTCCACCCGTTCGGGGAGTTCCATCCCATTTTGACGACACGTTCAATCGATAGGATCAGGGAGTCTAAGACCCATTGTTCAATAGAGGTTAGAGCCGTGTCTACCAGTTCGGGGAGTTCCATCCCATTTTGACGACATGTTCGATCGATAGGATCAGGGCATCTAAGATCCGACGTTCGATAGAGGTTAGGGCTGTGTCCACCCATTCGGGGAGTTTCATCCCATTTTGACAACACGTTCCATCGATAGGATCAGGGCGTCTAAGACCTAACATTCGATAGAGGTTAGGGTCGTGTCCACCCGTTCGGGGAGTTCCATCCCATTTTGACGACACGTTCAATCGATAGGATCAGGGCGTCTAACCCCTAACGTTTGATAGAGGTTAGGGCTATGTCCACCCATTCAGGGAGTTTCATCCCATTTTGACAACACGTTCGATCGATAGGATCAGAACATCTAAGGCTTGACGTTCGATAGAGGCTCGGGCCATGTCCACGCATTTGGGGAGCTCCATCCCATTTTGACGACACGTTCGATCGATAGGATCAGGGCGTCTAAGGCCCGACGTTCAATAGAGGTTAGGGTTATGTCCACCCGTTCGGGGAGTTCCATCCCATTTTGACGACACGTTCGATTAATAGGATCATGGCATCTAAGGCCCGACATTCAATAGAGGTTAGGGCCGTGTCTACCTGTTCGGGGAGTTCCATCCCATTTTGATGACATGTTCAATTGATAGAATCAGGATGTCTAGGACCTAACGTCCGATAGAAAACCATAGACAATAGATAATCCATTGATAAGCCATTAAGAATCCCGTATCATGAACCACCACTGGAATGATCACTAAGTAACGGGAGAGTGTCGAAATTTTTCTCAAGGGAAGAGCGTATAAAACTCAGGGTCATATGTCGGGCAAACGTTAGTAGGAACATAAGGCTCATGCCAGACGTCTTCACCGTGGATCTGGAGTATCACCCCTTGATTCATCATGTGACGGCCTGGGATCCGGTCTATTAGGCGGGTCATTCTCCCATGGAGCATTACATCTATTAGGGGAAGGTAAATTCCTTCCTTCCATAATGATGAATTTCTGCAGTTTACCATTGCGAACCAAAAACTCTAACTCGTCTTTGAGTCTTTTGCACGCATCGGTCATGCGATCGTAGTCCCGATGGAAGTGGTAGTACTTGAACTTATCTTTCTTAAGATCTTCGTCTATGGGACGAGGGAGCCACCTGACGTATGATTTGTTTTTGATTTGATATAAACCCGGCTCGGGGTCTCGTTCAGTGGAGTGTAGATGCTGAATCATCGCGAGGGCAGAGCTCCTGGTTTACTCCTCTTCGGAGAGGACTGGCAAGGTGATTGGCTGCGTTCCTTTCTGCCTGGATGGTTCCTTCATTGGTCGAATGTCTTCGTTTCTTCTGTCGCAATATACTTCTCGGCTCGGGAGTAAAATTCTTGAATGGTTGCTGGGGGTTTCTTCGTGATGGAGACTTTCATGTCGGAGGAGTGCAAGCTCGTTAGGAGAGCAGCCAACGCAATAGAATGGTCCAAAGCAGGGACCTTTAGCATCTCCGTCTTAAATCTTTCTAGGAAATCTCTTAGAGACTCGTCTTCCCGCTATTGCAACGATAGCAAGGAAGTGGACTTTCGTTTAGTTTATTGGATGATTATAAAATGAGCATCAAATTGCTGTCAGAGTTGAGTAAAACTCTTGATGCTGAATGGCGGGAGAGAGTTAAACCATGCCAGGGCATTACCCTTCAGAGTAGTGGGGAAGTGCAAGCATATTGTTGCGTCCGACAGGTCTCTGGAGACCATAACTATTATGAAGTAGGCAGCATGGTCACGTGGATCAGTTGTCCCATCATATCACTCCATGGGAGGTAGGAGGACATCTTTTGGTATTGGTTCCGAGAAAATCTTTAGATCAAAGGATGATTTTCCGTAGGGTGGTGGAGATCTTCCCCCATCTTTGTACCTGCCTTTTTAAGTTCGATGGCTACGAGCTGTTCGACTTGCTTCTTCAGATCCTTCGGGTTGTGTCGAGAGGTCACCAATGGCTCATAATTCATAGGGAGTACTCGTCTCGACGATTGTTCATAATCAGACTTCGCTGCGGAAGAGTGGCCTTCTGATTTGAGGGCCCGGCTGAGTCCTTCCAGTTGCTTGCTCCGGATGGGATGGCGAAGGAGGAAGCATATGGTTATGAATCGAATAATCGGGTGCCGGAGGGAGGATAGAATCGACGGGTATAGGGGCACGCCCTTCTACAGCAGGGGCGGCCTCGAGGATGTTCTAGTTCTTGGAGACATGATTATCAGAATTACAAAAGTTGCACTAGTCTGTTCCCATGGACGACACCAATCTGTTAGAGGTGGATTGTGGCTCCACAGATACCAGTACCTTGTTGACTCAAATGGTTGCCGTCAAAAGAATATGAGACTTGCAAAAACCGCCAGAGGGTGCTCCGGTGGGGGAGTCTCCGACACTCAAGTTAGAAAGAACGGTTTTCGAATATAAAGAAACAGACTGGGAGCTCAAGAAGGGAGAAATTCCCTGTGATGAGTGTGCCCAATGTGTGAAACTCAAGGAACGTACTTGGCTTAGAGGGTTTTAGGATATCTTATACCTGTGAGAGTCATACGCCGTTGGGGTGATTCAACCTTACTTTTCTTGTTGAACTGATTCGGAAATCTTGAGAGTTCAATACTCCAAATTAACTGTGATTTTCATCATTCGGGGAAATTTTCATTTTCTGGTGGGATCATTTCCTTAATTGGAAGATACTGCTCTCAAGTAGGAAATCATAATTATTAGGATATTTTGACATTCCCTTAAAATCGTTAGAACTATTGGCTATCGATCTGTCATTTGGCCGATGGAAGGTTATTAGAGTTCATTCGTTCAATGGACTAACGATTGAGTACCCGATCGAGGCGGTTACTTTCACTTGATGAATTACGTTCGGTTGGCGGGACGACTGAGACCCTATCGTTCGAGAGATCTGAACGACTGAGACCCTTCGGTGGATTGTCATAGAAGATAGTTGAAATCAGACAATAGCTATCCTTTGTGGGCCTCCTATGTGGACCCTGTTGACGCTGACCCTTCCGAATTGAATTTAAGGTTATGTCCCATACAAAATGATACCAATATAGATGGAGATATGAATCATAAGATGCAAACGAATTAGATGGAGTAGAGAAAAACATCTTGAGATTTTTGCGACCGCATGATATCATTGCATTTGAAATGGAAGTTTTATAGAATGGCAGTGAAATCTGCACTAATGTATGGTACTAAATGTTGATTAATTAAACAACAATAAAAACATAAAATGACTGTCGTTGAAATGACAATGTTAAAATGAATGTATGGTAAAATTAGAAAAAATAGAATTAGAAATAAAAACATACGCATTAAATTGGGAGTGATTTCAATTATGGATAAGTGTAAAAGTATTGCTTAAGATAGTTTGAACATATACAATAAAAATCCAAAAATGTACCAGTTAGAAAAACCAAGAGTTTAAATATATGAGATTTAGTCAAACAACAAAATAGACTGTTAAAAATGTGGATGTAATGTATTTGCAAAGATATGATAATTGAGATATTAAGTGAAAAAATAATTTCGAATAGAAATACCTGGCGTTGGCAAATTAGAATAAGTTAAATAATCATTTCTTGTATTATAAAGTTTAGTTGGGTAGTGTATATGTGTGTTATTGTTATTTTTTTAATATAATATTATTATTAATATTATTTAATTATTTTTACTATTATATATATTATTTTTTATTTTTTTATTATTTATTTATTTTTTTGAAATTATTTTATATTTATTTTTTTACAGGCGATTTTAAATTTTAAGATTAAAATTTTGATTATTGTTGTTATTTGGTATTAAAAAAGAAATTGGGAGGTCAAAAATGAGAATGAGTTTGGGTGCGACGAAGTTAGGATAGTGAGTTATTTCTATTATCAATTAGTGATGCCACTACCGACGCTCTCAAATGTCGTTGTAAAAGTAGCTTTCAGACTTAAAGACGGGTGTACTAAAACGGCACATAGCAATGCCATTAGTGACACCAAGTGATAGCGACGCTTTTTACGACGCTCAAATGTCACTAATGGGGGGCACCGTAAAAATTGCAAGTCGTCGTTTCATGAAAAAGGCGATCTACGACACTAGTTTGTACTTTCAGCGACGTCGTTTCCGATATAAATGTCGCCACCAAGCTCTGCGCCGTGATGCACCATCTCTTGCAGCATCCTTCGCGTCTCTTTTTATTTAGTGATGCTTGTTGCGTGTTCTTCTTCTACTAGCGCTAACATTTCGTGTCACTATTTTGCGACGCCTTTTGGGGCATCGCGAAGATGCGATGGCAACATTTTTTTTTTTTTTTCCTAATGAAGCTTTTAGGGATTTTTTTGTAGTTAAATGATTAATTTATTAATATCGAGAAAAATTGGCAACATGTTAATAAGTATATGGATTCAATTTCTTAATTAGTTTAGAGCTTTTCTACAATTGAATGTTTAACTTTTTTTATTAGTCTAGAGAAAAATTGAAAACATAATTTATAAAAACTTGTGTATATTGTATTTTGTTAAATATCAATTTTTTGTATTTTTTTCATTTTCTAATTTAATTTTGTTCTTTTATGGTTGACTGTTTGATTTTCATTATCGGGAAAATTGATAATATGATTGATGAAAATTTGTTCAATTTTGTATTTTGTTGATGATTGATAACAAGTTGCGGAGAAATTGTTTTTTTTTTTTTTTTTCCTTAATTTTTGCCCTCAGACGAAAATCCTGGCTCGGTCAGCTTGCCGTGTCATGATTTTGAGATCTCGAAATGTGATTTTTTTTTTACTCTTCTCATTGGATTATAAGAAGGCTATTAGTGTATTTGGAAATTGGCATGGGACTTCGGTTGAAGTCGGGGTATAACCTAACGACTTCAAATTATATCATCATATTGGATGACTTTTAATTTCTAGAATGATTTCATTAATAAAAAGTGACAGATTAACACTTGTTTTAATAGTTTGTTCTCTTAAGGAAAAAAAAAAAAAAAAAAAAAGGAGCATAATGGTTAAATGGAACACCTTTTCCAAAGAAATGGACCAGTCGAGGTGGTGCTTTCATCGAAAACAAAGCTCGATCTTCAAAGTGAAAGCATACTTGGAGTTCAATTAAAAGAAGTGCTTGCCCGAATCATTGGAACATTATTCTTCAGAGTAAAAGTAATGGGGTTTCCCCAACTTATACGAAAAGTATCTCTTGGGGATTAAAATTTGTGAAATCATTCATTCAACTGAGTCTGCTACCTTTGTAGACAAATGATTTGGTTTTGATTTCGTCCTAAACAAAATTTCCACAAAGCTAAGGAGAACTTTGTTTCAAGCTACGTCAAAAGCAGACAATAAAGGCCCACATTCCCAAACCCAAAATCGACCCGCCATGGTTTTACCATCATATTTATCATTCCTTTTTATCTTTGTAAAGTTGGTCAAACCAAAATTGTTAAACACATGTAATGCCAATTTGATCCAACTAGGATTGGGATTCTTCGGATATACGAAGAGAAATATCATTTATATCTATTAGTTTGTTCTCCATTTTGTGCACAATATTAAAGGTGAAAAATTTTACAAAACAATGTCTTTTTTCTCAACTTCTACAAAAACTGAAAAAGAAAAAGAAAAAGAAAAACACGTTCATACACATGGAGTATACTAAAATGAACAAAAATATAAATTTTGGAGATGAGTTTTGTTTCACAGATAGTTGCTTCAAAAATCTACCAAAAATGGATCAAGTGAAAAAAATTCCGACACTTGAGTAAAAAAAAAAAGTAATAAAAGAAAGAGAACAAACTGAGTAGAGCTATAGAATAGTCCTGTGTAACCTCTGTGCAATCAGTGTAGAGTTATTAAATATACTTGACGGATCGCCTGTGTTTGATATATATAATATGTGTATGCATTGTAGATCTCTTTGTTTGAAAGTGTAGAAATCCTAAATTCCTTAAGGAAAGATCACTTGTAATCTTTCGAGATTATCAAGATTGTAGTCAAAGAGAGATTTAAATTTTGTAAATTGAGAAAAGTTCAAATTATCACGAAAATTCTCTATTTTATTGGTAGAGATTATGGAAATTTTTTTAATAATGGATAATCGGTTTAGTGAGAGGAGATATTAAATTTTTTAATAAAATATCATATTTAAAATTTAGAAATAAAAAATATTACATTTGGAGAATCATCCCTAAATAGAATTTTTATAAAAAATTTAATCAAATTAATTAAAATATGATCTTAAATTCATGATAAAAAAAATAAATAATTTTGATGAAGGAAATATCTCCCGACTATAGTAGCTCGACATGACTAGGCCAGTCCGGACCCACGGGCGAGAGGTGTTCGTTCACCTAAGATAATGAGTTACAGGGGGACAAAGTAAAAACTAGCTTTCTCTTTTGGAGTACGGTTGAAAATTACAAGATTTTTGGGGACCATTATTCATTGTTTCAAGAGCATCTCAATGAAATTTGGTCAAATTATAGTGGGTTTTAGTCAAAATTTTCGAAACTTTTGGGGCTCTATGGCCCACATAAATGTCAGCTTCCCTACCAGGATCGCAAGTATATTAAAAAAAAAAAAAAAAAAAAAAACTCTTTACCATACAATTTCATTAATTTTGAAATCCAAAACCCATCACTTACATTTTTATTTCTGCAATTCAATTCTGTTTGGTAGGTTAAAAAAAAAAAAAACAATATATAAGTTAAACCTTAAATTTATAAATCTCAAATCTTCATGTGAAATCATTTTATAATAATAAATTAAATCTTAATCTTGAAATTTAGAATCGACCATCATCTAACATCACTCAAATCGATTTAAAATTCTTGCTCAACCCTAAATGCATACTAAAAATTGGGATAAATCATAAAGACTTATTATGTATTATTTAAGGTTATAGTTTGAAAATCTCTCGTTAATGGGAATGATTTATCTTAATTATCAAAATGGCTTCGGTTCAATAGAAATTAGTATAGTGACTAGCACTAAATATGATATGTGGAGTAGTTTCTTTAAATATGCTATAAAAATTGAAACTGATATTTTATAATTATATTTTGTTCATGTATATTTAATTTTGAGTAAATAGAGATGAATTTATGAAATATATATTATGAGTAAGAGACCTTTTATGAATTAAGAGCTTCAAGTGTGTAGTATTTGTTAGTTAGGAAATATGTGTGTGATGGTATCTGATTTAATAATGAAAATTTTTCTTAATTATCCGATAAGAAAGAAAATTTCAAACAAGTTCAAACATTTCTTAATTCTCTAAAATTCTAATTTTTTTTTGGAATTTTGAAAATGAAGGAAATATTTCTAGAATTCTAAACCTTTCTTAATTTCAAAGGATTCTAAATATTCTAAAAATTTTTAACCACAAATCTATGCCATTCCGGAAGATCTCACACGAAAAGAAATTAGAGTTTTCTACATCTCTCAGAAAGCTATAAATACATAGCAAAGACAACCCACCAAAAGGACACAACTACACACTCAACTCCACATTCGACAAAAGGAGGCTGCCCAATTCTCCACATCAGAGATACAATTTCATGTCCAATTATATATACAATAAGAGGTATGGTTTTATGTCTAATTCTATACTATCAAAGGTATGACTTCATGCCCAATTCTATATACAATCAGAGATATAACTTCATACACGTATACACAGATTAGATCACATAGTATTACATACATATATATTACTCTCTATACACAATACACACGTGCTGAAATCCACACACATGACAAGGGGCGAATTCCACACACATGACACGGGGCCTATCCAAGGTCGCTTTCTCTTTCTTTTACTGCTCTATCTAACTTGGACATCGAAGTCTCCCCACCGAGTTAGTTTCGATGGGGCTTTTGCAGATTTCTTCATTGATGATGACTCAGCCGACATACCAACACTGGTCAACTCTACATACGGCACACAAAGCCAACACAGGATAAAAGTTATAGATTACCCTTAGTTTTTTCTCTTTTACTACTTTTTTTGACTTGAGTGTCAGGATCCCCCTTGCTATGCAAGTCCCGATGTGGTTTTTGTAGGTTTTCCATTTAAGAAGATTCGGTGAATACCTCGACACCGGTCTCCATTAGAGTTGGAAGAGCATTTATCCGTGGAGTCAAATTTAGCGTCAACAAATTGACACCGTCCGTGAGAATGATAGACTAACTAGCCATAAAATTTCATGCCCTGCTTCATTTCCTCTCTCCTAATATCATTCCACAAAAGAAAAGAAACAGAGATGATGCCTCTAAAGCTAGCTACAAAGTGGGAGGATGAACATCTAACTTCTTGCCCTACTCGCACCGATAGCCTGAATCTAGTAATTCATATTCACAATCTACTATTACTTTGTCAATATTTTAGTATTGTTGATAAATCGTTCTGATATGAAATCTTGCTTTATGTTTATCACGACAATAATATTTTTATTCTACATATTCTGTCACTTCATTATATCTTGACTAATAACAGTCCAGAATGTCTTTGGGTGTCGGAATGCTCAACCGTGATCTGGATCCATTGATGGTCTCAGTTTAGTAATCTCTGTCCATCGCCTGCTACTGTTTTGTCAATTTTCTAAGTTTTCTAATGTTTTTACATAACTACTTCATATTCCTGTGATTATCATGATAACAATATTTTTATTTTGCATTTTTTGTTACTTTTTCATAACATTTTGATCAATAGTAAGACTCAGACCTTTACAATTTTCCATGAGACTCGGGCCCTGGTGTTGGTGAAACTCTAGCGAGATTCCCAGCCTTCTACTGTCCATCCTTAGGACACCTCTTGGCAACGAAGTGCTCAACTATCATCCGGATCCATCGAGTAACACGATTTAATTATATTCATCCCTCACCTCTTATTACTTTGCCAATATTTTCGTATCGCTAACAAGTTGTTCCAATCTAAAATTTTGTCATATACTTTTTATAACAATAATATCTCTATTCTACATGCTCTAACACTTTTTCGTAACATTTTGATCTTGTTGACCATGCAACGATCGGAAACAACTTTCGGTTGGTGATGACACAGTTAGGGGTACCCCTTCGTCGAGCAACTCTCTCGGCTCTACGCCTCACATGGGTTCTGCACCCATCCTCTTGACTCCACAACTCTCACAACGCCAATATACGGATGTAACTCCCAAGCAAGTGGTTCCCACATTCTCTCGACTCCGCACCTCGCATGGGTTCCACACCCCGCATGGGTTCCACACCCATCATCTCTGATCCACGCCTCTCAAAATGCCAAACAAGATGTAACTCTCGAACGGGTGGCTCCCACATTTTTTCAACTCCACGCCTCACATGGGTTCCACACCCATCCTCTCGACTCCACGCCTCTCAAAACGCCAATATACGGAATGTAACTCCAGAGTAGGTGGCTCCCACATTCTCTCTGCTCTGCGCCTTACAAGCGTTCTGTATCCACTCTCTCGACTCTGTATTGCATATGGGTTCCATATTCACTATATCAATCTACTATTTATATATGGGCCCTAGCTCACGGATGAGATTCAACTCCTTTTCTCTCGGTCTTTTATTTAAATATGAGCCCTGGTCCATGGATGGGATTCAACTCCTTTGTCTCTGTTTTTCTACTTATATATAGGCCTCGTCCTATGGATGGAATTCAACTCCCTTTCTCTCAATCTTCTGTTTATATATGGGTCTTGGCTTACGGATGAGATTTAACTCCCTTTATCTTATTATTTTGTTTAATACGGCTACTACTACAGTGGATGGAATCTTACTCTATTTCTCTTAGCCCCGTGTCATACTAGCAATAATATTACTCTAGTATATATATATCCTCTCAACTTTGATGCCTAATACTCTCTCAACTACAACACCTTCGATAACAACTCAACGCTCAAATCACTCCAACACAATACAAGAATACAAAGGTAATAAATGAGTTCTTTCTCATTCATACAAGTTCTTATACACTAAATAGTATAGTGAAGGAAGCAAATTTTCTGTGACAAGACGGAACTATTATCGCTCTTTTGCCAATCTCTTGGCAATTTGTAGTCCGGCCCCATTCTCTCTTGTAACGATCTCTAGCCTCTCATATTCACCAAGAGCTATGACTCTATGTTTGTCTTCAGAACTTCTACTTCCGCTTTTCATAACACAAATGCTTTGCACTCTCGGCCGCTACTTGGTTGAATGCTATTGACCTCTTAGTTTCTCGATCTCTCCGCTCCCAGTCTTTCAACCTCTCGATCACTATCTTACTCCTCTTTATATATTGCCCAGTCACTCTTTCTTAGTACACTTTACTCATTCAACCTTTTGATCTCTCATTCTTCTGACCCATCAATCACTTCAACATCCTATCGAACACTCTTGGTTACTATGGAAATAGCTCTTGTTACATAATGGATTTAAGTTGAGATTCAATACCCTTCACAAAACTCACAAAACAATCTCTCAGTTACCCAATCTCGCGATCAGTCCTTTATCTCTCTCAATACACTTTGCCTAACCATCTTCTCTCAGTATCCTTCACTCCCCCGACCTCTCAGTCACTCGATCTCTCAATCCCTTAACCTCTTGTTCACCCGACCTCCCGGTCACTCGACCTCCCGATCTCTCGACCTCTCGTTTACTTGACCTCTTGGTCTCTCAACCTCTTGGTTGCCCCATAAATTTCACAAACCCTATCACCGGTACTTTCCTCATTTAATGCTTCACTTTTGTGTCTCTTTTGATTTACTAATTCACTCTACTCTTAATATCATTTTTTCAAAATGTCATTAGAAATGGAGGGCAAATGATGGTATCTGATTTAATAGTAAAAACTTTCCTTATTCTCATGAGATTCTAATTCTCTTATAATCATCCAATAAGGAAGAAAATTTCTAAAAAATTCAAACATTCTTTAATCCCCTAGAATTCTAATTCTCTTGGAATTTTGAAAAGGAAGGAAACTTTTCTAAAATTTTAAATCATCTTTAATCTCAATGGATTCTAAATATTTTAAAAATCTTTGATCACAAATTTTTACCATTTCGAAAGATCTCACACAAAAGAAAAATAAGGTTTTCTACACCTCTCAGAAGGCTATAAATACAGAGAAAAGACAACCTACCAGGAGGATACAACTACACACTCAACTTCACACACAACAAATGGAGGCTGCCTAATTCTCTACGTTAGAGGTACGACTTCATACCCAGTTATATATACAATCAGAGGTACGACTTCATGTCCCATGTTACACAAGACCAGAGGTATGACTTCATACACGTATATACAGATTACATCACATGACATTATATACACATACATTACTCTCTACACACAATACACATGGGGTGAATTCCACACACATGACATCATTACTAGAAAACAGAGTATTAGCGATGGAAATTAGCGACGGATAATTATCCATCGCTAATTAGTGACAGAATTGCGACGGATTAGCGATGGTAAAATCCATCGATAATAATTCCATCGTTAATATTAGTGACAGAATTATTTCTGTCAGTAATACATTAATAAAACTCATGTGAAAATCATTAACAACGGAATTAGCAACAAAAAAATATATTGGAAATAATTTCTTCGCTAATCCATCGCTAATCTTAGTGACGGAATTATTTTAATTGGTAATCCGTCACTAAAACTCGCGTGAAATTTTTTGAATAGATTAACGACGGAAAAATTTGTCAGAAATAATTGCATTGCTAATTTTAGCGACAGAATTATTTCCGTCGGTAATCCCTCGCTAAAACTTGAAAAAAAAATTGTATTTTTATTAAATTAGGGTATTGTATTTTTATTAGATATAATTTTGTATTTTTATTAAATATAATTTTGTATTTTGTATTTTTATTAAATTAAGGTATTGATTTTTTATTAGATATAATTTTGTATTTTGTATTTTTATTAAATTAGGATATTGTTTTATTAAATATAATTTTATATTTTTATTAAATTAGGGTATTTTATTTTTATTAAATATAATTTTATATTTTGTATTTTTATTAAATTAGGATATTTTTTATTAAATATAATTTTATATTTTTATTGAATATAATTTTATATTTTTATTAAATTAGGGAATTGTGTTTTAAATGGTGAGAGTAAGATAAAAAGTAAAAAAGTAAAAAAAAAAATAATAACACATAAATCATTGTGATATAGTGGTTAAGATAATTTAAAATATACTTGAAAACCTAAATTTGAATCTGGGTGAGAGCATTTTTTTAACAAAAAAAGGAAGGGCGTAGGCATGGGCAGCGGCTTGTGCGCGTGTGAGGGTGGGCCTAGGTAGGGGCGTGGGGGCGTGTGTGCCCTCGTTATGGCCCACGACTTTTTACGACGGATTAGCGACGAAAATTTTCGGTCACTGAAAATTTTCGTCGCTAATCCGTCAGTAGTTTAGAATAATTTGAAATGTGTTAAATTAAATTACCAATGGATTAGTGACGAAATTTTTAGTAACAAAAAATTTCCATCGCTAATCCATAATTGAAAGTCCAAATTACTAACGAATTAATGACGAAAATTTTTAGCTATGGAAAATTTGCGTTGTTAATCCATCATTAAACTTTCCGACGGAAATATTTCCGTCACTAAATTTAGCGAGGAAACTTTCAGCGACGGAATTTTTGTCGCTAATTTTTCGTGGCTAAAACTTCAGCGACGGAATATTTACTATCAGTGACAGATATTTCCATCACTGATACCTCTTTTTCTAGTAGTGCATGGCACCATATCTGAGGCCCCTTTCTCTTTCTTTTACCACTCTATCTCACTTGGGCGTCAGAGTCCCCCCATTGGGGCTAATCTGATAGGGTTTTTGCAGGTTTCTTTATTAATGATGACTCAACTGACACATCAGCACTGGTCAACTCTATATATGATACACAGAGGCAACACAGGGTAAAAATTACATGTTACTCTCAGTCTTTTTTCTTTTTGTACTCTTTCTGACTTGAGCGTTGAGATTCTCCCCGTCGGAATCCCTGATAGGGTTTTTTTAGGTTTCCCATCCGTGAAGATCTAACAAACACCTCGGTACCGGTTTCTCGTTCGAGTTGAAAGAACAATTATCTGTGGAGTTAAATTTGGCATCAAAGTGTGCAATATATAATTTATGTATGCACAAGTGACACTTCAAACATGAGTTCTATTTTTGGGGGGCTTACAAGTATCAATCCTTCGATCCTAAACTCTAAAATTATAAAACTAAAAGTATTCTAAACTCTAAATTCTAAAGCCTAAACCTCAAAATTGTTAAACGCAAAAATCCTCAATAATAAACCCTAATTTAGTTTTAAAAGGTTGAATTGGTAGTCTTGTTGAGCTCTTTAGAGCGGGATTTGTCCATTTTCTTTTTTTTGGGTGCCCTTAGATTTGGTTCACCATCCAGGATCCAAAATTTTGTTCTGACTAATTCGGGTTGAGCCGACTGAGGTCCCTCTTTAGAGGATAGGGCTCTCCCAATGTAATTTGTTCTATTCCCATGACTCGAACATAAGCTCTTTGGTTAAAGGGTGAGGTGATTTATCACCACACCTACTGACCATTAGTGGATTTGTCCATATTCATGCAAAACTCTTAAGTGTTTTTGCAAAATTTTTTACCCTATGATCGAGCCTTATATTGGTTTAAAGGGGATGATATGCCCCTAAACCTCTAAACCCCCATGCAGTTTTCGTTATTTTGTGACTTGAGTTTATAAAATGAAGTTCATGGGTTTTAAACCATTCTCGTTAGTAGAAAAAAACATGTTTACCCGAAGTGGTGATGTCCTTGAAGCTAGTGCTATATGAAACAATACCCTTGAGCTAATAACCTATTATAGGTTGATGGACCTTCTTTTTGAAGGCCTTACTGTGTAAAATGGGCCTTTTTTTTTCCTAATATCAATACATTCAAGCGAGAATTGGACTATGTCGCCTCGGTTCACTGAAGAGATTCATCTCCATGAATAGGCTTTAGTCATCCCGATCACTCGAAGGGATCTACCTCCCCGAAGGGCCTCAGTCGCTCCGTTTAATCAAAGGGATCTATTGTTCGACTCAATTTTCAAGGGGTTCGGCGGAACTGAATACCCTCAATCGATAGCTATTGAAGAGATCGAATGTACTCGTCTCCCTTGATCATTAATACCTAATCGGTATTACTTAATTGAGTTCTCCACTTTTGCACGGAACATGTCTTTCATATACGAAAGGAAATCTAACAGATCTAATGATAAGGGAAAGAATCTTTCTGTATAATTCAGTTGTCTAAGTAGCCGCAATATCAAATCTTTCGTGATCATAGATCCAGAATCCCCAGATGAATTCTTAAGGAAACTTGGGTTTCACAGAGCCCGCAGTGGCACAGAGCCCGCAGCCGCAATATCAGTCCAGGTAAGTCCTCTAACCCTACACAAGGCATATAGAGTACAGAGGGAGATCCGTCTTCCCTCATTTCTCAGAATAGAATCCCATGTGGTAAAAAGAGTCCTGATTGATCAGGGCACGGATTGTGACCTCTTTACTTGGGATGCCCTTAATCGAATAGGCCTCAACTCTTCGCACCTGCAACCTCCAACCGGATCTCTCAGGGGACTAACTGATGAGTATATCTATCTGGAGGGAATTCTCCCCCTCACCATAACTATAGGGGCTCTCCCTAACTGTGCAACTGTCAAAATCATCTTTCACAAGGTAAAACTGTACTCTCCATATAATGCCATTCTCGGTCGGCCGAATCTAAATAAATTAGAAGGACTACCCAGCACTCGATACATGAAGGTGAAGTTTAGAATGCCTGAGGGGGTCACAACTATTCGCAGTGATCTAGATCCCTACATTCTTTGTGCCGATTATGATAGGCAGGAGAATTTTCCTATCGACACCCTAGTGCTTAGGGGTGATATCGAATCGATAAGCAAACCAAAGTCGGAAGAAGAGGTGATCGAGCTTCCTCTGACAAACGATCCCAGGCAAACTGTCTGGATCGGGGCTGCTTTGCCCACGCCCCTTTGGGACGCTGTCATTAACTGCTTATAACGGCATTCCAAGGTCTTCGCTTGGTCCCCTGAGGACATGCCTGGTATTGATCCCTCCGTCCTTTCCCACAAACTAATAGTAGACCTGGCCTATAAGCTAATCAAACAGAAAAAAAGGGTGTTTGCCCTCGAACGTCAATGAGCCATTCAAGAGGCGGTCCAAAAGTTGCTAGCCATTGGTTTTATTTGTGAAGTCAAATACCCCAAATGGCTGGCCAATGTAGTCTTGGTGAAAAAGCCTAACAGTAAATGGAGGATGTGTGTAGACTTCACAGATCTCAACAAAATATGTGCAAAAGACAGTTATCCTCTCCCGAACATTAATAAACTAGTGAACAACTCCTTGGGCCCCCGACTTCTAGGTTTCATGGACGCCTACTCAAGATACAATCAAATATGAATGGTACTTGAAGACGAAGAAAAGACAAGTTTTATCACTAAATTTGGCACATACTACTATCGAGTCATGCCTTTCGATCTCAAGAATACAGGGACAACTTTCCAATGATTGGTCAGTAAAGTCTTTAAAGACCAACTTAGCCGAAATGTAAAGGCATACATGGATGACATACTCGTTAAAAGTATTAAATCTGAAGATCATGTTGCTAATTTAGAAGAAACCTTTCAAACACTTGAATGCTACAACATGCGGCTAAACTGCGTAAAGTGCGCATTTGGCATCTCGTCAGGAAAATTTTTGGGTTTCATGATCACCAACCATGGGATTAAAATAAATCCCGAAAAGATACAAATCATCCTGGACATGTCGCCTGCTCGAATGCTAAAAGAGGTGCAACGCCTCATGAGTAACATAGCGGTGCTAAGGCGCTTTATGTCAAAGGTTGGAGGAAACTACAAACCCATCTTCGATGCCCTAAAGAGGTCTCAATGATTCGTATAGACATCCGAGTGCCAAACGGCCTTTAAATGGCTTAAGGATTATCTCATGGCTCCTTCGTTGCTTTCCCGACCGATCCCCAGTGAGATACTCCATCTCTACCTTTCTATTTCTTATCAAGCGCTTTGCTCTGTCCTAGTGAGGCAGGACTCGATTTCTCAAAAAGCCAGTTTACTATATTAGTCAGATACTTAAAGAAGCAGAGGTCAATTCCTGACTTGTCGAAAAAATAACCTATGTGCTAGTCATTTCAGCCTAGCAAGTCTGGCCGTACTTCCAAGCTCACACTATATTAGTGCTCACTGATCAACCACTAAAGAAAATTCTCCAAAAAAGAGACACGTTTGGCCATCTAATCAAATGGAGCGTCAAACTGGGTGAATTCGACATCCAATATCTGTCTCGCTTAGTAATCAAGGGCCAAGTTTTGGCCGACTTCATCCTCGAATGCACCTTCTCGATTACACCCAAATTCACTGATGGCCCCACAGAATGGTCACTACCAGATTGGACCTTACATATTGATGGGTCCTCAAATTCCTCAAGCAGCGGCTCAGGGCTCACACTAGTGGGCCTAGACAACTTCAAAGCAGAGTAAAGTTTTCATTTTGATTTTAAGGCCACCAATAATTAAGCAGAGTACAAAGCTTTGTTAATAGGATTTCGGATTGTGGCCGAAATGGGCGCCCAAAGTGTTCGGGTATTCACCGATAGTCAATTGGTGGTCAAACAAATTGAAGGGGTCTATGAGACAAAAGACTCGAGCATGGCCAAGTATCTAACTAAGCTGCATGAAATGATGGCTAAGCCAGACAACATAGACATCCAACAAATCCCACACTTAGAAAATGTGAGAGCCAATACGCTCTCCAAACTGGCCAACTCAGATTCGGTCGTCTCTAGTCAAACAGTCTATATCAGAAGCCTTCCACATCCCAGTATTGATAAACCCGAGAGGGTCTTATCGGCGGACCAACCCCTAGTTGGAAAGACCCAATTGAAGCTTACTTAAGAGACAACTGATTGCCTTACTCACCACTAGAAGCGATCAAGCTGAAATGAAAGGCCGCTCACTATGCCATCATCGATAGGGTACTATATCGAAAATCTTTCACTCACCCTTATTTAAAATGTCTGACCCCGAAGGAAGGGAACTATATCTTGCGGGAAATCCACGAAGGGATATGTGGCAGCCACCTAAGGGCTTGGAATCTAGTCCACAAGACTTTGCGACAGGGGTACTACTGGCCAACCATGAAGAATAATTCTAGTGACTACGTAAAAAAATGTAACAAATGTCAATGATTCTCTTCGATCCCTAAGGCACCTTCTACTGAACTCAGCCCCCTTGTGGGACCATGGTTGTTTGCTCAATGGGGAATAGACATTCTAGGGCCATTCCCACCAACTATGAGACAGAGGAAATTCCTTATGGTGGCCATTGACTATTTTACTAAATGGGTAGAAGCTGAACCCTTGGCTCAAATAACCGCAACTAAGGCGTAGTCGTTCGTGTGAACTCACATAGTCACCCGGTTCGACATACCTCATATCCTCATCACCAACAATGGGAAGCAATTTGACAACTCCGATTTCTGAGAGTTCTGCACTAAACTGGAAATCAACCATCGGTTCTCGTCGGTTGCCCATCTATAAACCAACGGACTCGCAAAAATCACCAACAAGACTATCCTCCATGGGCTAAAGACTACGCTAGACGAAACTAAATGACGATGGGTAGACGAGCTCTACAACATCCTCTGGTCATACCGAACTATACCCCGAAGAGCAACCGGATAAACTCCATTCAGCTTGACAAATGGAAGCGAGGTTGTCATACCAGTAGAAATTGGAATTCATTCACTCCGAGTGGCTCACTATAACTCTGAAAGGAATGAGTCGGCCTTGCGTGAGCACTTAGATTTGCTTCCTGAACTATAGAAATCTGCATCTGTCCGAATGGTCACATACCAATAGTAAATGTTGTGGTACTATAACCAACAATTCAGAGTTTGAACATTCAAACCAAGTGACCTGGTACTAAGGAAGTTGGAAACCACCGGTCAACTCCAACCCGGGGGCAAACTAGCTCCCAATTGGGAAGATCTCTATCAGATACATTCTGTAGTTCGCCCAGGGGCTTATCGTCTCAACAATCTAGATGGATCGGCCATACCCATAACTTGAAATGCAGAGAACCTATAAACATACTATTGGTGAATCACGTCGTCCCTCCTTCTATAGAGGAACCTCCTTCCGAGTAAGCCCCTCATAATTTTTCTTTCGATAGTTCCATCATTCAAATTTCTAACATTTTTGTCTTAACTTATCGAAGGGATCTATTTCTCCAAACGGCCCTTAACCGCCCTTTCTTACTGATGGGATTTATCTCCCCGAACGGGTCTTAGTCGCCCTTTTCTACCGATAGAATCTATCTCCCCGAACGGGTCTTAGCTATCATTTCCTACCGATGGGATCTATCTCCCCAAACGGGCCTTAGTCGCCCCTTCCTATTGATAGGATTTATCTCCCCGAATGGGCCTTAGCCGCCCTTTTCTACCAATGGGTCTATCTCCCCGAACAGGGCTTAGCCACCCTTTCCTACTGATGGGATCTATCTCCCCGAATGAACTTTAGCCGTCCCATCCTATCGAAGAAGTTTAACCGTCCAAATGAATCCTAGTCACCCCAACTTGGAAGGAGCCTAACCTATCGAACAAAAGAGTTTGAACAGCACTCAAGCATCATTCATACAGATGATTCCATCAGACACAATAATGATCAAGTAAGCAAAATACATTTCTTTTATTACGACACATAGATAATGGATTACATGGGCAGTTATATCTTGCTAGTCCCTCAGTCGGACCGAAAAAACGACATTATTATCTCTGTCGTTTAACAAAGTTGAAGAGTACAAAAACAATAACAGAAGAACAACGAAAAACAAACACGAATGCCCAACATCAGAGACTACAGAAGCCGTAAGAGGAACTTACGACAATCTGCAACCCCACTGATGTGCCTACAAAAAAGGGGGACAAGCCAATCGGAAAGAAACCCAGGGGATGCATCAAAATATCATTACATTCTCTGCTATCACCCGGTCGCTGCGTATGACCGACCTCTTACACCACCTGACTCAAAAAGAGACTCTTTTATTAAATTCAAGCCAGAGGCCGCCGACGAAAACGCTGGTGGAGCTCATCGCGACATTCGAACTACAAATGCCATGACGCGACATTTGAACTACGAATGCCATGACGAAACCTCATACAATCATTCTCTATTTTTGATGAGATTTCATACCAACAGAAGTGACTCAAGCTATAAAGCTCGCAAAGGCTGGAACATCTTTTTGAAAACTCCTCACAAGTAACGACCCTCAAGAAACAATGACCTACAAACATGGAAACGTTTACTGAAACAAAAGGAGGTCTTACGACCCCTACTTATAGACGAAAGGAGATCTTTACAAAATCTCACGGTAGTTAAAACGCCGCTCCAATAAGTGTTTGAATTAAAGAGGCATGTGCCACTTCGTCTTCCCCGACTGTATTAATTGAACCCAAGAGAGGACGAAACATCCAAAGCATAGCAGTTGAGTTGAAGAAGAGATCCATATCCTGCCTACTCTGATTCCATGTCAGTTACATGTAATTTGGTTGACCTCAGGAGACACGTGTCACCATCACACTTGCGTCTTTTGATTTCTTGAGAAGCAAACTCTACTCATGACGCATCTTTTGCGAATCGACACCATGAGTTGGGGGCAAATGATGGACCCTCTTTTAGAATGTCTTACTATATAAAATGGGCCTCCCTTTTCCTGGTATCAATACATTTAAGTGAGAGTGGACCTATGTTGCCCCGGTTTATTGAAGAGATTCATCCTTATGAATGGGTCTTAGTCGCCCTGATCACTCGAAGGGATCTACCTCCCCGAAGGGCTTCAGTCGCCTTGCTTAATCAAAGGGATCTATTGTTCAACTCTATTTTTAAGAGGTTCGGTGGAACTGAACACCCTCAACCGATAGCTATCGAAGAGATCGAACGCACCCGTCTCCCTCGATCATTAATACCCAATCGGTATTGTTTAATTGAGTTCCCCACTTTGGCACAGAACATGTCTTCCATATACGGAAGGAAACCTAACTGATCTAATCGATAAGGGAAAGAATCTCTCTATATAATTCAGTTGTCTAAATAGCTGCAATATCGAATCTTTCGTAATTATAGATCCAGAATCCCCGGACGAATTCTTAAGGAAACTAGGGTTTCACAAAGCCTGCAGTGGCACGGATCTAAGAAAAGCATTATATAATATCAATGAGGGTATCTGTCCAGATAAGTTCTCTAACCTTACACAAGACACATAAAGTACAAAAGGAGATCCGTCTTCCTTCCTCTCTCAGTCTGTTTATCTTTTCTTTTTGAAAACCGCTCTTTCTGATTTGAGCGTCAGAGTCTCTCCGCTGGAGCACCTTCTAATGATTTTTTTGCAAATCTCAAGCCTCACAACCAGCTCTCCAATCGAGTCCAAGAAAAACCGGATCTATGGAGACGAAATCTACCTCCAACATGGGTATAATTGAGCACTTCATCCCGTCCAAATGTGTACATATTCATTGATGCTTTATATAATTGTCTATACTAGTTATTAAGCCACAAAGTGAATTAAGTGTGATACGGAATTACCCAAATCACTTTATAAAAAATTACATCTATTATGAGGTTAGATTTAAATTAGTAAGAAATTGAACTAAAAGTTGCAAGAGGGTCATATTTAAATCAATAAGAAACAAAAAAAGAGTTCGTCGCAAATTTCCAACGAAGTTATCAACAAAAAAAAATTCGTTACAAATTAGTGACGAAAACTCAAGTTTGTCGCAAAATTTGCAACAAAAAAATGTGTTCGTCTCAAAATTTGCAACAAAAAATGTGTTCGTCTCAAAATTTGCAACGAACCTCATGTTCGTCGCAAAATTTGCAACGAAATTCGGAATTCATCACAAAATTTACAATGAACCTTGGAGTTCGTCACAAAATTTGCAACAAACCTCCGAATTCATTGCAAAATTTGCAACAAACCTCCGAGTTCTTCGTAAAATTTGAAATGAACCTAGTGTTCGTCACAAAATTTGCAATGAACCTCTGAGTTCGTCGCAAAATTTGTAACGATAGTAATGTTCATCACAAAATTTGTAATGAACCTAATGTTTGTCATAAAATTTGCAATGAGGAATATAACATTCCAACATTACAAGATCCACGTGGAGTAATGATAGATGTGGAAAGTAAAATTTATGAGGACGACGATGAAGATTCAAATTTTGAGATAGATGATGGGAATGAGGAAGAGGATGATGAGGATGTTGAATCTAATTTTAAGACTGATGATGAGCATGATTTTGATTTTTTATGGCGGGTAAGTCTTCTTTTCTTAATACATTGAATTTTATTTTAAAATATGGTTTTTTTTCTTTAGTCGTTTGACAGCGAAAATACATTAAGCTCTAAATGATGTGACATGAAATTATTTTTTTTCTTTTAAAAATCATGGTGGTAGAGGACAAACTGACAAAGGTGGCTGTGCTCGTGGTTTTCGACCGATTCCTGACTATCGTACGCCTTCTCCGACTTTTTCTGGTAAATATCATAAATTTCATTTTCTTTGAATTTTTCCGTTGATTTATTATTGACTTTACTTATTTCATTGTTGAATTTCATTTCTCAATTTGTTTCATATTTAGTGGCTCATGTTTCATTTTTTGTATTTTGCTTGTTAATACACTATTTTCTTTTTTATAGATAATGTGAAACGAATTTTTTTAGTTTTGGTGGCTTGCGATAGGCTATTATTTCATTAATTTAAATATGGTAAGTATTTTTATGTACTCCATTATATTTTTTTAAAGTTGACATTTTTTATTTTCTTTATTATCTTAACATTTATAATTGATAGTATCGACGTGAGGGGCATAGACGAAGTAGTGATGGAAGTCTAGACTCTTTAGGGTCGCAGTTCACTTCAACTAGACCTTCCCATTCCCCTTTATCTACTACTGCTGCACCTTCGTCGTCCCCTTCGATTGCACTTTCGGTGCAACATTCGCATGTCGAGATGGAAGACACACGAGAGGTGATTACCCCTTGTGTAGATTTGTAAGTATTAAATTTGGTTCTTACATCACCATTGATTCTTTTATTTATGTAGCATATGAATTTTTTAATTATCTTATTTACTTACCATTCTTTATTCGTAATATTATAACAGATCCACAAATCATGTATATGTTATTCATGAGTTTAATCAAATAGTGAACAACCATTGGGAAGGAGAATGGCTATCTTTCACAAGCACTCCAGATGAAACGAAAGAGTTATGGTGGAGAGAGTTCAAGGTAAATTACGTCTTTCAATTCAAATATAAAACTAAGTTTATAATTTTAATATAACTAATTATTTTATTTATTTATTACAGTGACAGTTCACTTGAGATGAGGCGAAGGAGCTTGAAATAAGAAGAATTTTTAACAAAAAATATGGTCATCACATTCGAGGGATATTAAGTCATGCAAAGACTTGTAAAAGGAAGCCAAATTGCATAACCGATGAAAATAGGCACAAGATTTTGGATTCTGGGAATCTGATAAGAGCCAACGAAGAAGTGAGCAGAATAAGAAGAATCGATCTTTTAATTCTGAGAAAATATCTGCTATTTATGCGGGAGGATCAATAAATATTGATGAACATAGAAATAGATTGGTAATATTATTAAAACACAAATTTTTTAAATCTAATTTATTTATTTTATAATTATTTTATTATATTTGACAATGTTTTTTTTAGACCAAGGAAATGGGATCCCAGCCATCATTTATAGAGACTTTCATGCGAACTTTCCAAAAAAAAGACATGAGCTGGAGTGGGGGGAGAGCTAAAGTTGTTGTGGTATTTAATTTGAAAACTTTTCTTTATTTTATAAACACTTTCAGTAATGATTTGAATTTATTTTGTCGAATCTGTCATAATAATGTTGGATGATAAATTTATTAGGTTAATCTCTTTTAATTTTCTTTTCATGATTAATTTAGGAGATGAATAGTACTCTTCTATTTTATTAATATTAATTAAATTTAGGGGGATAACAATGTCTTTGCAATCTAAACACATGACTAATAACATCCCATCTCCTTATGGTAGGTCAATTTTCTTACGTAACTATGCTATTTTCTTACTCGTTGGAGCGGTCGTAACTTCGAACTCGTATTAGTTGTTCAATTTTAATTCCAATGAGAGGATACCTCATTAAATTTGTAATGTGTGATGCATATATTATTTTTTGTATCATATTGTTAACTGTCAATGGCTTAATAATTAACGAAATTTTATATTTTGATTTTTTTTATATATATGATTATATTGTTAAACTATAAATGAACACTTTGCTTTCTTTTTTTCGATATTATATATATTGTTATTCTAATTTCATTTGAAATTATGTAATGACAATGCTTGAGAGATATGATGAGTTATAACGGAATTCGATCGGTAGTGAAGATGCTAGCTCATCTGAGCCATCTGTTGATAGTATAGCTTTATGGGTCGACGCAAGTGGGGGTGCAAAAAAGGGAGGAAGAATACTTGGGATGGGCTCCTTGAGCCAAACTTGTAGAATTACCGGTCAATTTTCTTCCACTCGAGCAGTTGTAAGGGAAGAAATGATGCAAATGAACAATCAATTGAAGGAGCTACTAGCAGAAAAAGACAATCAAATTAAAGAATTACGCACACAACAAAGGCAAAGTGAGGACGTAATTAGCGAGCTACGTGCAAACTAGAATTTTATAATGCGGCATCTTCAGTTAGCTCTCAGTTTAAGTCAGACGACCTCATTTCTGTTTTCTTCTGATAATCCTCCCGATGATGATAATGATGATGATGGTGATGATTTATTTGATAATGATGGTAGTGGTGGTATTTCTTGACATTTCTATATGTTATTTAATGGTAACATTTGAATGTGGTTTTTGTATACTATTATTTTTGAATATTGTGATTTTGTATTGTATTTGTTGTTGAGATTATTTATTGTTATTTCATAGTTAGTAAATGATGATGTTGACAATGTTGATGATGTTGATAATGTGGTTTGTTGATAATATTGTTATTGGATGGTTGGTTGATGGTGGTATTGTTTGATGATTGATTGATACTGTTAGATAACTGGTTGATTGATTGTTAATTAATTATGATGTTGGATAAGAGACAGGAACATGGTATACAGGAAAAATTGTTAAATTATAGACTTTAATTTGATTTTTATTACAAAATTTTCAAATTTGTTGTAAAATTTGTTGTTGATTTTGAAATTTGTCGCTAATTTTGTTACTAAATTTTCGATCTGAAATACTCAGATTCGTTGCAAAATTCATTGCTAAATATGTTTGCAACGAAATTTGTGACCAAAATGAAAACTGTGACAAAGTTAAGTTCGTTGCAGATCAGCGATGGACTTAGCGACGAACCTTGGTCTGTCACTAATTTGCGACGAATTTTAAGTTTTGGTCGCTAACATTTGCGACGAGCTAATAGCGACAAAAAATTTTTTATCGCTAAATTTGTCATAAATAGTTTTTGTAACGAATTTTTCTTAAAAATTCATCGTAAAAAGTCGATTTTTTTTGTAGTGTTTGAATTGAATGATTTTTCTGATTTCAAAGATTTAAATAAATAAATAATAAATCCATTCTTATTATGTTTACTTTTCTATTTTATTTGGCCCTATAAAATTAATTATGTGTTTGTATATACTACAATCCACATTGACGCTTATGGGTATGATTAGAAGAAGCCATTAGTTTCCAAGGGAATAGCTCAGTATCAACAGCCCCTTCCCTCCCTCGATCCTCTGATCTTATAATCTGAGATTTGATTCTTGTTGGAACAAAAAAAAAAAAAAAAGAAGTCGTTATGGGATTGAAATAGAATTTTTAAATAGTTAAAAGGCAAAAATCGTGTGATAGCAAAACAAATAACTACCTTACTATAATTTGCTTCCGTGATATATGCATTTTTCTTTGAAAAATAAATACTTTTTGTATATTAAATTTGTTTTTCATAATTTTTCAATCAATTATAATAAAATAAATTGATTTTAATTTAAATAATAAAAAATTGTCACACGCGTCGCGCTAATTAGGAAAAATCGCCTTTGAACCTGTTTGACAGAGCTTTTTTTTTTGCTTATCTTCTCCTTTTAAAGAGAACATCTGTTAAATACTATTTTGGAGAAACTCTTAAAGAAAAATAGTTTTTTTTTTAATGAAGGAAATAGAGGTTTAACAAAAACTCCTTGGAAGAGCTTCTGCTTCTCTCTTCTTTTAAAATCCAACTTTTTATTTTTTTTTATTCCTTTTATATCTCCAATTGAAGGATATGAAATCTCAAATATATCCATATCATAAATTTTTTACCTTCATATCCTCTCTTTTTCTTTAATTTTTACTTTTTATTTTTAATTTTTTACTTTTTACTTTTAACTTTATTTAAAAACTATGAAATAAATTTGTTTTTAAAATTAAAGTTACCAAACAACTTTTAACATTTTTTAAAAAACTTTTAATTTTTACTTCTCCTTATAAAGATAAGAGAAATAAAAAATAAGCTCTACAGGCACTTAGTCAGGAAATCATCGCATTTGGTTAGGAAACTAAGCTGGTTGATCAAGAAGAACTGGCAAAAGTTATGGTGGTAGGAGTTCAAGTAACTACAAGTATATTATTTTATATTCTTATAAAATATTTATATATTTCATTTTAATAGGTTTGAATATATTACAAGTTAAATAGCAAAAAAAAAAAAAAAAATCAGAAAGTTTGAAAAAAATCGTTACGAATTTCATCTCTAAATGTCCCGAGATTAAGCACGAATTTAATAATATCTATCTAATTTCTGATTGCCGTTAAATTTGTAGCAATTTTGCCCTAGCATATAGCGGCAAATTTAGTGACATTATTCTTGTTTAATCCCTATCAGCCGCGACCACATTATGTCGTAGCTAAAAATGGACCCCAAAAAATTGTTTCCAAAATTTTTCACCCATTTTGTCACTAAAACTTTTAGCCACAAAACTCCTACTTTTTGTTTCCAAAATTCGTCTCTAATGATTTTTTTTTTTTTTGAAGACAAAAGCTAAGTGTGATAAAATATATACTATCATCTACTATAATAAAGTTAGAAAATAAATTGAAGAATCTCGAGTCTAAATATAAGGATTACAAAATTTTGGACTTTATACAGTGATGACACCATCATCCCGGTCTTTAGTAGAAATACTTTCAATTTTTCTACCTAGCCCAAAGACAAGGACTCTTTTCATAGGGGAAAAACCAACTTTCAATTTATAAATAATTTAAAAAAATGAACCAAATAATAAATTGTTGGGAGAGTTGTGTCTAAAATAGGTTTCCGTTTTAATCAAATTTCGAATTCAAAATTTGAAAAATGAAAAAGATTACGTTAGGAGAATTGTCCTTAAAATAAACCTAACAAATATTTAAATCAGATCAGTCAAAATATGATTTCGGATATCCATTAATACAGTTGATGAGACATTGTCCTAGGTCCAATCCGAAGGGTTGGTACCTGAAAGGCTCACACGCGAAACCTATAAAAGATAGCTACCGTCCGATATCCAATGTTCTCTATGACTATCTACCGAAGGGATTTAGTCGCATAAATCTCCCGAATGATAGGATCTCGGTCGCCCCACTTACCGAACGAGATTTATTAAATGGGAGTAACTTCCCCGATTGGGTATTCAATTATTGGTCCATCGATCAAACCCCGAAGACCTTTCATTGGCCAAACAACCGATTGATAGCCTGCGGCTCTAACAATTCTAAAGGAAGGTCAAGTTACCCTAATAATTTCGATTTGCTGCTTAAGAACGGTACCTTTAGGATCTTTCAGTTAATGAAAGGATCTCCCTAGAAAATGAAAGTTCCCATACGATGCAGATCACGATCAATCCGAAATATTGAACTCCCGAAAATTCCGGATCAGCGCAATAAGGAAAGTAGGGTTAAAACACCCCAACGGCATACGACTCTTACAGGTATAAAATATTAAAAAACTCTCCAAACCAGGTACACTCTCTTGGCTTTTCACATTGGGCACTCTAATTACAGGGAACCTTCTTTGAGCTCTCAATCTGTTTTTTTTTTTTACATTCGAAAACCATTTTTTCTAACTTGAGTGTCAGAGTCTCCACCGCCGGAGCACCCTCTGGCGGTTTTTGCAGGTTTCACATCCTGTCGACGGCAACCGTTTGAGTCAACAAGGAGTTGGTATCTGTAGAGTCACGACCCACCTTCAACAGATTGGCGCTGTCCATAGGAAATAGACTGATCTCCCGAAAGCTCATGACGATATCTATTACAATTACTCTCAGTACAATGCTAGCCAAGAGAAAAATGTCAGTGATAGACTTTGACAATAATGATTTGTTGGGGGTTAATCTCCGTCGTGATGACCCCATAGTCATTACCTTTAAGATAGAATCCCACATCGTGAAGAGGGTTCTTGTTGATCAAGGGACTGACTGCCATCTCCTAACTTGGAATCCTTCTGCCAAATGGGCCTCGATCCGTCTCGACTTCTACCACCTACCGGGTCCCTTAGAGGACTTTTATATGAACCCACCTATCCCGAAGGCATCATCTATCTTTCCGTGACTCTCAAAAAAACCTTAATCATGCGACCGCCCAGGTCTTGTTCCATGTGGTGAAAATTTTCTCTCCTTACAACGCCATTCTCAGAAGGCCCAGTTTGGATGAACTAGAAGTATTGCCAAGCACGAGACATATGAAGGTGAAGTTCAGAACACCGCAAGGGGCCGCCATCATACGCAGCGATCCTGATCCTTATATCCTCTTTGCTGCTCAGGATGCATAAGAATCTTTTCCAATCGACGCCTTAGAACTTAGGGATGGCACCGGGCCAAAATCAAAACCCGAACCAGGCAAAGAAACGGTTGTGGTCCTTTTAACAAGCGACCCCAGTCAAACCGTCCGGATAGGGACCAACCTATCACCTTCCTTGCGAGAGGCCTTAGTCACTTGTCTACGACGACACTCAATAGTCTTCGCTTGGATCTCGAAAGACATGTCAGACATAGATCCATCTGTCATAGCCCATAGGCTAACAATCAATGCTAATTTCAAACCTGTGAGACAGAAAAAAAAGAGTATTTGCTCTCGAACGCCAACGTGCTATACAAGAAGAAGTTCAGAAGCTATTAGCGGCCGAGTTCATTCGCGAAGTCAAATATCCTGAGTGGTTAGCTAACGTGGTTTTGGTAAAAAATGCCAGTGGCAAATAGAGGATGTGTGTAGAGTTCACCGATCTCAACAAAGCGTGCCAAAAGATAGTTATCTTCTCCCTAATATTGATAAAATCGTAGACAACTCTTTGGGACACCAGCTTTTGAGTTTCATGGATGTCTATTCAGGTTACAATCAGATCAAATGGCACTAGAGGATGAAGAAAAGACCAGTTTCTTCATCGAATTCAGCACGTATTGCTACTGGGTCATGCCCTTTGACTTAAAAAATACTAGAGCAACTTTCCAACGGCCGGTCAACATGATCTTTAAAGACCAGCTAGGCAGGAACATTGAAGTCTATGTTGACGACATACTAGTCAAGAGCATCACCACAGAAGCTCATGTTGCGAACATTGAAAAAACCTTCCAGATATTAGAACGATATAACATGTAGCTGAATCCAGCGAAGTGCACCTTCGAAATCGCCTCCGGAAAGTTTCTAGGCTTCATGATCACTGATTAAGGGATAGAAGCTAACCTCGAGAAGAAACAAGTGATATTAGATATGACGTCTCCCCAGACGTTAAAAGAGGTGCAGCGTCTTACTGGTCGGATAGCGACTCTAAGTCGGTTCATGTCTAATACAAACCCATATTCGATGCACTGAAGAGGTCTCAACGATTCAAATGGATTTCTAAATGTCAAGCAGCCTTTGAACAATTAAAAAAGTACTTGATGGAACCACCACTACTTTCGCGGTCTGTCCTCGGCGAAGAACTTTACTTATATCTCGCTGTCTCTGAGCGAGCGCTCTACTCTGTGATGGTAAGATATGAATCTACTGCCCAAAAGCCAGTTTACTATATTAGCAGGATATTAAAAGAGTCCGAGATTAACTACCGACCGATCGAAAAGATAGCATACTCCTTGGTCATCTCAGCAAGACGTCTTCGACCATACTTTCAGGCCCATATTATCATGGTGCTACCGACCAATAGCTGAAACAATTCCTCCAAAAAAGAGACACATCCGGTCTACTTATCAAGTGGAGCATGGAATTGGACGAATTTGATATTCAGTATCGATCGCGACTAGCGATAAAGGGCCAAACATTGGCCGATTTCATCCTCGAATATACTTTGCCGACAACGCTCGAAGACAAATTGATCCCAGAGTGGACTATTTATGTTGATGGATCATCAAATTCTTCAGGAAGTGGTGTCGGGCTTATACTAGTAGGCCCGAACGATTTTAAGGCAGAATACTCCCTCCGGTTCGATTTCCAGGCCACCAACAACCAAGCAGAATACGAAATTTTACTGATAGGCCTTCGGATCGCCATTGACATGGGGGCGCGAAATATCAGGGTATTCACGGATAGCCAGTTGGTCGTAAAACAAATCAAAGGAGTCTATCAAATGAAAGACCTAATCATGACTAAATATTTGAGTAAGCTGCGGACGATGAAACAACTAGGCAAAGTCGACATCCAGCAACTCCCTCGGTCGGAGAATGCATGAGCTGACACTCTATCGAAACTGACTAGTTCCGATTCAGTTGCCTCTAACCGAATAGTATACATTAAAAGCCTACCATATCCTAGCATTGACGAGCCCAAAGAGACTCACTTTGTTGATCGGTCCGCTAGTTGGAAAGACCCCATAGAAGAATATCTAAGGCACGATCGTCTGCCGAAGTCCCCGAGGGAAGCGATGAAACTAAAGCGAAAAGCCACACATTATGCCATAATTGATAGGATCCTTTATCGGAAGTCATTCACTCATGCATATCTAGGTGCCTAACTCCCGAAGAGGGGGACTATGTCCTCCGAGAAATCCACGAGAGGGTCTGTGGTAACCACCTAGATGCTCGAAACCTGGTTTACAAATCTCTTCGTCAAGGGTACTATTGGCCAACCATGAAGGTCGACTTCGACAACTATGTAAAACGGTGCGACAAGTGCTAATGCTTCTCCTTGGCACCTCGGCTACCTTTTACCGAGCTCAATCCTATATCTAGCCCCTGGCTGTTCGCTCAATGGGGTATGGATATCGTCGGGCCATTTCCCCTAGCCGCAGGACAGTGAAAATTTCTCATAATAACGAATCAAGTGGGTGGAAGCTAAGCTTTTAGCTCAGATCACGGTAGCCAAGGTCTAGTTCTTCATGTGGGCTCATATCGTCACCCGGTTAAGTATATCACGTGTCCTTATCATAGACAATGGAAAGCAATTTGACAACAAGCACTTTCGGGAATTTTGTGAAAAACTCGAGATTCAACATCGATTTTCATCGGTTGCTCATCCGTAAACCAACGGGCTGGCTGAGATAATCAACCGAACGATACTACAAGGATTAAAGACGATGCTAGACGATGCCAAAGGGCAATGGGCCGAAGCGTTTTATGGTATCCTCTGGTCATATCGCATTACACCACAAAGAGCAACATGAGAAACACCATTCAGTTTGACATACGGAAGCTAAGCGGTCATACCTGTGGGGATAGGAATTCACTCACTCCAGGTGGCCCAATATGACGTTGGACAAAATGAACATACCCTACATGAAAGACTGGACTTGCTTCCAGAGTTACAAGAGTCCGTATCGGTACAAATGACAGCTTATCAGCAATAAATGACACAATATCACAAACGTAGAATCAAGAACCGAATGTTCAGACCCGGTGAGTAGGTACTAAGAAGGGTGGAAGCTACCGGACAATCCCAATCTGGGGGCAAACTCGCTCCTAACTGGGAAGGCCCATACCAAGTGTATTCCGTGGTCCAACCAGGAACTTATCATCTCGACAATCTAAACAGATCGGTCATGCCCAGAATCTGGAACTCAGAAAACCTACGCATATACAATCAGTAAACTCCGGAACTATCTGCAGCTAGAGAAACCAGCTTAGTAAGAACCAAACGATTCTCACCCCACAATCAAAGGTTCCTATCTTTTGAATGTGTTATCAATAAGGGATGAAACTCCCCAAATAGGTGAACACGGTCCCTCTATATAAAAGTTTCCTACCATCGTGTCTAAATCACTTAGATTCTATCGTTCGAACATGTCATCAATAAGGGATGGAACTCCCTGAATAGGTGGATACGACCCCTCTATCTGAAAGTCTCTTATCGTCGGGTCTAAGTCGCCCAAATCTTATCGTTAGAACGTATCATCAATAAGCGATGGAACTTCCTGAACGGGTGGATACGACCTCTCTATCTAAATGTCTCATATATCGGGCCTAAATCACCCAGATCCTATCATTTGAACACATCATCAATAAGGGATGGAACTTCCAGGATACGGCCCCTCTATCTAAAAGTTTCCAATCGTTGACCCTAAGTTGCTCAGTCCTTATCATTCAAACGTGTCATCAATAAGGGATGGAACTCCTCGAATGAGTGAATACAGCTTCTCTATCTAAAAGTTTCTTATCGGCGGGCCTAAGTTGCCCCGATCTCACTGAACGAACGAATCATCTAATAGGGAAGTAACTTCCCGAACGAGTAGGCACGACCCTTCTAACTATCGAACTTCTGACGGTCTAAAAGGCCGGCATTACTCAGCATCTCGATGCGAAGCCTAAAGCTAGAAGCAGATCTTCTCTGACAAGAGTTGAAGAAAAGCATATAACCAGACAAGAGATCAAAAGAGAATAAAGACAAGATTCAAGTAAGTAAAGCATAACATTTCATTTATCCTTATGCAAGAAGTACATTCGGTTACATGAATATGTATACAAGTCCTTGGATCGAACCGACTACACCAAGAAGTACATAACAGGGTCACTCAAAGATACAGAAACCACAGTCACTACACTGGAGAGTAAAAAAACAATAATTTCAATATAGTGCTAGGGACAAGAGAAGGTTGAGCTCGGGTTTTGTCACCCCCAAACGACCCGAGCCCAGTCTATTAACTAAAGACGGTGCGAGAGGCATCCTCCACCGTAATTGGAGGATGGAGGGGAACCCAAACAGATCACCTAAGGTAGTATAAGACGCGCCTTCGTGGGAGATGGACGACTTCACCATGCCAACCGAATAACGGTCGACATAATGAGATCTCATTTCGGTAGTCCCCCTCCTTAATGAGATCTCACTTCCGCAGAAGCTACCCGAACCATAGAGGAAGAAACCGCTTTCAACAGAACCCCCAAAGAGGAAGAAAAACCTCAATTCTTTGTGGGAAGGAACAAATACTCATCATAGCTATTTATAATAGGGGAGAAACGAGCCTTAATTGGTTCAGGGTAGATAAAACGGATCAGCAAAAATAGCACGCCATGAATGAAGTAATTAATTTTCTTCAATTCCCCATGAAGGGGTCACTTCTGATAAGACATACCCACATTCGTGACAAAAGGGTGGAATAGATTAGGACGAATCTAGCACCTTTATACTCATATAACGTATTAAACACGCCTCACCCTAATAGGTCTTTACTCATAGCGCCTATTTGCCAAAAAGGCCATGAGTCGAGGGCAATTGATGGGACATAGTTCTAGGCCCTATCCGAAGGGTCGGTACCTGAAAGGCTCACACATGAAGCCCATAAGGACAGCTACCGTCCGATATCCAATGTTCTCTATGATTATCTACGGAAGGGCTTTAGTCACTTAGATTTTCTGAACGATAGAATCTCGGTCACCTCGCTTACCGAACGAGATTTATTAAACGGGAGTAACCTCATCGATCGGGTATTCAATCATTGGTCCATCAAACGAACCCCGAAGACCTTTCATTGGCCAAACAACCGATCGATAGCTTACGCCTCTAACAATTCTAAAGGAAGGTCAGGCACCCTAACAACTTCGATTTCCTGCTTAAGAACGACACCTTTAGGATTTTTCAGTTAAGGAAAAGATTTTATAAGGAAACGAAAGTTCCCATATGATAAAAATCATGATCAATCCAGAATATTGAACTCTCGACATTTCTGGATCGGCTCGATAAGAAAATTAAGGTTGAAACACCCCAACGGCGTACGACTTTCATAGGTATAAAACTTTCAAAAACCCTCCAAAACAAGTACGTTTTTTTGGTTTTTCACATTGAACACTCTAATTACAGGAAATCTCTCCCTCTTTGAGCTCTCAGTCTGTTTTTTTTTTTTACATTCGAAAACCGTTTTTTTCTGATTTGAGCGTCGAAACCTCCCTATCGGAGGGTCTCCCCCAGTGGAGCACCCTTCGACAGTTTTTACAGATTTCACATCTCGTCGATAGTAACCGTTCGAGTTAACAAAGATTTGGTATCTGTGAAGTCATAACTTAGCTCCAACAACAGTAAATAAAACAAAACAAAACAGATAACAAATTGTTGTGAGACAAGCTCAACATGAAATGCGCCGTGCTGGAGGTCGTGAGACCCATGTCATGGAAGGGGGCACCATGGTTTTGTTGTTGGCAATAGGCGCGGCATGGCATGGCATGGCAAGGCAAGAGCACCACCCTTTGTCTACCCGCCTTATATTGATCAACCTCCACCCTCCATGTATCGGGATCCAAGTGATCCTGATTTTTCCTAATCTTTTCACAATTAGAGATTACCCATCCTTATTGACACATATTTTTATAAAATAACCTACCTTTATATATGTATAACAATCAATGAGAAACTATTATATTAGTTTCAAAAAAAAATCACAACCACTTTACATTTTATATTTTATATAGGTACAGTTATGGTTATACTTTTTGTTATATTTGTCAAAGAACTTCTAAGTAAAAAAGAAAGAGGGAAAAAAAAAAAAAAAAAACGTGCTAGCACGTTATGGTACGAATGCACCATGTGCTAGACGAGAGAGAGAGAGAGAGAGAGAGATTGGACAGGAAGGGCAAAAAAAAAAGGAAAAAGAAATTGTCAAAGAAAGCATGCAACTTTATACATTAAATGTTGGAAATGTTACTCAACGTCAGATGAGTTGGTTGCTTGGTTTTTTCTTTTTCTTTTTCTTTCCTTTTTTTTTTTTTTTTTTCTGCTGGGCCATCTCTGCATCAAATGATTTTTTTCTGAACCCAAACCGGTTTTTCATTCTTTTGATCTTTTCTTTTCCCCCCCTTTTGGAATTAATTTTACTCTTTATTTACTTATTCAATTATCTTCAACCATTTACCTCCTAAAAACACCTGTAGTCTCCGATCCTTCACGCGCTGGGCTTTTGCTTTTTCTCTTGCATTAGCATGAAATAGGTATGATAATGAATCAATTATAATTCAGTTTATGTTAATATTTTAAATTTTAATTCAAATATTTATATCTAATTTTAATCCAATTCGATTTAAATAATTTTAAAATCATATCCGATTCTATAAATTTTTTTAAATATCCAATCCGATCTAATTTGCTCTGATATATTATACATGTTTAAAAAATCAATTCGATTTCTGTTGGAGGTGAGTTATGATTTCATAGATACCGACTCCTTGTAGACTCAAACGGTTACCGTCGAAAAGATGGTAGACCTACAAAAACTGTCAAAGGATGCTCCGACGGGGGAGGTTCCAATGCTCAAGTCAGAAAGAGCGGTTTTCGAAAGTAAAAAAAACAGATTGAGAGCTCCCGGAGAGAGAGGTTCCCTATGATTAGAGTGCTCAATATATAAGGCTCAATGAGCATATCTGACTTGGAGGGTTTTAGGATATCTTATACCTGCGAGAGTCGTACGTCGTCGAGGTGTTTCAACCCTACTTTCCTTATCAACCGATCCGAAAATCTCGAGAGTTTGATATCCCCAATTGATCGTGATTCTCACCTATGGGAAACTTTCGTTTTCTGAAGGAATCTTTTTCTTAACTGAAAGATCCTAAAGATGCTGCTCTTAAATAGGAAATCAAAGCAATTAGGATGTTTTGACATTCTCTTAGAATCGTCAGAGCTATTGGCTATCGATCTGTCATTTGGCCGATGAAAGACTTTCGGGGTTCGTTCGTTCGATGGACCAATGATTGAATACCCGACCAGGGAGGTTACTCTCGTTTGATGAATCACGTTTAGTAAGTGGGGCGACTGAGACCCTATCACTCGAAAGTGTAACATATTGATAAGTTATACGACGTAAGACTGTTCGGGGAGATAGATTCTATCAGTAGATTGGAGCGATATAGACCCATTTAGGGAGGTAAATCCCATCAGTAGGTAGGGGCGACATATCCCCGTTTCGAGAGATAGATCTTATCGATAGGTCAGGGCGACATCGGACCGTTTCAGGAGAAAGATTCCATCCATAGGTCAGGGCAACATAAACTCATTCGGCAAAATAGATCCTATCGATAGGTCAAGGTGACATAAATCCATTCGGGGAGGTAGATTTCATCGATAGATCGAGGCGACATAGGTCAGTTTGGGGAGATAGATCTTATCGGTAGGTCAGGACGACATAGACCTATTCGAGGAGATAGATTCCATTGGTAGATCAGGACGACATAGACTCGTTCAGAGAGATAAATCTTATCGGTAGGTCAAAGCAACATAGACCCGTTCGGGGAGATAGATCTCATCAGTAGGTTAGGATAACATAGGCCCATTTGGGGAGATAGATCCCATCGGTAGGTCAGTGTTACATAGGCTTGTCGGGGAGACGGATCCTATCGGTAGATCAAGGCGATATAGACCCATTCGGAGAGGTAGGTCTCATCAATAGTCGAGACGACATAAATGCATTCAGGGAGATAGATCCCATCGG
Source organism: Dillenia turbinata (assembly GCA_037126225.1). Taxonomy (NCBI): domain Eukaryota; kingdom Viridiplantae; phylum Streptophyta; class Magnoliopsida; order Dilleniales; family Dilleniaceae; genus Dillenia; species Dillenia turbinata. The sequence continues at coordinate 10,826,120 of JBAMMX010000004.1, read as the reverse complement.
TAGGTCAAGGGACATAGGCCCGTTCGGGGATATAGATCCCATTGTTAATTCCATTGAGCACGGTCGGTTTGTTAGAACATGTTGTCTTGACAAGAGATCGGTAACGAATAAATTAAAAATGAACACGGAAAGACAAGAGCAGTCCGTTATAGGACATTATGAAAACGTTCGCTAAAAGAGAGAGATTAAAAATTTACTTGGAGAAGAGCATAGGAAATTCTGGGTCATAGGCCAGAAAAAAACTGGTGGGAATGTAAGGTTCGTGCAGAGACTATTCGTCATAGATTTGGAGGATTACTCCGTCTGATCTATTATGCGACGGTCGACTGGTTGGCTATTCATTCGATCCATTCTCCTATAGCGAATCATACAGATCAGGGGAGGGTATGTTCCTACCTTCTATACTGATGAATTTTTGTAACTTTCCACTCCGAACTAAGAACTTCAGTTCGTCTTTGAGTTTTCTACAATCATTGGTTGTGTGGCATAGTCTCGATGGAAGTGGCAATACTTGGTTCTATCTTTCTTGGAGTCGTCCTCTGTAAAACGAAAAGGCCGCTTGATGTATGGCTTGCTCTTGATCTGAAATAAGACTCGACTAAGAGTCTCATTCAAAGGAGTGTAAGTATTAAACTATCGCTAGGATAGGGGATCCGGTCGATTCTTTTTCGTCGAAGGTTGTCAGGGTGATTGACTGCGTTCTCTTCGGGATAATCAATTCTTTCACCGGTTGAATGCTTCGACCTCTTCAGCTACGATATATTTGTGATCAAGATTTTCATACCTGAGGAGTGTAACCTAGTAAGCAACGTAGCCAACGTGATAGAATGGTTTAAAGCTGGGACTTTCATCATCTCAGTTTTGAATTTATCTAGGAAGCCTCTCAGGGACTCATTATCCCTTTACCATAGTGATAATAAAGAGGTGGACTTTCTCTTGGCTCCCCAACTAATCACAAAATGATTTTCGAATTGTTGTTGAAGTTGGAAGAAACTCTTGATACTGAGCGGTGGTAGGGAGTTGAATCGCGTTAGTGTATTCCCTTTGAGAGTAGTAGGGAAGTGGTTGCACATGACAGCATCTGTCATATCCCTTGAAATCATCATTATCATAAAATGGATTACATGATCACGGGGGTTGGTTTTATCGTCATAGCTCTCCATAGGAGGCAAAAATATATTTCGGGACATCGGTTCCGAAGAAATCTTTGAGTCAAAAGGTGACATACCAAAAGAATAAAGGGGAGCTTCTTCCGTTCTTGTACCCACTCATTTAAACTTTTCAGCTATGAGTTGTTCAACCTGTCTTCTTAGATCGTCAAGGTCATGGTGGGAAGTTATTGATGGCTCATAACTTAGACAAGGCGTTATTCGTCAAGGTCGTGCATGTCCCGAACCCCTGCGGAAGATTGTCCTTCTGGTCTGATGGCATGACAGAGTTTTTCTTACTGTTTGCTCATATCCTGTATTCTGGATTCTAACCTGTCCAACTAAGGAAAAATGAACATTGGCGCAGGGGGCGCGATCGGATATTCTTGAGGCTCAAATTGTGGAACCTACTCTGGTCAAGGAGATTGAGGGCGGATACTAGGGTTATCGGTAGAGTGAATGGGGGCTGCTAGCAAGGCGGCATCGGTCAAGGTGGCCATATGTCCGTCTACAACGGATACAACCTTCAATGCGATTCTATTTCTCCTCCTTAGAGGAATGACTATTTGGTCATCCAGAATGTATGATGAAGTTGCTCTAGTCTGCTCCCACGGACGACGCCAATCTGTTGGAGGTGGATTTCAGTTCCACAGAATCTGGTTTCTTTTGACTCGATTAGTTGCTATCAAAAACTGTTTGAAACCTACAAAATATCACCGAAGAATGTTCCGGCGGGAAAGACTTTGACGTTCAAATCAGAAAGAGCGGTTTTCGATAGGAATAAATGGACTGAGAGCGAGAGAGTAAGAGAGAGAGAGAGAGAGAGAGCTAGTCTCCCTGTGACTTGTATGTCAAGTGTAAGGATTTCAGAAAGCGTACATGGGATTCGGTGTACCAAAAGCATATATACAAGGTCGCCACAAGAGCCATGTGTATCCGAAGTATTATAACCCTAATTTCTTTATCTGAGGTTCCAAATATTTTGGATTCTTATATTCAAATATTCTATATGATTTGAGATATTTATCATTTCGGAAGTTCAGTGATATGGGGAGATCTCTTCTCTTATCGATTAGGTTTTAAATGTTTCCTTCCTTATCTATGAGGTAAGTTTCATGTCGAAATCAGAAACAAAAGATCGATGTGAGATTTAATCAAATATCTCCTTTAGCTAATACAATCGGTTCCTTAAGAAGCGTTTGCTTATCGGTTGAGGAGGAAGAGACATATGTCTGGACTTGTCGAACGGTTTTATGGGTTAGTTGGATTACCCTTGTTGGAAGTCAACTAAGCGATCGGTTAAAATAATGCCGATGACATTCTCTTAGTGTGTCAGGCTGTGTCCACCTTTCGGAGAGATTAATCTCGGTCTATCGACACATACAGACATACCTATCTCTTTGGATCATGGATTTTGTAGAATTGAACACTTTTTGCATTGGATATTTCGAACGGGCCCACATCAATTTCCACAATGAGAATGAGCTCATTTGACTTTCTAGTTAGTTTCAATGAACTAAGTCCCTAGCCGGGGGGCTAGACAAGAGTAAAAAGAAATTTTTAATAGGAGTTCTGTTAATTGAGAATCAATACATGATGAAATCGTATGATTTGTCTACTGGGGTCTAACAATAACCATGAATCTTGACAAAATCAGGAATTAAAAAAAAAAAAAAAAAATCGACTACATATATGGTATGCATAATAGCTTACTCTAAATGCTAAAAACATTGATTACTAAATATGTAATCACTTGTATGACCTGTGAGACCCATGAGTATAGTAGTAATTATGCCTCATGTACAAAAAATAGGCATATTTCTTATGTTATTAAAGCGTTGATAGTATAAGTTTCATTACCATCTATTAGTAAATCTAAAAACTCATATAAAATGAAGAGTATCTTCTTACCAAGAATGGAGTTCGATTGTGAATTAAAATTTAAAAGACTGAACTTAAAGTTCATTTTTTCCCCATGCCTTGAGATTCAAGTCTATAAAAGATCCAAAACAAAGATAAGAATGATTTTCATAAGAGTTAAGAAGATTTCATTTTGGAAAGTTTTTAAATTGGGCCAATTATGGAAACTTTATGAGTATTGAAATCATAATCCCGCTAAAAGAGGTTTAGAAAACCCTAAGATCATGAAGGGTTAAGAGGAGGACCATGGTGCCCTTGCAGGCGCACAGTGCGGGCTCTTGGCGTGGAGGCACGATCTGCACAGTACTGCGTGGCAGCAGATGTCCAGACCTAAATTTGAAAAGGAATAGAGGACACCTGAGGACTTAATTCAGTTTGAGTTGATTGAGTAAAGCAGCCTAGCTAAGTGGAGAATGTCTCCTTTTGAAACCCAATTGACCTAGTCATTGAAGTGACCGGGTTCATTTTTTGTTACTTGGGTAACAAAGCATCATTCCTTGAATCTCTCATAGTCACAACTAATAGTGGAATGTTTACTTAGCACAAAAGGGTAAGTTTTATTTTGAATTAATACCTACCTTATGTTGTGATTGAAAGTCCTCTTTGAGGAGAGGAAATTCAGCCAACCTGAAATAGAGCTCTCTCTCACTCTTATTCACACGTTTTAGAAGAGTAGAGAGAAAAAGAAAGGGAGGCGAATCCTTTGGGAGGAAAAGAACAAGAACAAATCTAGGGTTTTTATTCTTAAGGATAAATAAAAATGAATCAGTCTTTCAAATTTGCACAATATAGGAATTTCGTGTGGTACTAAGAAGATGAATTATAATTGGCATTTAGATTATATATCAAGTTTAATTATAATTTATGAAGTTCGATATGCTTAATTAATTTTACTTCACAGAGACTTTTACTAAAAAATGCATTGCTTGCATGTCAAATTTACTATTACTTTTTATTTTTTTTTTTATATGCTGAATGACATATTTTATTTAAACAAAAGCAAACAACTCTCAAATTTTGCATCATTTGAAATAATTTTTGATAAAATGGACAGTTAGGAATAGTTTTTGTGATCAGATTAGGATGCCTAATTTTCAAAGACAATGCGATGAGAAAATTTTAATTATGATATTAAAATATAAATAATTCTTATCTTGGTATTACTTTAAAATTATATGGTAAACATCATAATTTACTTAAAATAAAAATGACTTATATGGTAAACATCATAATTGAGATTTTACTCTCTCTTTGTGTCTGCAGTGTTATGTTTGTCTTGTAATTGAATATTGTGTCCTGCCAGATAATGTCTCGATGTTTGGAGGCAAAAGAGATGGATTCGGGGGGAAGGAGCAAAAAAGCCTTCTACAATCAGATCATAATTGAGCTGAGGGAATGTATATATGGACAAAGGCTTTTTGGCAGAGAGAAATTGGCTTTTTTTGCTCCTCAGTTATACCGCCTGCCAAAGGAATATATAGCTCGATGCATAACACAACAAAGCCTACTCGAGGTCTACGCTTACATGAACCTCAAAGACAAAACAAAACAAGGCCTGCATCTCCATCCATCTCTCTCTCTCTCTCTCTCTCTCTCTCTCTCTCTCTCTCTCTCTCTCTCTCTCGAATAGACTTGGGAATCTGCAGCGACATTCTGAAGAATAATGTCTACCTTCAGCTCAAGCTGTCTCTTTCTCTAGAGGACACCTTGAGTGAATCTTGCTTCTCTGTATCAATTCTCCTAAGCGCAAAAAATGGGGAAAAAAAATTCCTGAAATCTGATGAAAGTTAACCTTTCTGCCGGATTAATAGCCTGAAAATTAATTGAGCTGAAAAATAATATTAAAAGAAGGATTATAGTTAGATTACTGTTTTTTTTTTTCAGATTTAGTATCATTTTTTCAATTCTGTGGCACTGTTTTTCACGAAAAGAAGAAAACAAAAACTATTATGGTAAGAACCAAACAAAATTGACAACTTTGTTAATTTCCTATATATAACACTCTCATTTTTCATCTATTTTATGATTTGAAAATGGTCCCTCCCCCATTGCTTTTTCCGATATTGCCGTCATCATTTTACGAATTATTCACCTAAGTATCATCATAAATACTGAGTTAAACATGTCAAAAATATATTATAACTGAGCCACAACTAGGTTACTCGATACCACATATTTTGCATAGAACTTATCTTTTTAAATTGCATCGAATTGGATTTGATTAGATTCATTAATAAACAATAATAAATAGGATGAAACTTCAATGATTTCAAACCCAACTCGTGTTGTGCTTCAAGTCAAAGCAGGCACAACCATGCATGCGGGTGAACTTAAAATTTTGAAGTGTAACCAAACTTGCAAAATTCACAAAAAATAATATTCTGTGGGCGAAGACAAGATCCAAATTCAAATATTGAATCTTAATGGTTGCTGCCTATTGCAACCAATAGATGGCCACAAATTACCACATAAATCAATCATCTCTTCTTCTGAACACACACTCTCTCTCTCTCTCTCACACACAGATATTCCCTTGCTTTCATCTCTCGTCTGATGCAACAAGAAGTCAGATTCGGTTCCTCACACAGTCGTATCTGTCCATCGTCACCTCCCGGAACCTAGAAACCTAATCCAAACTATTACTATTATAACCTAAAAGATGATGAGGGTGATTTTGAAGAAAGGAATGGGGACACGTCACGTGCAACTCACACGTGGTGCCAAAATAGATGGAAATCAAACGGTTTAAGTTAAAAGATTTGGTAATGGTAATAGGGGTTAGTTGTTGGGGTTAAAATTTAGGAGATATTTGAAAATATTCAGGGAGAGGGGTTTTTTGTGGTTTTAACTCTTTTTTTTTTTTTTTTTTTTTTTTTGTAACTATCAAAATTTTTCTTCAAACAAACAAAGGGCACAGAGTGCAAAATATGGGTAAATTAAAGTGCAGCGGGGGCGAAGCCACATCGGCCGCAATGGAGGCAACCATATCAGCCCCAGTTAGAGGCGGGCCAGGTCAAGGTCAGGGCGGATGTGGTCCGATTCGGGACGGATCCAGGAACTACAGACCATTTAACCACGGTTCTGAGGTTTTTTCTCAGGCCGTACTAGGCCAGTTCTAAAAAAATTTGGTCGGAGCCGGTCTAGCCCACTGAGTCAGGCCACGCGAGACCGGTTCGATGGTTTTTTCTTTTTTTTTTTTTAGGTTGTTAGTTCGATGATTTTTTTAATCGATTGACAATAAAAATGAAAATGAAAATGAGGAACAATGAGTAGACATAGGATTTTATAGTGGTTTCATTAAATCACCTCTAGATATATTCTTGGATTTTCACTATTTCTCTCAAATATCAACCATTAGATTTATATGTATAAAGTACAATTTTTTTCTTTTTCTACTTCATTATCCAACTTTGAGATATTTTTTCTTGTTTTGTTTCCTTTTTCGAGTATGCTTCCAATCTTTAAAGCAAATCAACGCTTCCAAAGTGTTGTCTGTTAATTTTGTATGTTTTTCTGATAAAACTCGACTATCTGCACTAAAATTACTTTTCGATGGTATCGTAGACACCTAATGGGTTAGTATATTTTTTTACCATTGTGACCAAAATTGGAAAATAAGTTAAATTATTTTTCCATTAATATAAATATCAAAATGATTGTCATTGTCACAACTTTCTAATTTATGTGTTTGTTAGTATAAAATCAATTCATTTAGTGATAAGGATGAGAATGATATTTTTTGGTTTTTTCCTAACATATTATAAGAATTAAATAAACTTAAAGAAGAAAGAAATGATGTAGAACTACTACTATTTTCATTATTACCACCTATATTATCATATTACCTTTAATATAATGCATTAATGAATGGTACTAACATATATTTTTTGTAAGAAAATTATCAACAAAATAATCAATTAGAGTTTCAACACCTTCAATTTTTACACATGAATTTAAAATACTATCTACCAAATACAAAAGAGAAATTTTTTCTCTTCATTTTCCAACTCTAAGCTATTTTTCATGTTTTGTTTCCCTTTTCCTATATGCTTCTAATATTTAAGGCAAATCAACACTTCAAAAGTGTTGTCCACCAATTTTGTACACTTTTCTGATAAAACTCGACTACCTACACTAAAAGCACTTTCTGATGATATTGTGAATACTGAAAGGGTTAGTATATTTTTTTGCTATTGTGACTAAAATTAGAAAATAAGTTGAATTATTTTTTTATCAATTTAAAATATCGAAATGATTGTCGCTGTTGAAGGTGAGTTTCGTCTCCATTGATCCGGCTCTTCCTGGACACGGTCGGACAGCTGGTTGTGAGGTTTGAGACCTGCAAAAAACCGCTGGAGAGTGTTTCGGCGGGGGAGGTTCTGACGGTCAAATCAAAAAGAGCGATTTTCGAAAGAGAAAGACAAACAGACTGAGAGATGAGGGAGGACAGATCTCCCTCTGTACTCTGTGTGCCTTGTGTAGGGTTAGAGTTATTTGGACTAATACCTTCTTTGATGTTATATAATACTTTTTTTAGATTCGTGCCACTGTTGGCTTTGTGAAACCCTAGTTTCTTTGAGAATTCGTTCTGGAATTTCAGATTTATGATCACGAAAAATTCAATATTGCAGTTATTTAAGTAACTGAATTATACGGGGAGATTATTTCCTTTATCGATTAGATCTGTTAGATTTCCTTCTGTATATGGAAGACATGTTCCATACCAAAGTGGGGAATTCAGTTAAGCAATACCAATTGGATATTAATGATCGAAGGAGACGGGTGCGTTTGGTCTCTTTGATAGCTATCGGTTGAGGGTGTTCGGTTCCACCGAACTCCTTATAAATCAAATCGAACAATAGATCCCTCTGATCAAGTGAGGCGACTAAGCCCCTTTGGGGAGGCAGATCTCTTCGAGTGATCGGGGCAACTAAAGGCCTTCTGGGAGGCAGATCCCTTCAAGTGATCGGGGCAACTATGGCCCATTTGTGGGGATGAATCTTTTTAGTGAATTGGGACGACATAGACCCATTATTGCTTGAATGTATTGATACCAAGAAAAGGGAGGCCCATTTTACACAGTAAGGTCTTCTAAAAGAGGGTTCATCATTTACCCCCAACTCATGGTGTTGTTTCATGAGAAAGGAGTCATGAGTAGTGGTTTTTACGAAAAATCGCCAAAATCTTTTAGCATAATGTGCACCCTTTTGGCTCCCTCAAACTGTCTCGGGTAGTGCTTTAAAAGAGTTACGGGTTCAGGCGTAGTGAATACTTTCTCCTCTTTGCGAGCAAACCCCCGTTCGGTGAAGATTTTCACTAAGGATGTCGAAGAGTACATCTTCTCCCCATCAAGGTATTAATGAAGTTCAGAGCACTATCTCTAAGGAAGAACTAGACGAGGTGCAGTCAGACATGGCTTTAAGCAGCGACTTTGTTTTGATAGAAACTATGGATACAGATAGGACGAATAAAGCACCTGATAGCTGTGTCTCAATGTACAAGCAAGTGGTGAAGTACGGGGTGAAGATCCGATATACGTGCCCATTGTCTGAAGTGATGCACTACTGGAGGGTATACCCCACACTGCTTATTCCCAGTGCCTGGCATTTTCTGGTGGGAATAATTTTCCTATTAGGGTTTTGTCGCCTTTGCTTTAACGTAGAGATTCTAGTGATTCTCTTTTCCTTGACAAGATGTAAAGGTCAAGGTTCTACCCATGGCTGGTATTGGTTGCAGACTCGCTCCGATTCTCACTGGAAGTTTTACTACAGTGAGTTAATAGATAAATTTTGGGCGCAGAAGTTATTCTTTATGAAATTTTTGAACAAGGATCTTCTACCCATTTTGCCAGATCCGGAACAGGAACCTTTGTTACAAGGAAAACCCTCGCTTCCTACTTGTCATTCTCAATTTTTTAGATCTATCAGGCGGCATTGTGAGTCCACTCATAGGAACACCTGGGTGGATTCGTTGATAGACGATCAATTGTTGATTCTGATAGACTTGTTAATTGATGAAAGGAGAATGATCACCAGGCCTCTTTTGTTAGAGCAAAAAGAGAAGGAATTGGTGGGCGATCTAAAGTTGGTAGATCGCTCTATTTTGGATATGGTTTCGACAGACAAAAGCATGAGGCCAAATGCTGAAAAGCTTTGTGAGCATGTGGAAAGGTCTCCCAACAAGGAACCTTTAAAGTTGAAAAAAAAAAAGAGAATGCATTCATCTGAATCCTCAGAGAGCCCTCATAAGGAGTGTGAATCTCCTCCAATATCGAGATGTTCATCGTCTTTGGGAATGGGAACAGAGGAAGTAGAGATTCCCTTGTCTGACACGCTTTTTTCTTCTGGGAAAGATAGTCGGGCGAGAGAGGTCCCGAAGACAGGGACACCTTCTGTTATGCCTTTGGGTAAGGGGTCTGTGGGATTACATAGCCCTCAACAGGTGAGGTCAGAGGAGGAAAGGTTTTTGTTGTTTATTCCTGTCTAGCCCTTTGATTTCTGAAAGGATAGGCAAAAAGGTGAATCAGTTGCTGTCTGCCTAGGGGGTCAGAAGTTTGATTGTATTGATGCCGGGGGATCATTTTGATTGGCGGAGTGCTTTGACTTTTAAGACCAGAGCCTGAGTTTAACGAAAGTTTCTCCTGACTGTGTGGACAGAGTCCTTCAATCCCTTTGCTTAACGATATTACTTTACCCAAAACTTTATTGCATTTATTCTTTTCCCTTGATGACACATGTAGTTCGTTCTTTAGACTGTGGCTTTGGCAGAAATTCAGAAATAACAAAGGGAGCGACTGGAGGAACGGGCGCACTATCTGGAGGGTCCAGTCTTGTCACTACAGAAGGCCCTTGAAGAAGGAGAGACCCAAGCTCAGAGAATTTCTAGTGCTTTACTGGCCAAGAAAGATGAATAAATTCGGCTTTCTAGAGAAAAGTTAGCTTTAACTGAGAAGCGATGTGAAGAGCTGAAGACTAAACGGCATGTTCTTGTAAGTCACCTGATATCCGCTGAGACTTTAATGTAGCTATGGGGGGAGTCTCTTCATGAAGCTAATCAAAGGGCTTCACTCCTGGAGGAATCTAATTTGACCCTCAAACATTCTCAGCGTAAGCTATTAGAGATGCTCAGGTGCGCCGAAGTGATAGCTCGTGAGGCGGGGATGTATGAAGCTCTCCCTCCTCTAGAGGGAGTAACTGGTCAAATAGCGATGGGTGAAGGTCTTGCCCTTGTAACTATGGACCATGTCGGACCAGCTGTGGAGCCGTAGTGTCTCCTTCTCTTTGATTTGATTGTGGACTTGTACTCTTGTTATGAATGTTAAATGTGATTTCTCTTCATCTCTCTCTTTTGGTAGGATAGACGTCTTTTCTACGGAATGTTCTTATCCCATAACCTCGTACAGATGTGTCCTCTTTATTAGAGAGGGTGGTAGTTGGGTCGAACTAGGACCACTCTGGGTACTGAGTCTTGCTCAAGATTCTGGGAGTTCAGACGGTATGTTCACTAGGAAAATCATTTGTCCGATATCCATTTCTGTAGGAGTTCTTGATCAGATCGCCTTGATAAGATGAGGAAACCGAGGTTCTTAGGGGTATAGATTGTACGGGGTAACCAAGACCCTTTAAGGAGATAGACTTCTTCAGTTGGATTGGACGGGGTGACTAAAACCCTTCGGAGAGATAGATCCCTTCGATTGTACAAGGCGACTAAGGTCCTTATCGAAGATAGATCCCTTCAATTGTATGGGACAATTAAGACCATTTGGGAAAATAGATCCCTTTGATTGTATGGGGCGACTGAGACCTTCAGGGAGATAGATCCCTTTGATTGTACGAAACGACTGAGACCCTTCGGGGAGATAAATTCATTCGAGTGTATGGGGCGACTAAGACCCTTCGGGGAGATAGATCCCTTTTATTGGATGGGGCAACTGAGACTTTTCAAAAAGATAGATCATTTTGATTGTACGGAGCGACTAAGGCTCTTTGAGGAGATAGATCCCTTCAATTAGATGGGGCGACTAAGGCTTTTCGGAGAGATAGATCCTTTCAATTGGACGGGGTAACTGAAACCTTTCTAGAAGATAGATTCTTTCGATTGGATAGGGCAACTAAGACCCTTTGGGAAGATAGATTCCTTTGATTGTACGAGGCGACTGAGGCTCTTCGGGGAGATAGATCCTTTCAATTGGACGGGGTAACTAAGACCCTTCGGAGAGATAGATCCATTTGATTGGACGGGGCGACTGAAGCCCTTTAGGGAGATAGATCCTTTCGATTGCACGAGATGACTAAGACCCTTCAGGGAGATAGATCCCTTTGATTGGACGAAGCGACTAAGACCCTTCAAGGTGATAGATCCCTTTAATTGGATGGGTGACTAAGGCCTTTCGGGAAGATAGATCTCTTCGATTGTATTGGGTGACTAAGGCCCTTTAAGAAGATAGATTCCTTTGATTGTATGGGGCAACTGAGACCCTTCAGAGAGTCAATTGAATGGGGCGACTGAGACCTTTCGAGGAGATAGATTTCTTTGATTGTACGGGGCGACTAAAACCCTTCGGGGAGATAGATATTGCAAGTCCCTTTGGGAGGAGGCTAAATGATTTGGAATATAAATGTAAAAATGATCACCTGTTGTGAATCAAAGGGGGAGACATTAGCATTCATTCCCAAGGGGATACAGAGAACATCGGGTCGTAGGCCGGGAAGTCATATGTCAGGCAATAGGGTTCATATGGAATTTGGGGATCATGTACTTGGAGGATCACTCTGTCCTAACCATTTTGCGATGGTCTATCCATTGTGGGATCTTTTAATTCATTTCCTCGTGGCGAATCTCATCAATTAGGAGAGGGTCTGTTTCTTCCTTCCATGCTAATGAATATTTGCAATTTTTTGCTCTGAATTAAGAATTTCAGTTCGTTTTTGAGTTACTTACAATCATCAGTCATGTGCCCATAGTCTCAATGATAATGACAGTATTTCGATTTGTCTTTCTATGGATCATCTTTAGTGGGACATGATGGCCACCTTAGGTATGATTTGTTTCTGATTTGAAACAATACCTAGCTGGGGGTCTCATTCAGTGGGGTATAGGTATTCAATTTTTGTTGGTGTGTTGGACCCGGTCGGTTCTTTTTGGGTGCCAACCATTGAGGTGATTGACTGAGTTCTCTTCTAGACATTCGATTTCTCTTTCGGTCAAAAGCCTCAACGTCTTCAGCAGCGATGTACTTTTCAACGTGAGAATAGAGCTCCTAAATAATGGAGGTAGGTTTCTTCGTAATCGAGACTTTCATACTAGAAGGGTGCAGCACGGTGAGTAGCGTGGCCAGTGCGATAGAGTGGTTCAAAGACGGGATCTTCATCATCTCCGCCTTAAATCTTTCCAAAAAGTCCCTCAATGACTCATTCTCCTTTTGATGTAATGACAACAGAGAAGTGGATTTTCTCTTAGCTCCCTGCTTATCACGAAGTGAGTCTCGAATTGTTGTCGGAGTTGGGAGAAAGTTTTTATACTCAGCGGTGGGAGTGAATTAAACCACGTCAACACATTCCCCTTGAGAATAGTCGGAAAATGTTTGCACATGACCGCATAGGTCATGTCCCTTGAAATCATTACCGTTACAAAATGGGCCGTGTGATTATGGGGGTCTGTTGCCCCATCATATCTTTCCATAGAAGACAGAAGTATATCGCAAGGTATAGCCTTCGAAGAGACTTTCAAATCGAAAGGTGAAGCATTAGAGTAAAAGAAAGTTTGGCTTCCCTGAGTATTGACTTGCTTGAGTTCGTCGGTGACAAGTTGTTCAATTTGTCTTCGGAGGTCATTAGGATTGTAGTGAGAAGTCACCGAGAGCTCATGATTAAATGATGGGGTTCGTCGACGGGGGTGATCACAACCTGATCCCCCCGAAAATAAATGACCTTTGGGTTGCATAGCACAGTTAGACTCTCGAGCTAGCCCCATCATATTTTGGATTTTTGATTCTAACCTGTCTATCTGGGGTTGACTAGTCAGCGCTGGAGGTACTGGCGCAGGAACCGCAGTGGGGCGTTCCTGGTTCCCAGGTGGTGGGACTGATTCTGACCGACGAGGTTGGTCGCGAGTAGGAGAATCGGTTGATTGAATAGGTGCCGCTGAAGGGGCAATGTCAGTGCGGGTAGTGGCATGGCCATCTACTGCGGATGAGACCCTTAAAGCTGCTCTAGTTCTCCATTTTAGAGGCATATTCTCTTTGATACTTTTCAGATGTTCAGTAGGGATTCTCAAGTTTGTTTCCCACGGATGGCGATAATCTATTGGAGGTGGGTTTCATTTCTACAGATCTGGCTCTTCCTGGACTCGGTTGGACAGCTAGTTGTGAGGTTTGAGACCTGCAAAAGACTACCGGAGGGTGCTCCGACGGGAGATGGTCCAATGCTCAAGCCAGAAAGAGCGGTTTTTGAAAGGGAAAGATAAATAGACTGAGTAAGGAGGGAAGACGGATCTCCCTCTATACTCTATGTGCCTTGTGTAGGGTTAGAGAACTTATTTGGACTGATACCCTCATCGATGTTATATAATACTATTTTTAAATCCGTGCCATTGCGTGCTTGTGAAACCCTGGTTTCCTTAAAAATTTGTTTGGGGATTCCGGATCTATGATCACGAAAGATTTGATGTTGCGGCTACTTAAGTAATTATACAGAGAGATTCTTTCGCTTATCGATTAAATTTGTTAGGTTTCTTTCTGTATATGGAAGACATGTTCCGTGCCAAAGTGGGGAACTTGATTAAGCAATACCGATTGGGTATTAATGATCGAAGGAGACGAGTGTATTCGGTCTCTTTGATAGCTATCAGTTGAGGGAGTTCGGTTTCACCAAACCCTTATAAATCAAATCAAACAATAGATCCCTTTGATCAAGCGGGATGACTAAGACTCTTCGGGGAGGCAGATCCCTTCGAGTGATCGGGGCGACTAAAGCCTATTCGTGGGGATGAATCTCTTCAATGAACCGGGGTGACATAGACCCATTCTCGCTTAAATGTATTGATATCAGGAAAAGGGAGGCCCATTTTACATAGTAAGATATTCTAAAAGAGGGTCCATCAGTCGTTATCACAACCTTTTAATCTATGTATTTGTTTATATAAAATCAATTCATTTAGTAATAAAGATGAGGATGACATTTTTTGTTTTTTTCCTAATATATTATAAGGATTAAATGAACTTAAAAAAGAATGAAATGATGTAGAACTACTACTATTTTCATTATTACCACCTATATTATCATATTTCCTTTAATATAATGCAAACATATTTTATAAAATAAGAGAAGTCTGTTTTTGTTAATGAGCGGTACTAACTTATATTTTCGTAGGAAAATTATCAACAAAATAATAATTTAGAGTTTCAACACCATCAATTTTTACACGTAAATTTAAAACACTATCTACCAAATACAAAAGAGAATTTTTTCCCTTCATTTTCCAACTCGGAGCTATTTTTTACGTTTTGTTTTCTTTTTCCTGTATGCTTCCAATCTTTAAGGAATATCAATGCATCCAAACTGTTGTCTACCAATTTTGTACGCTTTTCCGATAAAACTCGACTACCTATACTAAAAGCATTTTCCGATAATACTGTGGATACCGGAAGGGTTAGTATATTTTTTTACCATTGTGGCCAAAATTTGGAAATAAGTTGAATTATTTTTCCATCAATTTAAAATATCGAAATGATTATCATTGTCACAACCTTCTAATCTATATATTTACTGATATAAAATCAATTCATTTAATGATAAAGATGATAATGATATTTTTTGCTTTTTTCCTAACATATTATAAAGATTAAATGAACTTAAAGAACGAAATGATGTCGAACTACTACTATTTTCATTATTACCACCTATATTATCATATTCCTTTTAATATAATGCAAACATATTTTGTAAAATAACAGAAGTTTTTTTTTTCCCTAAATGAACAGTACTAACATATATTTTTGTAGGAAAACTATCAACAAAATAATCAATCAAAGTTTTAACTCCATCAATTTTTATACGTGAATTTAAAACACTGCCTACCAAATACAAAAGAGAAATTTTTTCATAATATTTTTAAAACTTTATTTTCATTAATTGAAAAATATCATTAAATCTATTTTTATTCTCAAATTGATTAAATGCATAAAAAATATGACAAAGGCTAGATAATATTGAATGAGCTATTGGATAATAAATTTTGAAAAATAGATTTATATATGTATAAAAAATTTCTAATAATTTAGTTAATATATTTGCAAAATTAAAAGAAATATTATTAATAAAACCATATTCATAATTGAAACTACCAAATTCGATTGAAATTTATTTAAAAGGAATAACACATTATAACATATTATAAGTAGAATTTCATCTAGTGTTATATTTTTATTTAAATCATTTATATTTCACATTATATAAAATACATAAATGTCTCATTTATTGTATTTTGACAAAAAAATTTCTAATTTGATATATTAATTCGTGATTAAGTTTTAAAAATTGTTATGCGACTTTCAAACCATTTTCAACACATAAATTTAATATATGACATACACATCAGTTATGAAAAAATACCATATCTAATATTGATTTTAAACTATGTTTTAAAGTACTAAGGCATTAATATTAACCGATGCATTATCTAAAGACACACAAAAAATTCTATTATTAATACTATATTCATGATAAATATTAATAATTATTCTAATTATATTAAAATCGAAATGCGGATGTTCCTAATGTTGAAAGGGTAAAATTCTTTTTTCTAGAGCTAGTGAATCATTAATCCAGTGACATGTTATAACAATATAATATTCACCTTTACATCCCTTTTGACTATCCAAAATTATAGAATATTTATAAGAAGTGGTTGTAAGTAAGAAATATGTAGGAGATGTTGTAAGTATGAGAATCTAAGTAGGAGAGAGATTGTGAGAAAAAGTATAAGATATTGTAGGTGGAGAGAGTAGGAGTTATATGTAATATTTTTGAGTTTATATATCAAAATATCTCTCAAACTAACCATTTTATAACGGTTGTGAAGGGTGAAAGTGGCAAAATTCAAAAAAAAAATGACCATTGGAACCGGCTAGCCGTTTCTCGGGCTAGGCCATGATGCTGGGCTGGGTCGGTTTTCAGTTAAAATAAAAGGAATCAAACCAGTTAACATCCTGTATCCGGGCTGGCTCGGTCCCGGTGTACCGTAACCCGAGCCAATTTCCCGTCCAGAATTTCATGGGGTGGCGAGCCAGTTTTTGGTCCGAAATATACCCATACCCATCTCTAGCCCCAATGGAAGCAGCCATTTATAGCGAAATTTTAGAAAAATATCTTCAAAAGTCTCAAAAATATCATTATGACCATACAAAAGCCACCAAAAGTTTTAAAAATATCATTGAAAAATTTTAAAATGTTATTTATTTTTTTTTAAAAAAAAAATTATAATAACTATGCCAGCTATCTCTTATGTGTTGTACTTTGCTCAAAGTAAAATAAATTTTTGAATTTTACACCAGGGGCTTTCAACTCAATTACATTTTGCATCGGTATCAAATGAGGTGATTCCTTATTTAGATGAAGTCTCGTATTTTAATTTGCATTAGAAGATAAAAATCACATTTAGTATTGTTAGGAAATGTAATATATATATCGAAATCGATTATTGATTTTATTTTTATATATTTAACTTTTATATTGTTATATTTTTATATTTGTTTTATTATATTTTTATATATATGAAAATGAGTTTTTTATATAAATCCAATTTATTGTAATAATTAATTGAAATAATGAAGTATTAGATTTTAATATTTTTATATTGTTTTTAATATAATTTATATTTTTATCAAATATAATAGCAAAGTAGGTGCCAAGCGATCATAAAAAGTTGAGGCACTTAGTTACATATTAGAGAAAAAAAATAATCAAATGATGATCTAAGAAGCAATGACCCATTAAACAATATGGAGAATAGAGCCTTTCATTGCTTAAGAATAATAAAATGAGTGAGAATAATTTATTTACCCGGAAGGATGGGAGAAGTGAGTCTAATTTTGTGTAAAAAGGTGTGTGTGGAGCACTCTGTTTAGTTCCAATGCCAAAAATTACAAAGATTTTATTGTTTTGACTTGAGTAAAATAGCCCACAAAATTGACAAAAAAAAAAAGAGGTAAAAAATTTGGTTTTTACTTTTCATCCTATCAATTGGGTTTGGCCACCAAGAAATTTCAAACAGGCATGATGATCAACACTGCTTGCATTCAGTCTGCTTTGCTGCCATGTTTGTACAATGCAAAGATGGAAAGAAACTTTTGGTATTAATTAAGGACCACTAGATATAGTTAGGGAAGAATGACTGATCTCTGTCTCTCTCTCTCTCTCTCTCATCTTTTTTTTTTTTTTTTTAAGTTGTGCAATAACTTCGAGGCCGAAAAGCTTTAGAAATTCACATTATTGCATTAGAGTAAAAAGTTTTTGCATTCCAAATCTAACTATTATGGTCAAAAAGTTTTTCTTCGCCTTTTTTTTTTCAACTTTAACGGATCTTTTGGGTTCGGTACAATATATATTGTTATATTTTATTGAATATAAATCATTGGATTGAGGGATCGTATCATGTAAAGCTCCGTTCGTATCTAAAAATTTTTGTCTTTGAGGTTCTCTCAAAGCTAATTTAACTCTCTCTCTCTCTCATAGCACAGAGAGACAACAACTTTTTTGTATAGATTTGAGTGTTTTGCACAGAGACAGACTGCCCACATCAAACATAATTTAATGACGGAAGGATAACATAAGGAAACCCAAAACCCAAAACCCCACCTCTCCCCTATGTGAAATGGAAGAAAGGAATGTAAGAATACGCCAAAAGGAAAGCAACTCAATATCCCAAAATTCTTCGTGACTAATGACACATTCTCTCTCTCTCTCTCTCTCTCTCTCTCTCTCTCTCTCTTCAAGGTTGAACAACGCATGCTTATCATGCTGACACAACACATTACACATGCCTTTCGCTCTCTCTCTCTCTCTCTCTCTGTTTAATTGTGGCTCACCTTTTCAAGCTCCCAACATGGATTCTCTTTGCCAGTCCAAAACCCGTCACTTCTCTCAAGAGATGGTACTAGATTCAACTTTTATACTTTTCTCACATTTCATTATCTCCGCCTAAAACAAACAGAATATGGATCATCATTAATTAATAAACATTGTTCATTTTACATTATTCTTTTTTAAAGCATTTATAATATAGTAATATTTTATTTTACATGGATCAATGGAATAGAGAATATATTTAGTAATTCCCTCTCTCTCTCGGTGTGAATTATATTTGTTTGAAAAGCATGAGAGACCCCACTTACCACTCTTGCAATCATCATTGCAGCTGACATGTTGTGGGGTTTTTTATTTGCTTTTCTTTCTTATTGTTGTGAACTTAGCTTTATCTTTTTTTGGTAGGGTAGAAGGAATGTCTCTTTGCTTGAGCTTGTAAGTTTTCCCTTTTCCCATTTCTTTTGCTGCCACTTGAGTTGGACTGAATATTGGTTTTGCATGAAGTGAACAACAATGGAAGACAAGTTCTTTGGGATTGTGTTTGATTTAACTTTTACTTTTTTCATTGAAATAAATTATTGAATTGTTCCAAAGTAAACTATGGCCGTCAAAAAATAAAGTGTCTCGTCCTTCTTTATGGAAAGTAACTTATCTTAATATTTCGGATCTTAAATAGTTATCACTCTCTCCAAGTGGTAAAAAAAATTGTCTTTTTCAAGATCGTGTTTAAATTTTTATGGATACTTATATTTCCACTCGTCTGTAATCCAAAAATAATGAAATTCTTATTCACAATTCTTTGAATCTGTATGTTGAAATCATTGAAACCCTTGAGCAACCTGCAAATCATGCCTCTATTCGATACGATGACCGCCGTCTCCATCTATTATAAGGTGTCAAATTTGAATACTGTCGTGTCATGTTAGACCTATCGGCGTGCCACATTTGATACAAGTCTTTCCAGAATTTTAAAAACATAAATATATTTGCGCAAGTGAATTTTCTTTAATCGAGATTTGAATTCAATACTTCAAAATTGGAGAGGTGCTGGTAAAGCGTCTAGGCAAACCACCACAAGGTTAGGCTCCATGTGTTTTATTGAAAACCAAGATTGTCTTATGTTTGGTTTGTTCTCAATATATTGAATCGTGGTAATATAAATTTCTCACAAAAATAAATAGATTGGAATTTTTTGGGATCGTATTTCAATGTGTAGGTCTACTAAAAATCGTGAACTGTGAAGTCTCTCGATCAAAGCTCTCAGTTAGGATAGTGATCACATAAAATGAACCACCGCAACAATGTTACGACATCTCAATCTACAATTTGGGGAATCACAAATGATCGGAGAAAATTTCATTCTCGAAATTTTCTCAATGCCCTCAATAATTTCTCACACTAGAAATTATGTGTTTCTCACAATATCTAAATCTCTTTCTTAGCATTTCTCAATTGCGTTGATTGTTCACTCAACCATGTAACTCATTCATTCAAAACTCAAATTGTATCATTGTCACATTAGAAGAGAGGGAGACATATTTTAGGGGAGTTAGAGATCATAGGTTAACCACCCATTACCCTTTTAATTTAAAATTCAAATTTTAAATTTAACTTGTGGTAAAAGCCCATGGGCATATTTTACCAACATCTTATTATTCTCATCAATAGAAAACATTTTCTATTAAAAAAATTTTTACTTAAAACCAAACACTAGAGAACATAGCTGAAAATTAGATTCCACAACATTGTAACAAAAAATATTAGGTAGGCATATCAATCATGGGGATGGTCGAGAAAAACCTGTCAAGACCAATGGACAATTAGTCTAATGGAAAAGAAGGTAAATCCCTTAATCAAAACTCGAATTTAAATTTTGAGAATGAAAAGAAGAAAGCTAAGACCGACAACAGTTTGGATTGGATTAATAGGAGTATAATTCCATATACCAGTCGATCCATAAAAAAAAAAAAAAAAACCTGTCCAGGATCGAAAGTATACATTCCAAATAAAATGGAGCTCATGGAAAATAACGTCAATAGACTTAAAATGTTTTGATTTGGTTTGAATAGCTTTCAATTTGCTTGAAATCAATTTGATTGAAAATGTACATCTATGGATGTTTCTATTAACTTGATCCACACTAATATTTAAAACATTTATTGACTCATTAAATTTGGTACATGAATACAGTAAGCATAAGAAAAGAGATTTATTTCTACAGTAATATTCATGTGTTGACAGAGTGCACATGCTTCACAATTTACTTAATAACTTTTCATATACTTCGAATTTTGATTTGTTGGAAACTATGCTTCCATTGAACATTTTGGAAGCAGACAAATAGTTTTGTAGCTTATCCAAAAATAAGTTTACTTTATAACACTCCCTCTTAAACTTGATCTATTCATGACTGTATCTTCTAAAATTTGTTTGAATCGAGGGGGCATGATGAATATATAATCTACCTGATTAATGGGTTTTATATTCTCCAAATTTAACCTTCTAGTGAAAGAAAGATTTTACCCTCTCTTATTTCTTTATTTTTGGCATATTTTGATAGGGTTATTCAGTTTTTTTGGACTGTATTTCCTTAGTCCTTTTTTTTTTTTAAACACAGCCGTACAAATTTTTTTTTTTAGTACATAAGCAAGCTCAAAATCTTTACGGGATGGTATTAATTGAGATATAGATCAATGGCCCACACATGTACACTTTGAAGTAGAGAATGCAACCTATTGGTACCATGCTTAGTTTACATGAAGATCCTTTTGTGGTTATCTGTTCGGGTTCAAGATCTTCAGCCACACTTGGATCAAACTACTGGTCTTGGGAAGGGGCTTGATTAAGAAAGTAGGGTCCATCTTGTAATTGGGCCTGGCTCGGCCAATAGAAAGTGCTACATCACATGTCAAAAGCCCGGTTTGAGCCCAATAAAGTTCACCAATGCTCCTGACCACCAACTCCAGAAGCCCGGTCCGAGCCCAAAAAAGTCCACCAATGCTCCTGACCACTCATGAAAACTATCACGATGTCAAACACAACCCCTCCCCCCCCCCCCCGGGGAAAAAAATGAGAGAGAATTGTCGAGAGGAAAATAGTAGTATGCTTTAAAAAATGAAGTAATAAATTTATGTCTACAATTAAAAAGAAAAGTTGTTCGAAAATGAAAAAAATTCTAGAAAGTATCATTCTTTAAGTTGGCATTTTTGTACAAGAGGGTTGAATTTACGTAGAAAATTATTGAACACTGAAATAGTTAATTTCCAAAATTTATAGGGAATTTTTTCACCCATTAATAAGAATGCAAGCGGATTGAGCTATTCATGAATAACCCATTGCCCAATTTGTATATTTATGAAAATGAATCTAATCGTCAATGAGTTTCAACTCAAGTAGTACCTCCTCTTTCCCTTATAATAAGATCGGATTCGAGACTCAATGTATGTGCCAAAAAAAAAAATAAAGAATATAATCTCATCTAATCTTAAGATTTGTTTGTCATATAACCTAATCTAATCTTGAATATAGATTTAGCCTAATTTAGTAGATAGACTCATGAAAAATATACCTCAGTAATTCAACTAGTCGAATACGTTTTCTTAGATTCATTTACAAAACGAAAGTTGGCTTGGCTGAACTCCTTTTGTAGCCTACCCTCAACAACTTTGCTCACAGAAACCAAAACGCAAGACCAAGGCCTAAAATAGAGATTGATCTAAGGCCCTAGGGTCGCCATGCCCTTAGAATTGACATACAAGAATGAAAGCTACCATACACTACAAAAAACATTGATCTAGCGACGAAATTTAATGACAAAAAAAATTAGTCTCAATTTTTCAACAAAATTAGCAACGAATGTGACATTCATCGCTATTTTATAACAAAATTTACTACGAATACGAACTTGTGGCAAAATTAACAACGAATTGATTATCTGTGACAAAATTCGTGGATAAAATATTTTCATCGCCAAATTCGTGGCTAATTAGCAACGAATAGGAATTTTGTAACTAAATTTTACTATGAATCTGGTTTTCATCGCTAAATTTAATGACAAATATCTATTTCGTCACTAAATTTAGCGACAAAAATTTATTCGTAACAAAATTCGTCACTAATTGTCACAAAAAAATTCCGTTGCTAAAATCGTTATTAATTAACCACGAATATGTTTTTGTGACAAAATTTAGCAACTGACTCCGTTATTCGTTGCTAAATTTATCGCTAGTTAGTTACAAAAAATTATTCGTGATTAAATTTGTCGCTAATTTGTAATTGTACTTAGAAATTCGTGGCTAAATTCCTTTTAAATTCTATTTGAAATATTTTTAACTGTATCTCTCTTTTTAACCATTTCTAAGTAACAAAATTGAGTTGAATACATAGTAAATGTTACAATTCTCACCAGATTGATAATTTTCGACAATAAATAATTTAACAATCTCTAATAAAATATTACCATATACAACAATAGAGTTTTACTTATATAAGTATACATTTTATCTTGTGGCTAGATACAAGAATACATTGGGCATCAAACAATTTCTTTAGAGATTAAGTAAAGAAAGTACTTATTCTAAATATTATCAATCATGATCTTAAAAAAAAAAATAACTACAAATTTGTTATAAATTTGTTATAAATTTCCAAGAACTACTTTTATGTTATTTATTTAATCACAAATAACTAATTCACTATTAAATTTGTTGTAAAGAGTGAATAAAAAGTATGTTTCATTACAAATTTCATTGCTAACTTAGCAACAAAAATACCAATTTATTGCTAATTTAGTGACAAAAGTAGAAATCTGTCGCTAAATTTAGTTACAAAATAGCAATCCGTCTTTAAAATTCAGTAACGAATTGTTTTCGATTTAATGACGTCTGTCGCTAAATTTGGTGACAAAAAGAGATCTATTGCAAAATTTAGTGATAAAAACTATTATTCGTTGCTAAATTTAGCGACAGATCGTCTCATTCGTCACTAAGTTAGGATTCGTCATTAAATTTAATGATGAACAAGAGGATCTGTCGCTATCCGTAATCCATGTCTCCTCATTTTCACCATTTCCAACTATTGATAGTCTAACAATTCGATGGTCCATGAAGGCGAATGCACAAATCCGAAACCCGTGTCTGCTCATTCTTGGTTCAAAGTTCAAAATCCACCCAAAATTTTCACTCTCCCGCCTCTCTCAAATTAATGGCTTTTCACTCTCCTATGATGAACAAATCGAAGGCGAATGAAGGTGGAGATTGAGATGAACAAGTAGCAGAAGGTTTGAACATGGGGATGATTTGCAAATTGAAGGAAGCGATTGGTGAACGAAGCGAAACAATCGAAGCAGAAGAGTCAGAAAATGGTGCAAATGAAGGTGAATGTCGATGAAGGTGGATGTTGATGAAGGTGAAATAGAAGCAGAAGGTATGATGCTCTCTTTATTGTTGGTGAATTGAAACATTGTCGTGCTCTCTTTTTTGTCGGGCAAGACGCTACGTCAATGTCGGCACTTGATTCGAGCAAAAACAATGGTTGAGATTTGGCAATTGTCGGTGATCATGGAAGAAGAAGACGAATGGACTCAGCTTCAATTGAGTGCTAACCAGAAAAATTTCGCTGATTGGTCACCGGATCCATAACCATCAGCATCGACTTTATCTTCTCTAACATCGAATTACTATATCGGAGGCTTAATCCGCAATTATGAAACAGATGGCTACTGAGAGGCGGCCATCCATTTACAAAGTCTAGGGTTTAAAAAAAATAAAAAAAAGAAAATGAATAATAAAATAATAAAATAAAAGAAAAATATAATAAATAAAATATAAATTGCTAATCTCAAAAATAAAAGAAAAATGGCTAAATTTAGTGATGGATTCTAAAATTTATCACTAAATTTAACTACGAATTCTAGTATCCGTCACTAAATTTAGTCACAAATCCTGATGTTTGTGGCTAATTTTAGCCATGAATTTTAAAATATATCATTAAATTTAGCGATAGATTTTAGAATCCGCATTTAAATTTAGCAATTGATTTTTTATTCATTGCTAAATTTAGTCACGAATTTCAAAATTCGTCACTAAAATTAGCTACAGATTTGAAAATTCTTCATTAAATTTAGCCACGAATTACAATATTCATCACTAAATTTAACAACGAAATCGTAATATGTTGCTAATTTTGTGATGAATTTTTTATATTTCGTCGCTAATTTTTTTGTAACACGTTATTAGTGACAAAAATTTTTTCATCGCTAAAACCGTATTTTTTTATAGTGATATCTTTTCAGCAACTCTTATGGTGGAATAGCAAAACTTAAGGATTAATAGCTAGAGAACACATCATGCCAATTATTTGGTAAAGATTAGCACACCAATTATTTGGTTGAAGATTAGCACAGACAAGGGGCTTAATCAAAATGCAACAATTGGAGATTGATGTGAATTGCTTTGATTGTTTCACGCATTTTGTTCTGCTTTCCATTTCCACATAAAAGGGTATACATACTCTTTACAACTTGATAGATGCTAAATCCATCTAAAATGCCATTTTTGGCAAATGACAATGTGAGGTAAAATGCAGATTAGCCTTCTCATTTCAATTGAATCAGGACTTGTAGATTGTTCTAAAGGTAGCCATACCAGCTTACTATGAAACCAGCAAACTAATGTAAAGTTGATCACATGAAGTGAAAGAATCCATGCCTCTATTTCCCTCGTGTTAAATTTTCAGCTTTCCAAAATGAATCCAGAACAAATTACCACCAAACTCCTGCACCAAATCTGTAAACTCTTCCTTTTCACCAACTTGAGCAAGTTGGTCGTCGATTCTGTAAAGAATTGATTGCTAAGCCCATCAACAAGGATAGTTTTATTAAGCCAATGAAGTAGGCATAGCATATGCATCTTGATGGGACGTGACCTGAATGACTATCGGTGTAGCACTCGAAGACCCAAAGACCTGAATCTCAAACCACAATAAGGAGGGATTTATCTCCCCGAAGGGATTAGCATAAGACGATCATTTGACAAGCCCTCAATGAAAACGAGTATACCGATCCTTAAAAGCGTTCGATAAGCTCAAGCTGATGCTCCCCCTTTCTTTGACCGATGATCAACAAGCCCTTAAGAAACCGATCATTTCGTCCTCATCGACCGAAGGTAATGTTCAACTGAATCTCATAGCGATCTTTGTTTCTTATCTCGATACAAAACATATCTCCTTATTAAGAAGGAAACGTTTAGAATCAATCGATAAGGGAAGTAACTCCCTGGTATTATCATACTTTTTAAATGATAAAGATCTTGAATCTTTTGAATATTTTGACTACGGAATCCCGAAATCTTTGAATCTCCTCACAAGTAAACTAGGATTGTAATACCTTGAGTACAAGCCTTTCACATCACCAAAACCCAGGTACGCTCTCAAAGACTTAACACTCGACACACAAGACATAGGGAGATCTCTCTCTTGCTTTTAGTCTGTTTCATTCCTATCAAAAATCACTTTTTTTTTATTTGAGAGTCGGAACCTCCTCCGACAAAACACCATTGATGCACAAGTCATAGGGAGATCTCTCACTCTCTCTCTCTTGCTCTCCAATCGAAAACCACTCTTTCTGACTTGAGCGTCAGAGCCTCCTCAATTGGAGCACCCTCCGTTAGTCTTTTGTAGGTTTTCAATCATTTCCTCAAACAGTCGATCAAGTCAAAAGGAGTTAGTATATATGGAATCGAAACCCACCTCCAACAAATTAGTATCATTCATGGGAAATAGACTGATTCTCTAGAGAAAATGAATCATTTGTCTGTTGTCACTACTCAGAACATGACAACACTTAAGAAAAGAAGGCCGATTATTGGCTTCGACGACGATGATCTAATCGGAGTTGATCTCAATCACAATGATCTATTGGTCATCACCATCAGAATACAATCTTATACTATCAAGAAAATCCTCGTTGATCATAAAGTAGATTGTGATCTCCTCACTTGTGATGCCTTCTAGCAATGAACTTTTAACTCATTCCATCTTCAGCCTCCAACCGGGTCTCTAAAAGGACTTTCTGATGAGTGTATCCATTCAGAGGGAATTATCCCCCTCACTATAACTCTGGGGACTCCTACCAACTATGCAACTGCTAAAGTCATCTTTCATGTGGTGAAACTATTTTTCTTCATACAACGTCATCCTTTGTCACCCAAGTCTAGACGAACTAGAGGCATTGCCTAGTACGAGACATATGAAGATAAAGTTTAGAACATCAGAAGGAATCACTACTATCCACAGTGACCTTGACCCTTATGCCCTCTTCGCGGTCGAAGGTGGACAAGAGAACTTCCTAATCGATACTCTAGAGCTCAGAGGTGATGTCGAACCAATGACCAAACCCGAGCCTTGGAAGAAGTGATCGAGATCCCTATCACTAATGATCTTAGCTAGACTGTTCGAATTGGAGCCTACTTGTCGATGTCCTTGTGAGAAGCGATCATTGGTTGCCTACAATGGCATGCAAAAGTTTTTGCCTGGTCCCCTGAGGATATGCCAGGCATTCACCCTTCAATCATAGTCCTTAAGCTAATCGTCAACATCGATTACAAGCCAGTCAAGTAGATGAAGAGGGTGTTCGCTTATGAACGCCATCGTGCCATCTAAGAAGAGGTCCAAAAATTGTTAACCATCAGATTCATTCATGAAGTCAAGTACCTATAATGGCTAGCTAACGTCATCTTGGTAAAAAAGGCCAATGATAAATGGAAAATGTGAGTGGACTTTACTAACTCTTGAGGCCAACTCTTCAGGCCACCAACTCTTGAACTTCATGGACGCCTACTCCAATTATAATCAAATACAAATAGCACCAGAAGACGAAAAAAAACAAGTTTGATTACTAAATTTGGCATGTATTGCTATCAAGTCATTCCCTTTGGCTTGAAGAATATAGGGGCGACCTTCCAACAGCTAGTCAATAAAATCTTTGAAGACCAACTCGTAAAAAACGTGGAGACGTATATTGATGACATGCTCGTCAAAAGTGTTGATGCGGGAACTCATGTTGATGATCTTGAAAAAACTTTTAAGATATTGAAACGTTACAATATGCGATTGAATTCAGCCAAGTGCACCTTTGGAATCGCATCCGACAAATTCTTGGGTTTCATGATCACCAACCGGGGAATTGAGGCAAACCCTGAAAAGATACAAGCCATGCTAGATATGTCACCGCCCAAGACATTAAAGGAGATGTAGCACCACACTAGCAGAATATTGGCTCTAAACCGATTCATATCAAAAGTCGGGGAGAAGTACAAACCCATTTTTGACGCCTTGAAAAAATCTCAGAGGTTCACATAGACGCCTGAGTGCCAAGCAGGCTTCGAACAACTCAAAGAGTACCTCATGACCTCTACACTACTCTCTCATCCAACTCCTTGTGAGAAGCTATAGCTATTCCTTTCCATTTCTAACCGGGTGCTTTGTTCTGTCCTTTTGAGACAGGACTCAACCATACAAAAACCAATTTATGACATCAGTCAAATACTCAAAAAATCTGAGGCCAACTATTGATCGAACAAGAAGATAGTATATACCCTAGTCGTCTCGGCCAGATGCATTCGACCATACTTTCAGGTTCATACCATTGTAGTGCTCACTGATCAACTGCGGAAGCAGATTCTCTAAAAAAGAGACACCTCCGGCCGCCTTATTAAGTGGAGTGTAGAGTTAGACAAATTTGACATCCAGTATTAGCCAAAACCCGTGATTAAAGGCCAAGTCTTAGCCGATTTCATTCTCAAGTGCGCCCTTTTAGTTTTGTTCAAACCCGAGGCTACCGATAGCCATGAAAAATGGTCACTACCAAACTAGACAATACACGTTGATGGGTCATCAAATTCTTTAAGAAGCGATGTTGGACTTATACTGATGGGACCGGACAATTTCAAAGCAGAGTATGCCTTTTGTTTTGACTTCAGAGCTACCAACAATCAAGCGAAGTGCGAAACCTTGTTAACAGGACTCCAAATTATAGCAAACATGGGGTCCAAAGTGTTCAAGTGTTTACCGACAATCAACTGGTTGTCAAACAAATCGAAAAGGTCTATGAGACCAAAAACCTAGTCATAGCCAAATATTTGAGCAAGCTGCATGAAATACTGAGCAAACTAGACAAAGTTAACATCTAGCAGATCCTTGGTTTGGAGAATGCATACGCCGACACACTCTCTAAGTTGGCCAGCTCGAATTCATTCACCTCTAGCCGAACGTTTTACATTGAGAGTTTACCACACCCCAACATTAACAAATCTGACAGGGTCCTCATAGTGAACCAGTCCACCAGTTGGAAAGATCTTATAGAAGCATATCTAAAACATAACCGATTGCCAGATTCACCATTAGAGGTAGCCAAACTAAAACGAAAAGCAGCTCACTACGCAATCATCGATGGGAACCTGTATCGGAAGTCTTTCACTCATCCATACTTAAGGTGCCTAACCCCAGAAGAAGGAGACTATGTCCTTCGAAAAATCCAGGAAGGGATATGTGGCAATCACTTAGGGGAACAAAATTTAGTTCATAAAGCTTTACACCAAGGATACTATTGGCTGACCATGAAGGCTGACTCCAACAATTATGTCAAGAGATGCGACAAATGTCAATGGTTCTCTTCGGCTCCATGGCTGCCCTCAACTAAGCTCAATCCTATAGCAAGTCCCTGACCATTCGCCCAATGGGGAATGGATATGCTCAGACCATTCTCACCAGACATCGGACAACGAAAGTTCTTTATAGTGGTCATCAACTACTTCACCAAGTGGGTGAAAGTCAAATCCTAGCCCAGATAATAGCAGCCAAAGTCCAATCATTCATGTGGACTCACATTATCATCAGATTCAGTATACCCAACATCCTCATCACGGACAATGGGAAGCAGTTCGACAACACTAGCTTCTGAAAGTTCTACAGCAAACTAGAGATTCACTATTGATTCTTGTCGGTTGCTCATGCATAGACCAATGAGCTCACCGAAATAACCAACAGAATGATCCTATAGGGACTAAAGACAATGTTGGACAAAACCAAGGGATAATGGACAGAAGAGCTCTACAGTATCCTCTGGTCATACCGTATTATGCCCCGAAGGGTAACCAGTAAAACGCCATTCAGTTTGACATACGGAAGTGAACCCGTCATATCGGTGAAAATAGGAATTCATTTACTCCAAGTAGTTTAATACGATACAGCACGAAACGAGCCTACCTTACATGAATGATTATATCTACTCCCAGAGTTGTGAGAATCCGCATCTACCTAAGTGGCCATATATCAACAATAGATGGCTTAGTATTACAACCAATGAGTTAGGAACTGAACATTCAAACCTAGTGAATTGGTCCTAAGGAAAGTAGAGGATACCAGTCAACTTCAACCCGGGGGCAAGTTCACTCCCAACTGGGAAGGGCCTTATCAGATACGTTCTATAGTTCATCCGGGGACTTATTGTCTCAACAATCTAAATGGATCAGTTATGTCTAGGACTTAGAACTCAGAGAACTTACGCATTAACTATCAGTGAGCCACACCATCTCTCGTGATTGGAAGAGCTACCCACCAAGTAAGGATCTTGTGTCTTTTCCCTTTTGATTGTCCTGTCAACTACAACAAATCATGGAATGCTCCTGTCAGCAGCAGGTGTTGGGAGTGCTCCTTATCACTCCGTGAGTAGACAAGTGTGTCGTCTATGAATACTATGACAAATTGGTTGAGAAAATCATGGAATACCCGATTCATCAAGTCCATGAATGCGGCGGGGGCATTTGTCAACCCAAACGGCATGACCAAAAATTCAAAGTGGCCATATCTAGTACGGAAAGCAGTCTTGGGCACATTCTCACCCTTGATCTATAACTGATAATACCTAGATCTAAGGTCGATTTCTAAGAAAACTCGGGCACCCTGAAGTTGATCAAACAGATTATCTATACATGGTAGTGGGTACCGATTCTTGACAGTCACTTTGTTCAATTGACGGTAATTTATGCAGAGTCTGAAAGAGCCATCTTTCTTCTTTACAAATAGTACCGGAGCACCCCAAGGCGAAGTGTTTGGTCGAATAAACCCTTTGTCCAATAATTCTTACAGCTGGACGTTTAGCTCTCTCAACTCAGCTGGTGCCATTATGTATGGAGGAATAGAAATTGGTGTTGTCCCGGGAGCTATGTCTATCTTAAAATCAAACTCTCGGACTGGAGGTAGTCCAGGTAGCTCCTCAGGGAACACATCAATAAACTCCTGCACTACTGGGACCTCATCAAGCCTTGGGCTTTCTACCGTAGTGTCTATTACATGGGCAAGGTAGGCTGTACATCCTCGACGCACCAATCACCTAGCCTCTAATGCTGAAATAACACATCAAAGTAGTATCCGTCTCTCTCTCGCAAATATCAGTAACGGCTGTCCTGACCTTCGGAACTCTACTTCCTTAGTGAAATAGTCAATAGCGGCTCGATGGAAACTCAGCCAGTCCATTCCTAAGATGGCATCAAAATCAGATATGTCGAGAGGTATAAGAATTGCCTCTAACATCACCTCCCCAATCCATATCTCGCAGCCTCGATAAACAGAATCCCGGACCAACTGCTCACCCAATGGTGTGATAACCAATATCTCCTTGGTTAATGGAGAGAATTATCTATCAAGGTTCTGAGCAAACTGGGTGCTCACATATGAATAATTTGACCCGGTGTCTATCAAAACTCGAGCGTTAACTCCGAAAATTTTCATGGTACCTAATGGCGAAATTAAATAAAAGAGGATCATCGACCTTTATTTACTCGAGAAGTCAACATGAGATCATATATATATATATATATATATATATATCAAAAGGATTAAGGCTTCAGGCATCTTAGCTGCCGAGAATTACATGAATCATTATAGTATATCATGCCTCAAAATAACAATTAGGAGATGAAACCTATACAGGAGAGTCTATCGGAGGGTTACCGATAATCACTTCAGGATTGGTTTGGGCTTCCTCATACGTCATTACAAAGATACGAGTCTAAGTCCTCGGCTGTTGTCGCTGAAAAACGGGTATGGTGTTGCTTCCAGCCACAGTCCGTGGAGTAGTAGACACTGATGTGGCAGGTGCTCTCAACTGACTCTCACGTGGTCCACTCAGGCAGCTCTGACTTGGCTGCCCCCCGAATCCCAAATATGGGCAAGTACTATGAATATGTCCCGGTTTCCCACACTGGTAGCATCTCGCAGGTTCTCTACAAAATCCTAAATGAGTCTTGCTATAATTACAACATAGGGGTTTTCTCGGCCCAGCAAATTGACTCACTGATCCGGCACTAGGGACAAGGGCTCTAGAACTCTGAGGGCGTGGCCCCTGGGGAAAGCCAGCTGACCCTGTAGCTGTGGGGTCTCTCTGAGGGCCCTAACTCCGGCCCTTCTTCTGACCAGGCTAAAATCTAGGCCTTTTCTTTTTCTAGTCCTGGCTCTCCCTCTGCCTACTCTCAGCCTGTACTATCTCCTCAGCGTGGTAGGCCAACTCCAAGACCTCCATGAAAGAGTGGTTCTTCGTCACTGACATGTATTTCTTGATGTTCAAGTTGAGTCCGTCCTCAAACTTGAACCGTAACTGTCTTTGTGTGGCCAGGTCGGGAACAAAGGCAGCTAATCGCTTCAAACTTGGACAGTGATCTTGCCCCTGGCGGAGGTGAAGAAACTTCGCCCTCTTCTGATCCTGCTGGTACTCTATAAAGTACCTCTCGTCAAACTCTCGCACAAAGTCTCCCCAACCTGGGGGCTCTGTAGTGTCATCAATCACGGTCTCCCACCAGGTGAGAGCATCACCATCAAGTAATCGCACTATCACCCTTAGTTTCAACTCATCTTCTATCCCCAAATCTGTTAGTATCCGGTGGATCCAGTTGACCCAATACTTTGCTACTGTAGCATCACTGGATCCACTGAAATCGGTACAACCCACCAACCGAGCCTCCGTGACCAACTAGGTCAACTCATGGATGCGGCTGAGTGCCGAAATCGTGTTGTCGCTTGGGGCAGGCACTAAGGAAACAGGGGCAGTCGAGGCAGGTGCCACTGCAACTGGAGTAGGAATTGTCATAGATGGTGGCGGGGGCTGCATCCATACCCTGTAGGTGCTCCACTATTGGTGCCACTGTCTCAAGGCATCTAGCGGAGGTGTCAGAATTTCGATTGTTAGAATTTCGGCCATCGGAACCGGCTGAGGTGGTACTAAAGGGGGAGTGTGTGAAGACGACACGTCCTCTAGAAGATCAGGTTTAACTCTGCTAATCTGCCTCGTGCTGCGTCTAGAAGGCATGGTTCTGAATGAAAGAACCTCTATCAACTATAAATAAGGAATTTAGGCTAGATGTGGAGTATCTAACCCCCTAAATGGAATGAACTCATTTGCCAAAGATCATCTTTGGGGATTTTATGACTGGAATGAAACTTTCAAATTTATTTCAAATATTGAGGACTTTGAAAATAATACTTGAAAATTTTTGAAATCTTTTATAAAACTCAGTGCTCAACTAACCTGGGCTCTGATACCAAGAAAACTGTCACGCCCCGATCCGTGATCTAAAGGCCATAAACAGTCGCCCGTCACCTTGGACACCGGCCCAACCCCGCCACGTATCCTCAAGGTAACACAAGGCTAATCATAATTTCAATTACAAATATTTTATTAGTATTAAAAATACAAAATTCCTCAACTATATATATACTACAAATAAAAATTCCTTTGTTCCATACAGTCATTCTAACATGATCAACTAATATCCTCAAAGATATAGCGGAAGTTCCATACAGTGATACGTCTCTAACGATAGTCTCTGGAATTTACGTACGTCGATGTCTATCAACGTGTCCCTCTAAATGCAATCTCTGTAAAATTTGAGGGAGTGACGGAGTGAGTAAAATTATTTACTCACTGAGTGAATAATCGTAACATGTAGTTAATAAGTGATGTGAAAATGAAGTATTAATACCCCATATATATATATATATATATATATATATATATACTTTATACCACATTTCAAGAATGTACGACAATTTCAAACACATTTCTCTAATATCATCATCCATAAAACAAATGTATCCAATTTCATGTCATAAATCGTAGAGTAATGCCAAAACAAGCTCTCGGCAAGGGTCTGCCTCGACCAATGACCAGCTACCAAGGGTTTTTCTTTTAAACAGATAAATTACCCTAACCTTGGTGTTGGCGTCGGGTCTCCCCAAGTGCTAAATTGAAACGTCATTCAGTCCTCTCCTTTTCGGTTCAACTTGCCTTGTCCAAAAATGTAGTATCGTATACACGCCACCTAACCATGTGGAGTGTCTTCGTCTCGATGACATCGCAACAATCATGTGACTATCTATATAACGAGATAGGTATGCTATAGCATACGAGGTGAGACTGCGCGGGACAATGCCTATTGTATCATAATATCATGGCTATAAGTACTATCCCCGATTTACGATCAAGGGGATTTAGGTACTAATGCCCGAGCATCTAGTCTCGTATCAAAATCATCAATCAAACAATCGTGCCATATATGTCAAGGGAAAATTATGAAATCCGGTATCTCATGTATTTTCATATATATATTATCAAAGTACATTTCATGGTTCAAAACATGACATATATTTGTCATCAAAATTCATGGATGCATATTAAAAGAAATTTTGGGATATTCCATTTATCACAAAATCGTTACCAAACCATTTAACAAGTCATTTCACAATTATTTCATAAAATCATATTTTAAAAGTGATAGAATATGGTTTTGCTCATTAACTACATGGCAATAGTAAAACTCACTCACTTGTACAGGAAAAGTACACCACTCCCCTAAAACCTCGATACTCAACAGAGTCGCCCCTCGAGTGTAGTATAGTCGTCTACTGCAAAGACAACAACATATATATATGTCAATTCCCCTATTTCTTTCAATAATTTCATCCTAGTTTGATTAAACCCAATTCTAATTCACCCTAATTTGTTTAAACCCATACATCTACAAATTCAGATTTTTTTCAAGATCTACTCTTGCGCAGTCTTAAGAAAAATATCATAACTTTCTTTATATAACTCAAAATTGAGTGATTTAAATTGCTACAAAACGGTAAAAGATAGCCCTACAACTTTCATGTTAAGAATTTCATCAAATTCCAAATGAAAAATTTCAAAAAAACCTATTTCTGCCTCAGTTTAAATTTTAATTCATGTTCTGTCTTGTTTCCGTAAAAATATCATAACTTCTGGCATACTGCTCCGATTTGAGTGAAATTTAGGTCATTTTAAAGATATGACAAATAGCTAAAACTTTGATGTTTTAATTTTCTCTAAATTTCATATAGAAGATAATTTAAAAATTTATATGATATACTGGCCGTACAGAGGATGAAAACAGAACATGTCATTTTTCTGTCTCTTTCCAAAAATCACTATAAATCACATTCTTAATGAAAATTTTCGTTTCATACCTTATTTTAAAGTTTAGGGCGTCAAGTTTATTCAGGAATAAACGGTTTGAAATTTCGAGTCCTACACAATGAGATATCATGGCAAGACTACATATAGCTCAAATCTGAAACAATCATATCTAGCATGCTAGTACATGCATTTAATTTCATTACTTGTAAAGACTTCAAATTTGAGTATTTTTCCTTCCTTTGTATGATCCTTTGCTAACTAATACCCATCATTTTGATCTTGATTTTCTTGAAACCTTGATCACCTTAGCATCATAGTAACAAAATTCATCAAACATCAATCTATACACAATTTTTATTTTATCTCAATCAACTAGAGATATAGAGTCAAGAATTTCTTACCTCTTTTACTTGTATTCCTTCTCCAATGCTCCAAGAATTCCACTTCAACATTCAGCAATCCCTCTTTCCTTACTAAAATTTTCAGCCAAGTGAGGTGAATAGAAAAGAAAATGATTGATTTTGGTCTTTTTATAAACCTAATCAAACTATCTTGACCATTGATTCATTTTACATGCTTTATCTCATCTTATACTTGTCAAAAACTCCTATTATATACTTGAAACGGCAGCAAGCAACCACCATGCATGCAAAAGAAGTGACCAAGTCGGCCAAGAGGAAAGAAAGTATAAGAAATCCTCTAAAATCCTATCTAACCACATTTCATGTATTAATTTTGATCTTTACAAGCAACCTTCTTTCAACTTTATTAATGGAATGTCCTATGCGACCACTAACAATCTTGGTATCCTCTTATCTAATCATTTGGCTCCAAATGTCCATCCTTGAGTGTTTTACAAATTAGTCCCTCCACTTTCTTTATTTGTATTTAGACCCCTAACTTATAACAATTTGTATTTTTGGTCCCTATGAAATTTTGTTTGAAATTTCTTAAATATGTGAAATTTCTTTTAAATATCTCTATTTAAGTGTGTAGCCCTTCTCTTAACCATTTTTGACTTCTTTAGGGTTTACCGGCGCTTGCCGAGAAGGTTTTTGGCTTATCGATAAGATTTTCGGTTTTAATGATTTTGAGGCGAAACCTCAAAATAAATAGATAGATAATTAAAATTTCAGTTTAGATGCCTCAAAAGGATATTAATATATATATAGAACCATGAGGAGTGGTACAGATACACAGTCACCGAAAAATGGTGTTATAATTCCTAACCCCCTAATAAAAAGTTTCGTCCTCGAAACTATACATCGAATAGTTGGGGGTACTGTCTCCTCATAGCATCCTCGGGCTCCCAAGTCTGCTCCTCAACCTGGTCATTCCTCCAAAGTACTCTGACCAGGGGGACCTCCTTGCTCCGTAGCTTTCTGATCTGTCTGTCTAAGACGGCTATGAGCTGAACGGGAAAACTCAAATCATCGCTCAACTCTAGCGGTGGCAGCTCTAGTACATGGGAAGGATCAGGGAGGTAATTCCTCAGCATTGAGACATGGAATATATCATGGATGCGTGCAAGCTCTGCTAGCAACTCAAGTTTGTAAGCTGTCTTTCCAATCCTTTAAATGACTCGAAATGGACCAATATACCTGAGATTTAGCTTCTCCCGCCGTCTAAACCGTATCGCTCCCTTCCAGGGAGATACTCGTAAAAAGACCATGTCTCCCTCCTTGAACTCAAGTGGTCGCCGCCGTTTATCAGCATAACTCTTATGTCTGTCTTGGGTGGCCTTCATCCGAGCACGAATGACATTCACCTTCTCTTAGGTCTCTTCTATTAAGTCAACACTACTGAGTTGTCTTTCACCAACTTCGCCCCAACACAAGGGTGTTCGGCACTTCCTCCCGTACAAGGCCTCGTATGGCGGCATCCCGATACTGGCATGATAGTTGTTATTGTAGGTATTGGTCCCAACTATCCCTGAAATCCATGACACATACTCTTAGCATGTCCTCTAATGTCTGGGTGGTTTTATCAGACTGACCATCCATCTGTGGGTGAAAAGCAGTGCTAAAATGCAGTTTGGTACCTATGGCCTCCTGTAGTTTCGACCAAAACTGAAAGTAAATCGGGGATCTCTGTTAGATATAATCGACACAGGAATCCCGTAGAGTCGGACTATCTCACTAATATATAGGCAGGCCAAAACCTCCAGTGGATAGCTACTACGAGTGGGTAGAAAATGTGCGGACTTTGTGAATCTGTCAACAATCACCCAGATAGTATGTTCCATAACAAAATCCATCATAATATGTTCCCACTTCCACTCAGGAATGGGAAGGGGCTGTAGTATACCAGCTAGCCGTTGATGTTCAGTTTTCACCTGGCCACTGATGCTCGGTTTTCACCTGCTGGCAGACCAAACATTTGGCTACATACTCTTCTACCTCCCGTTTCATCCCGGACCACCAATAACTTTCTTTGATAGTCCGATACATCTTGGTACTACCTGGATGCATCACATAGGTAGAAGAGTGGGCCTCCTCAAGTATAGCCCTCCGAAGATTGTCGTCGGCGGGAACGCAGTCCCGCTCCCTGAATACCAAGAGTCCATCCTTCCAAACTCTGAAATCCCTATTGTCTCCCTTGCGGATTTTCTCAATAATATCCTGGAGTTCCGCATC
This sequence comes from Dillenia turbinata, assembly GCA_037126225.1. Lineage (NCBI taxonomy): Eukaryota > Viridiplantae > Streptophyta > Magnoliopsida > Dilleniales > Dilleniaceae > Dillenia > Dillenia turbinata. The sequence continues at coordinate 10,788,847 of JBAMMX010000004.1, read as the reverse complement.
TAAACCTTAGAGCTCCCGAATGCGGTCAAACAGAGTCAGCCTCACCTCGAATCTAGCTAGAAGTGTACCATGCTCATCATTTGTTAGACTGATTCCCAATGAGTGGAGTCCTATGAGACAAGAGAGGTAGGCACTCTCAAAAGATGAGGAAAATGATGACTTGCGGCTCAAAGCATCCGCAACTATGTTGGCCTTGCCAGGATGATAGTCTATGACAAGGTCATAATCCATGAGAAGCTCCAACCATCTCCTCTGTCTCAGGTTGAGCTCATTCTGCATGAATAAGTACTTCAGGCTCTTATGATCCGTGTACACTTGGCATGTCACCCCATAGAGATAATGTCGCCATATCTTCAATGCAAAGACTATGGCTGCCAACTCGAGATCGTGGGTCGGATAGTTCAGCTCATACTTCTTCAACTGTCTAGAGGCGTATGCAATGACCTGATTGTCCTATATCAGTACACAACCCAAACCCTGCCAGCTGGCATCACTGAACACAACATACTCCCGACCCTAGTGGGAAGGGCTAAAATCGGTGCCGATATCAACCGTTGTTTTAACTCTAGAAAAGTCGCCTCACCACGGTCATCCCAAATAAACTTAACATCCTTACGAGTCAAGTTAGTCAATAGAGATGCAATCCTAGAGAATCCCTCTATAAATCTTCGATAGTATCCTGCCAGTCCAAGGGAACTCCTGACCTCAGTAACTGTTTGCGGCTGCTCCCACTTTATGATGGCCTCAACCTTCTGTGGATCAACGAAAATACCCTCCGCAGAAAAAACATGCCCCAAGAACCCGATCTATTTGAGCCAAAACTCACACTTAGAGTACTTGGCATATAATTTCTTCTCGCGGAGTGTCTACAATACAGCACGCATGTGTTGGGAGTGCTCTTCATCACTCCGTGAGTAGACAAGTATGTCGTCTATGAATACTATGACAAATCGGTCGAGAAAATCACGGAATACCCGGTTCATCAAGTCCATGAATGCGAAGGGGGCATTTGTCAACCCAAATGGCATGACCAGAAATTCAAAGTGGCCATATCTAGTACGCAAAGCAGTCTTGGTCATTGTTGATCCGTAACTGATGTTACCTAGATCTAAGGTCGATCTTCGAGAAAACTCGGGCATGCTGAAGTTGATCAAACAGATCATCTATATGTGGTAGCGGGTACTGATTCTTGACGATCACTCTATTCAATTGATGGTAATCTATGCAGAGTCTGAAAGAGTCGTCTTTCTTCTTTATAAATAGTACCAGAGCACCCCAAGGTGAAGTGTTTGGTCGAATAAACCCCTTGTCCAATAATTCTTGTAGTTGGACCTTTTGCTCTCTCAACTCAACTGATGCCATTTTGTATGGAAAAATAGAAAATGATCCTGTCCCGAGAGCAATATCTATCTTAAAATCAAACTTCTGGACTAGAGGTAGTCCGGGTAGCTCCTCAGGGAACATATCAGCAAACTCGTGCACCATTGGGACCTCATCAAGCCTTGGGCCTTCTACCGTGGTTTCTATTACATGGGTAAGGTAGGCTGTACATCCTCGGCGTACCAACCGCCTAGCCTCCAGTGCTGAAATAACACATCGATGTAGTACCCATCTCTCTCCCGCAAATATCAGTAATGGTTGTCCCGACCTTCAAAACTCTACTTTCTTAGTGAAACAGTCAACAGCGGCTTGGTGAAAACTCAACCAGTCCATTCCTAAGAAGGCATCAAAATCAGATATGTCGAGAGGTATAAGATCTGCCTCTAACATCACATCCCCAATCCATATCTCGCAGCCCTAGTAAACAGAATCTCGGACCAACTGCTCACCCAATGGTGTGATAACCAATATCTCCTCGGTCAATGCAGAGAGTTGTCTATCATGGAGCTGAACAAACTAGGTGCTCACATATGAATAATTTGACCCGGTGTCTATCAAAACTCGGGCGTTAATTCCAAAGAATTTCATGGTTCCTAATGGTGAATTTAAATAAAAGAGAATTATCAACCTTTATTTACTAGGGAAGTCAACATGAGATCATATATATAAATATATAAATATATATATATATATATATATATCAAAAGGATTGAGGCTTCTAGCATCTTAGCTGTCGAGAATTACATGAGTCATCATAGTATATCATGCCTCAAAATAACTATTAGGAGATGAAACCTATACAAGAGAGTCTATCAGAGGGTTACCGGTAATCACTTCAGGATTGGTTTGGGCTTCCTCGTGCGTCATTACAAAGACGCAAGCCTGAGTCCTCAACTGCTGTCACTGAGGAAGGGGTATGGTGTTGCTTCTGGCCACAGTCCGTGGAGTAGTAGGAACTAATGGGGTAGGTGCTCTCTGCTGACTCTCGTGTGGTCCACTCGGGCGGCTCTAACTTGGCTGCCCCCCGAATCCCAAATCTGGGCAAGTGCTACGAATATGTCCTGGTTTCCCACACTAGTAGCATCTCGCAGGTTCTTTTCAGAATCCTGAATGAATCTTGCCACAATTGCGGCTAGGGGCTTTCTCGGCCCAGCAAACTGACTCAATGATCCACACTAAGGGAGGGGGCTCTAGAACTCTGAGGGCGTGGCCCCTGGGGAAAGCCAGCTGACCTTGTAGCTGTGGGATCTCTCTAAGGGCCCTGACTCCGACCCTTCTTCTGACCAGAGTGAAATCTAGGTCTTTTCCTTTTCTGGTCTCGGCTCTCCCTCTACCTACTCTCAACCTATACTATCTCCTCAGCACGGTAGGCCAACTCCAAGACCTCCTTGAAGGAGTGGTTCTTCATCACTAACATGTATTTCTTGATGTTCAAGTTGAGTCCATCCTCAAACTTGAACCGTAACTGTCTTTGTGTGGCCAGGTTGGGAACAAAGGCGGCTAATCTCCTCAACTCTGCCTCAAACTCGGACACTGATCTTGCCCCCTAGCAGAGATAAAGAAACTCTGCCCTCTTCTGATCCTGCTGGTACTCTATAAAGTACCTCTCATCAAATTCTTGCACAAAGTCTCCCCAACCTGGGGGCTCTGTAGAGTTATCAACCATGGTCTCCCACCAGGCAAGAGCATCACCATCAAGTAGTTGCACTATTACCCTCAGTTTTAACTCGTCTTCTAGCCTCAAATCTGTCAGTATCCGGCGGGTCTGGTTGACCCAATGCTTTGTTGCCGTAGTATCACTGGATCAGTTGAAATCGGTACAACCCAACAACCGAGCCTCCTTAACCAACTAGGTCAACTCGTGGATGCAACGGAGTGTCGGAATCGTGTTGTCACTTGGGGTAGGCACTGAAGAAATAGGGGCAATCGGGGTAGGTGCCGCTGTAGCTGGAGTAAAAACTGTCGTAGATGGTGGCGGGGGCTGCATCCGTACCCCGTAGGTGCTCCACCATTCATGCCACTGTCTCAAGGCATCTAGCGGAGGTGTCGGAATTTTGGCTATTGGAATTTCGGCCATCGGAACCAGCTGAGGTGGTATTGGAGGAGGTGCGTGTGAAGACGACACGACCTCTGAAGCAGCAAGTGTAACTCTGCTAATCTATCTCGTGCTACGTCTAGAATGCATGGTTTTGAATGAAAGAACTTCTATCAGCTATAAATAAGTAATTTTGGCTAGATATGGAGTATCTAACCCCCTAAATGGAATGAACTCATTTGCCTAAGATCATCTTTAGGGATTTTATGACTGTAAGAAAACTTTCAAATTTATTTCAAATATTGAAGAATTTGAAAACAATACTTGGAAAATTTTGAAATCTTTCATAAAACTCAGCGCTCAACCAACCTGAGCTCTGATACCAAGAAAACTGTCACGCCCCGATCTGTGATCCAGAGGCCGTGAACAATGAAAGTTCCTTTGTTTCATACAGTCATTCTAACATGATCAACTAATATCTTCAAAGATACAGTGGAAGTTCTATACCGTGATACGTCTCTAATGATAGTCTCTGGAATTTACGTACGTCGATGTCTATTAACGTTCCCTCTAAATACTATCTATATAAAATTTAAGGGAGTGAGGGGTGAGTAAAATTATTTACTCAGTGAGTGAATAATCGTAACATGTAGTTAATAAGTGGTGTGAAAATTGAGTATTAATACCATATATATATATACTTCATACCATATTTCAAGTATGTATGACAATTTCAAATACATTTCTCTAACATCATCATCCATAAAACATATGCATCCGATTTCATGTTATAAATCATAGAGTCATGCTAAAACAAACTCTCGGTAAGGGTCTGCCTCGACTAATGATGAGTCACCAATGGTTTTTCTTTTGAACGGATAAACGACCCTAACCTTAGCATTGGCGTCGGGCCTCCCCAAGTGCTAGACTGAAATGTCATTTAGTCCTTCCCTTCTCGATTCAACTTGCCTTGTCCAAAAATCTAGTATCGTATACACGCCACCTAACCATGTGGAGTGTCTGTGTCTCGATGATATCACAATCGTGCGACTATCTATATAACAAGACGGCTCTGCTATAGCATACGAGGCAAGACTGAGTGGGACAACACTTATTGCATCATAATATCATGACTATAAGAACTATCCCCGATCTACGATCAAGAGGATTCAGGTACTAATGCATGAGCACCTAGTCCCGTATCAAAATCATCAATCAAACAATCGTGCCATATATGTCAAGGGAAAATTATGAAATCCGGTATCTCGTGTATTTCCGTATATATATCATCAAAGTACATTTCATAATTCAAAACATGGCACATATATTTTTCATCAAAATTCATGGAGAAATTTTAGGATACTCTATTTATCACAAAATCGTTACCAAACCATTTAACAAGTCATTTCACAATTATTTCACAAAATCATATTTTAAAAGCGATAGAATATGGTTTTACTCATTAACTACATAGCAAAAGTAAAACCCACTCACTTATATGGGAAGGGTACACCACTCCCATAAAACCTCGATACTCAACAGAGTCACCCACCGAGTGTAGTATAATCGTCTACTCCTAAGACAACAACATATATATTTGTCAATCCCCTTATTTCTTTTAATAATTTCATCCTAGTTTAATTAAGCCCAATTCCAATTCACTCTAGTTTGTTTAAACCCATACATCTACAAATTTAGATTTTTTTCAAGTTCTACTCTTGCGCAATCTTAGGAAAAATATCATGACTTTCTTTATATAACTCGGAATTGAGTCATTTAAATTGCTATAGAACGGTAAGAGACAGCCCTACAACTTTCATGTTAAGTATTCATCAAATTCCAAATGAAAAATTTCAGAAAAACCTATTTCTGTCTCAGTTTAAATCTTAGTTCATGTTCTGTCCTGTTTCAATAAAAATACCATAACTTCTAGGACACTACTCTGATTTGAGTGAAATTTAGTTCATTTTAAAGATAAGACAGAGAGCTAAAACTTTGATGTTTTAAGTTTATCTAAATTTCATACAGAAGATATTTTAAAAATTTATACAATATACTGGCCGTACAGAGGATAAAAAACAAAACATATCATTTTGCTGTCCCTTTCCAAAAATCACTATAAATCACATTCTTAATGGAAATTTTCGTACCATACCTTATTTTAGAGAAAATGATTGGTTTTGTTCTTTTTATAAATCTAATCAAACTATCTTGACCCTTGATTCATTTTGCATACTTTATCTCATCCTACACTTGTCAAGATTTCTCTTATGTACTTGAAATAGCAGCAAACAACCACCATGCATGCAAAAGAAGTGTCCAAGTAGGCCAAGAGGAAAGAAAGTACAAGAAATCCACTAAAATTCCATCTAATCATATTTCATGCATTAATTTTGTTCTTTACAAGCAACTTTTTTCCAACTTTGTTAGTGGAATGTCCTATGTGACCACTAATAGTCTTGGTGTCCTCTTGTCCAATCATTTGGCTCCAAATGTCCATCCTTGAGTGTTTTGCAACTTAGTCCCTCCACTTTTCTTATTTACATTTAGACCCCTAACCTTTAACAATTTGTATTTTTGTCCCTATGAAATTTTGTTTGAAATTTCGTTTGAAATTTCTTAAATATGTTAAATTTCATTTAAATATCTCTATTTAATTGTGTAGGACTTCTCTTAGCTATTTTTTACTTCTTTAGACTTTGTCGGCGCTTACCGAAAAGGTTTTTGACTTACCGATAAGATTTTCGATTTTAGCGATTTTGAGACGAAATCTCAAAATAAATAAATAGATAATTAAAATTTTAATTTAGATGCCTCAAAAGGAAGTTAACATATATATGTATAGAATTATGAGGAGTGGTATATGATACACAGTCATCAAAAAATGGTGTTACAGTCTGCCTAACTTATTTATTGTTATTTTAGCATTTTTTGGTTTTTCCTTTATATTACTTTTAAAACTACTAATTTCTAAATCATTTTCTTCTATTTCTACATTATTATTTTTTGCTTGGTAATCTGTAAAAGTTATACTAAATCTATCATTATTTTCATATATTATTGAATTAGTTGATTCTAGAATTTCTTGCTTATTAAAAGAATCTAAGTTTCATTCTAAACATACATTAATTTCACTACTAAATTTGAATGCGGTAAAACTCTAATTCATTCACTTCCTAATAATATATAAACCATCTCTAAATTGAACTTGTATTTTACATTACTTGTATTGCTTAGTTTTTCTAAAAACGCTACACATACTAACAAATTATTGTTATTTGATAACATTTTATACCCTTTAGTTTTTATACCTATTTTGATACTTTCTTTAAATTCAGAAGTCTTTATTAAAAAATTTGATAAAAAAGTAAATAATTTCTTCAAGATTATTCATATCTATTTCAAAAGTTTTTAAAATACTTTGTTTTAAATCTACAAATCTATTATCGTACAATACTATCATTACTTTGTTCCTAAATTTTCTCTATGTTGTCCTTTAATTCTTACAATTATGCTTCCTAAGTGAATTTTTTTTAACCCTTATTGTTTTAAATTATTAGAAGTTTATATTTCTAAAAGTTCTATACTTATTTGTTCATTATTATTAGTACAACTAATAAATCTTTCGCTATAATGTTTTATGAATTTTTCTTTTGCTAAAAAATTACATTTCTCATATAATTTACTAGTCTTTATTTGGTCTAATTTATTTTTTACAAAAAATTTCTATCTTACTTTCTATATCTATTAATTCTTTTAAGTTATTTATTTCTTTTCCTTTACTTCTATTTCTAAATAAATTTTTTACTTTATTTGTTACACAGAGCTTAATTCGGAATTCGCCGTTCACTAGTATTTCCAACGAGCTTCTACAGGTGGTGTTTTCTTTCCTTTAGTTTTTAGGTCTAATTTCTTGTTAAAATTTTCTATTAAATTTTCTAATCCTTTATCTTCTTGTTTTTTAATTTTTTCTTTTTCTAAAATTCTTACTATAGTTTCTAACTTATCTAATTTATAATGAACTTTTATAAAGAATCCTAATATTACGTTAAAGATTCTATGATAGTTTTTATCAGTTTTACTAATTAGTTCGTTTGAATTAAAACTTAAAGGATCAGGATGAAATTTCTTACAATATTCTAAAATTTGTACATAACCTAAATTAACTTCTAAAAAGTTGTCTATATTACTCATTCAAGAACTAATTTTTTAATTTCTTTTACTACTTGTATTTTTTCTAATACTACTTTTTCTAAGTCTCTAGCTTTTTTTTCTATTCTATTTACTGTATTAAATACTGAAATTTCTATTTGTTTTGGTTCTTGTAGTTTTAATTCCTTCAAATGTTCTAAATACTTTACTCTTTTTAATATTTCTAAATTTTGATTTTTAATATAATCTAACTTATCGTTTATTTCTTTGATTTGTTTATTTTTATTTCGGATTATTTCTAAAATCAATTTTTCTATTTGAATATTTCTAGATTTCTCTTGTTCTAAAGACTCTATTAAAGTTTTTACCAAATCTATTAAAATATCTAGTTTATCTTTCATAGACAATGAAGAATGTCTGAACTTAAAAAGCTAACTTTTTTAACCTCTCATTTACCAATTTCTTTCTATGAAGTTGTCTTTGAATCAAATAAATTTGTTTAATGATTAATTTTTCGGAATGATTAGGATAATTGAACCAGCTTTCCAATTCAATTCTAAGATTCTTAAGTTTAATTTTACTTTCTAGATTTAGATTGTTAAGTTTTCTATATTCTAAAAATATTCATAATTTTGTTAAAACTTTTAATTCTTGATTAATTTCTTTTAATTTAGATTGAGTGACTATAATTGATTTTTCTATATACTTATGAAGAGGAACAGATTTATGATTTTTATGGCCTTCTAAAAGATATTCTAACCTAATTGTTAACTGCTTATGACGAAATTTTAAATTTTCTAATATTTTACACGTTAAATTAAACAGTTTTTTGCTTTGATACCAAAAAGAGGGGGCACCTGACACTTTTTTTCGAGTGAAAGCTTCTCATTGCATTCCTTGGAAATTCATCGCTGAGTACTTTTCCTTATCTTGTGTCTTGTAAAGCAGGTGACGGATTTCATGTTCTTTTTTCCGGGAGAAACCTTGGATTAGGGACTTTCCTCTGTTTATTACTTCCACTTGATCCTATAAGTCATCTAGATTTCTTTCAGCTCTTATCAAGGGCTTTTATAATTGGGAGGACATCGATATTTTGGAGTTTTTACTTTTTAAGAAATCCCAATGACAGGGAGGTTGTAAAGTTTTAAGAATCCTAATGCAAGAATCCCCGTCACCAGAACTATCAAAAGCTTAACAGCAATTGATTTCGAACAAAGACTATAAGTGTCCATTCAGGATAGGGTTTTACAGAATCTAGATAGAAAACTTAAACTAATAGGAAACAGACTGTAAGTTTCCCTATGCCTTGAAATTATAGTACTAAAATGTTGCTTTACACAGCACGCCTCAGGCCATGGGCATTTTAACTTTCATGTTTTGATAAAAATGGAAACCTTAAATCCTTTGGAAAGATTCGACAATAAGCAATTATGGGTGACACAACAGAAAACAACTTCTATAAGTAATTTTGGGTTCACTTGACTACTACACCTAGAAATGCCTCATGTGTTCCAATGCCAAACGAAATTCCAGCTTGGATCATAAGTTTCTGTAATTTCTTCTATAACCATTCAAAATTCTAAAAAGAACAGTTATCAATCGAGAGAGAATCACTTTATTTGTAAAATTATTCAGATGTCAAATATATTTTACCATGAATGTTCAAAATTTCGTTCCAACTATTTTGCCGTTATCCATCTTTGACCTCTAGCTTGCTTTTAGAATCTCATTCTCCTTCCTTAATTTCATGAGTTTCTGCCTCGGTGCTTCAATATGCCAATATGTTGTTGAATTGCTTTGCCTCTCTTCCAGTTTTATTTTGCTACTCAATACTGCCAAATGCCAAAAGAGATTCTGGGTATATACAAAACAGAAGTGGAAAGTCATGGCATAAAATACAAATCAGATATAGAAAAGGTATAGCCTCATTCTCCCAAGATTTTAGAATCAGTAGTGCAAGCACAAATTTTTAGAAGTATGGATTGTCAATGTTTTCAAGAAATGACACAGGAAAATGGATTGTAAGGGTATTTGTTGATCCTACCATCAAATATTATTGTCATTCACCAACCCATAAAGGCTGGGGAGTTTCAATTGACTCACGCTCATTCTCCAGATTCTGGAGCTTCTTAGTCAGTTCCTTTTTCTCTTCCTGTTCAATCAGGAGACAGTCCCTCAGGTCATTCATCTCAAGTTCATCTGACATAGTTCAAAACAACAAATTCAGCATCCATCAAGATGAAAACACTCCACACAAGAAACTCTCATTTAATTGGAGCTTCAATAAAACTAACATTTGGATTCCAAGTTATTTTGAAGTTGCTCCAACTGATCTTTTACAAATTTCAAATTGGCCTTGTATAGTGCTAGAGCTTGGTGAAGGTTATTTATGATAGTTTCATTTGCTTCCGTTTGAACCAGCAAGCTGCTGATGAAATGAAAATGGAATCCCTAATCAAAACACATGCATACGCACAAGTGCATGTACAAATTGAGTTGAGATTTACATTAGTACATAGGAGAAGGAATTACCTGATTTGAGTCTATAAATTTTGAGCTGTTGCTGCATGTTCATGTTTTAATAACTTAAGTTCCTTCCTGTGCTCCTGCTTGCAGATTTCTTAATCGCTTATTCAAAAAAGTAAATGATTACTGAAGTCATGACATTACAGATTTTGATTTTCAAGCCAGTTTTTAATATAAAAAAAGGGGGAGGAAGAAAAAAAAAAAACTGTACTTCTTTCCTTATCCAACAATTAATGCAAGCAGGAATTTAAGAAGGGGAGACATCAACCAAAACAACAAGATTTCAGGCTACTTCATGTTCCTCTTTCTCAATTAGTAAAGAAACAGCTTACATCTTCTTTAAGGAGACATTTACCATTCACTCTCTTCAGTTCCTCTTTCAAGCTTTGGCAACTGGTTCTCTGCTCAAGCTATTATCTCAAGAAGTATGAAACATGGTAAAGTGAATAAGGGCATAACCATGCTAAGACTACTAGGAATCAGCTCATTCAATTGTTTTGAGCTTCGAAATTTAATAAAAAGTCAATTTGTTCAAGGATTCTGTATACACCTTCCTCAGTTGATCATTCTCTGGAAAACAAGAGATGAGTCATTTCCATATGTATATTTCATAAAAACCAGGATTAGGAAGATCCCTTTAACAGATAGAAACATAAATCAGTAACAAGGGCGGAAAAGTGCAGAAAAACAAATGTAATGCAACTAATTTCACCATCCTTCTAACATAGCCAAAAAAAAAAAAAGAAAATGTTACCACTATTTCATTTACTAAGTGGATTTCTTGTAAAAGATTTTACTTCAAGCAATTTGGTTTTATTCGAGACTAAAGTTGAAAACCTCTCACCAAGAAGGGGAAAAAAATTCAATAAATCTTATTGGCACAGCCAAAAAAGTCAATTGAAGCTTGTATAAACCAACCGATTAATTTGGGGCCAGCTCCAATTGCAACGTAATATACTTCTATTTTTAGTTTTTAATAGAAAAGAGAGAATGTATATATAAAAAGCAGAAAGATGTGCAAAGGATATACAACATACAAGGGAGAGAAAATTAATTTTATAACTGCCATAATTTTAAAATATATATATATATGGCTGAACAGAAACATCTGTTTTGTCAGCATGAGTGGGAGCATATTAGTATGCTTGTTTCTTGCGGTACATTCCCCCTCCGTGGCACAACTCACTACGAATAAATTTTGAGGGCACCCAATGGATAAGGACAAGAGAACGGACTAAATTCCATGCACTCTTTTCCACTTGAAATGTAAATGATGATGATTGAATGTCTCAACCTCTTTGTAACAAGGAAGATATTTTTTCAGTACCACTTTTCACCTTTTAACCAACAAATTATCCTGAGTCAAAATGTGACCCCAAGCTGCATCATGGGTGAAGGAAACCAGTTTTAAATGGCACATGATTTCCACACTACTTTCCAAGGAAAAGAATCACTCTCTACGTCTCCTCTACACCAACATAAAAGTGGGTGGAAAAACTTTACCTCAAACCTCCCATATTTTGAAAACTTTCACACCATTCATGCTCTCTAGGGCCTCAAAGAAAGAGAGAGAGCACTCCAATTCTCAATTGATAGCTTGGGAGAAGAAAATATGCGACCAAAACAACCCACTTCTGTTAAGGACGTAAGAAAAGTGCACAACCACCTCAAAATGTGGAGTCAAGGTGGAGGCAATGGGGGCAATAGCTCCCATTAAATTTGTAAAAGTTATGTGCGGATATGTTGCAAAAACGCCATCAATTGTGGCAAAATCTCTAAAATAGCTATTAAAAAACCAATTCTTATTTGCTGCTATTATTTTTTTTAAGTAGTCACAAAAAATTTTATTATGTTGTACCATATAATGTATGATAGTTTGTTCTTTTTTTTTTCTTTTTCGATAGGTTTATATTGCCCAACTAAATTCTAAACAATTTGATTCAAACAAAAAAAATAAAAAAGAAAATCTAATTTTTAAATCACAAAACTTGTATGGATTGGCATTTATTTATTTATTTTTAGCTAGATTTCAATGATCATTTTCAATTTCAATATAATAGTAATGATATTTTATTTCTCCCGACTAGAATTCATTGTTTCTCAGTAAATTTAAATTTTCGTATACATAATATCTAATATGAAACTATTATTTACACTTTTAATAAAAGTCTATTAGTAATTGCACTATATAATTTCTTTGTACAATCTTACACTTTGGCTAACCCCAAAATTTGAAATTAAGGTTCAGATTATTATTGTTGTACAATCTTCTGCTTTTAAAAAATTTCTTCTTTTGCTATTAAAAGATAAAAAGAAAGGTACTCTCCAACACCATGCAAACAGGCAAATGCTCTTGATTATTTGATTATGAATACATTAAAATTATTTATTTTATTACCTGGTTTTAAGATAAAGATAATTAATATTGCATTTTTTTTCCAATTATCTTGATCTTAAAACCAAGTAATAAGATAAATAATTTTAATATATTCATGATCAAATAATCAAATTAGATGGTGAATTTTGGCACAATGGAGTTGCTCCTTTAATAATATTGAGATTATGTGTTCAAGGTGTAGAAACAATCTCTTTACAAAAATATAAGGAGAAGTCTGGGTATATATATATCTACTCTTCCTTAACCCCCGCACTAAGCCGAAGAGCACTTTGTGCACCGAGTGAACCCTCTTTTGTAATTGATATTGCATTTTAATCTTCTCTTAATTATATCTTTCTGTTGAACATCCCTTGTTAGTTGAATTTTCAAGTATAACAAAATAAATTTAAAAAGCAATACAAAGTTGTTGATTAATATGCCAGCTTTAAATTGCCTAACGCAAGGTGATTGTGAGGTTTCAAATCCAAATTCAAATTATACTAAACCCAATTTTAATATAGATAAGGTTGAACATAGATTCTACCATAAATCCTGTAGATAGATGGATCCAAATAGCAAGAAAGAAGAATAAAAACAGTCCTTTCTGTAATCTTTTTTCTTCAACTATTTCATAATGTAAGTCGTCTCCATGTCCCATGTCCAATGCCACGGTGGATGCATACCAGATGGAGAAACACACTATCAGCTTTAGTCATGAATCATTTTTTTCACTTAACAGAGACTAATTTTGCAAATCATGTACACAATAGAGAATCCTCATTCTAAAACACCCTCTGTATCCTTTGTAATTATGCATAGAGACAAACACAGAGCACGACATGATATTAATAAATCTAGTGATCTTAAAATATTAATAATATTAGGAGAACACCAAAAACTAATATTTAAAGAAAATTAATAAACATGATATTCGTACATTAAGTATGCTATTGTCTTTGTTTTATGTATACATTAGCTTTTTCTTTGAGTTTTATATTACCCTCCATTAAATTTCTTCATTTATAATTTCATAAATATATGAATTTATTATGTTCATTGTAGTGTCACAAAGTGTCGTAGTAAAATGAAATACTAAAAAAAATATGATTATGGCTAAAGCATGTTTAATACATGTTATCAAAGTATTACAGAAGTGTCATTGGAAAAAGTGTCACGGAGCTTCTTAAACACTCTAAAGAGACCTCATATCAATCCAATTGGAAACCTTGCATAATTTTATGATATTAAAAAGCCTCTCAATAGGGAGTAAATTGAAGCAATATTCGTATTAGAATAATCTAAATTGATTATCTTCTGATTTTGCAATACCTATATAAATATGTTACCATTATAAGCATTTTCTAAATATGGAATAAAATTGTGTTATGTCCAATTTTTAGGAATTTTTCACATCACCATCTCTGTTAAGCATCATGTTTGTGTTCCATTTCCATACTTACGGAGCTTCATCTAGTCTATGGAGCTCTGCTTATGTAACAGTTGCATTATTCCAAAGGGAACTTAAGTTTATTGTTTCAAAAGATTTGATCCACTTGTCTAACCATGCTCCCATTCTTCATGTTTTACCAATTTCCTTGATGGTACCTCAGACAAAAAACTCGGATGAACTTTGGCACTTGGCTCCAGTATTCACCAAAGGTGTTGGCAAAAAAACACCATTTGCATAAACAGATTGTGCAGGTGCAGCCATATAATCGTTTATAGAACCTCTGACTGACCAAAAAAGGTAGGTCATTCGATGCTAATTAACACCACAACAACCTCTCTCCCCAGTGCTGAGTCCTGATTACTAGTGTCGTAGCTCTACATTTATAGCCCACACACTCCAATCATAATGTTTTGACCTTGTTGTTCTTGCCACTTCCAAAATCGAGAAATGCCCCAGTCGTTTTTCCTCAATACAATCAGAATCACACTTCGGAAATGATTCTACATTCTTAACCAAATAAAGTTAAAGACTACAATTTGTGAGATTAAGGACGCGAATTTCACCAATCAGGAAAAACCAAATAGAATGCGTTGAAATGATATTTGTAATTTTATAAGCCCTAAATTTGATGGAAAATTACCTAATTTCAAATCTGAATCAGATGAAGAGGGAAAAGACAAATACCGAGTGTGAGAGATTTGCAAGTGAACCCGAGACCTTTGCATCGTTGGGCTTTAGCGCTGCAGTTTTATCTCAGCAGGTGAATCTCAGAGACGCCATTTTTAAAATCCTTTTGGTACCCCCCAAAAAAGAGAAAATCAAGACAGCTAAAAACATCAATAGTTAATCTAAATCAATGTTATTAGAACGGTATCGCCCATCAAATCGTAAAAATTATAATTATAATTTAATCGATTTAACCGTAATTCGATATAGTTAAACCATTTATTTTTAATAATCATTAAATTTATATATAAAATTAATTTTTTAAATAAATATATATTAATTTTATATTTTATATAAAAATTTTAAAATAAATATTAAGAAATACAAAATAAATGATAATAGGAAAAAACAAAAGAAATTTTTTTTTTTTTTTTTTTTTTGTAAAGTACACCTATACAAAACATCCGATCCCCACAAAATTAATTGACACCTTGGGAATATAATTTCTCTCTCCCCCTTCATAAATTTGATCGAAAAGCATTGAAAACGCCAAAGCACTCGTCTGAACTCTCTCTCTCTCTCTCTTTCCCGTTTCAAATCTTTCACAGCTGCCGACGTATTTTGAAGACTTTATCACTCTCCCGTTTCAAGTCCTTCACACTCCGAACTCACTCTCTCTCTCTCTCCCCGGTTCAAGTCCTTCAAATCCGAAGCCTCGACCTTCCTAATCCTCCTTTTGCCGTCGCCATCATCAACTGCTGTACATCAAGGCTTTCACAGTCGAAGCCGAAGCCGATCCGCCACCGCCATTACCGCCATTACCACCAACACGACCGATCTGATGCTGCAACTCCCATGAAGATTTAGAGTTTGGAAAAATGAGGTCAGACCATTTGAAGAGATCATCAGAGACTCAATCAAGAGCGAGAGAGAGATCGATCTCGTCTACAGTAAGCAATAGCCTGAGCAAGAGATTTGTCGGTCGATTTTTTTTTTCTCATAAACAAAACCCACGGTTTAACAAAACCGACGGGTCGCTGTTGACCCGCGGGTTTTAACGGTTGAGTGCAGAAACGATCTTTTAATTGAATCGAACCGTGAAAATTTTAAATGAAAGGTTGAACCGGTTGGATCGATGGGTTGGTCCGATTTTAATAACACTGATCTAAACATTACCTCGTAGATCTGATCAAAATTCGACGGAAGCGATTGCATTCCCTCCACGTTGGTTCCCGCCATTTTTCTTTTTTTTTTTTTGTTGAAAGGGGAGAGGCCTGGCAGCCCAGGCGAACACACAACGAAAAGCCTAAGAGACGCCATGAGCTCGGAGTGTTTGGGTAAATCCATTCACATGTTTAATTTAAATTAAATTTAGATTATTCAGTGGTAAATAAAAATCAGATCAGATGAATAGTTTCACCTGATTAAAAATTTAGATGAATAATTCGGGTATAAAAATAAATATTTTTATTTAGGATCCGTTCGAAACTTGAATAACATATTTTCACATAACATGTCATGCCAATCTGATTAAAATCCAAATCATTTAACCCAAATCATTAAAGAAATTTTTCATGTTATGTGGTTATTCAGGTAAATGAAACTCAAATAATCCAAACCGAATAACCCGAATTTAATTCGAGTAAATTGGTTCGGATTTTATTTTATTTTGTTTAGTTTTTGATTGGATTGAATACCCTCCAAAACCCGAATAACCCGAACTGAATAACCTGAAAAACCATTAACTCATCCGAATGAACACCCCTACCTTGAGATCCTCTTGGAGCAATGTACGCATTTAATGATAAAAAGAATATAAATAAAAATTTTTAAAATAACACATTTATAAAAAATAAAATTCCAAATATGTCACTCATATATTGGGTCTTAAAGACATGACATTTTAAAAAAAAAATCCACAGTACATGTCCGACATGCACTATACATGTCAAGTATTTAAGACTCGACTCGACATGTTCATGCCCTAAATTGTGCAAACTCCCTTTCTTCCTCTTCCACAACCTTCCCCTTCTCTCCTTGCCCCCTTTGTACATTCCAACAAACTTAGCACATTCAGGCGGCTTGATTGTGCATTATTAAACCTTATGCACAATCTAAAGGTACATTGTTCTCCTTGGTGCTTTTTGGTGTTTAAAAATTGAAATATTTGAGTTGATATGAATAATATTTGTTGGGTGATGTATGGTTATTGAGAACATGTGAAAATGTTTAAATTGACATGCACAACCTTCTGCCTGTGCGAAATGTTTGAATTTTTTGGGTGATGGCAAAAATTGGACAACGAAATTGAAAAAATAATTAATTATAAAATTTAATTTTTGAAATAGGTTTGTTGAAAAATTGAAATGTTTAATTTGTAATAGATTTGTTGAGAAATTTAATTATGAAATTTAAGATTTAAGATTTGTTGAGAATTTAGCATTAATTTAGAGTTTATGATTTGTTGAATTTCAGTATAAATTTAGGGTTTAAGGTATTTTAATCAATTTATTAATTAGTATTTTTATTAAATGTTTAATTAATATAAATTTAGTATTTTTGTTGAATGTTTTTTGAATTATTATAATTATAAATTTAGGGTTTAGGATTTAGAATATAATTATAAATTTATGTCTACTATTCCAATTACAAAAGTTGGTTTATTTGAATAATTTTATGACAATTTGATTTTTGATGTTCAGAAGAAATGGCGGATAAGATAAGATTGTTGTGTTATTGTAATGGTGAAATTATCATGAATGAAGATGGAGTTGGATATGACCATGCACCAATTAATTAGGATGAAGAATGGTGTATGTTATAATGAGTTCGTGTCAATGATATATAAAGATCTTCGGATCAATTTCATGACACGGCATGTGGAGATTTTTCATTATTGTCCTGTTTCATGCATGCAACATGATTATTTATGGTTTGAATTGATGCCGATCAGTGATGATGACGATATTTTGAATTTAATAGAGTTTGTGATGAACATGATAGGGCACCACTCTTGAGTTGTACATCAAATCATACAATAATGGAACGTCTGTGCAACAAGATTGTGATTATATGGATGACTATCTACATATCGAATTTTGAGTGGATCTTATTTTCGCAAATGTGGATAATGACATAGATGAGGAAGAAGAGGCGAAATAAGAGGATGCTGAAGAAGAAGATAATGGAGAAATTGGTAGCGGTAGTGAAGGTGGTGCTGACAATGAGTTAATGCTGAGATCCTCCTCGGCCCCTGCACCCATTAGTGGTGATCGGAGATTTGCCTATGACTGAATAGACGACTCAATTCCCTTTATAATCACTGCACCCGAAGGTGATGGTTATATGACTTTTGAGTAAAAAAGTAAATTAACTGGCGATAGTTAGAGTTTCAGTGATGAATTAAAGAAGGAGATGGGATTTGAGTTGAAGGAGCAGCTTATTCATATTGTCAAAATGCATCATGTGAAGTATCACTAACAATTTCGTGTCGGAAGATCAACCCCTACACTTTGGACAGTAATGTGTACTCAAAGTGATAAAGGTTATAGGTGGAGATTGCATGCTCATAAAACAAGACTGGTTAGTGCTTTTGTGATTATTGTTATTGAGGGACCGTATACATGTGTGAATGCTGGATTGACGCAAGATCATAGACAATTAGATTCTAATTTAATGGCCCAACATTTTCTAAACTATGTGAAGGAAGATTCGAGTATCAAAGTTTCTTTTCTACAAACTGTTTTGACTGAGAAGACCACATATGTAGTTTCATATAGAAGAGTTTGGATAGCGAAGAGAAGGGTTATAAAGATGGTATACGGGAATTGAGATAATTCTTATAAACAACTGTCTTAACTATTTGATGCAATAATGTAAATGAATCTGGGAACACAAGTTAGTTGGAAGTTTGGTCCGCCAAATGCAAATGGTGAAATGATTTTTGAAACTTTGTTTTGGGCATTTGGTCCTAATATCATGACTTTTAGGAGTTGTAGACTATTGATAAGTATAGATGGGACACACATCTACGGAAAATACAAGTACAAGTTGTTGATTAGATGCAATATGGATAGTACGAATCATATTATCCCGTTGGCATTCGGATTGGTTGATATAGAGTCATTTACTTTGTGGTCATGGTTTCTAATGTGTATACGAGAGTATGTTGTTGGAGATAGGAAGGATCTCATTTGCTTAATTTCAGATTGACATAAAAGGATAAGAGCAACAATTGTTCGTCCAGAATTTGGATAGTCACCTCCTAATACCATGTGGTGATTTGCATATGTCATTTTAGTAGTAATTTCAACACGCGCCACAAAAGTCAAACTTGTAAGAGAATTGTTACTATTGCTGCATTACAGCCACAACGTAAGAAATTTGACTTATATATGGCGAAATGAAGGAGATAAAAGAAAATATTTCCGATTATTTTACAAATATAGCCCTTGAAAAATAGACTCTTTCTCATGATGGTGGCTTTTGTTTTGAGTATATAATGACAAATATAAGTGAAAGTTATAATATCGTATTAAAGAGTGTAAGAAATCTACCTGTTTCTGTCTTGATACTTAAGACTTTTTATAATTCGATAAAGTATTTTGAGGCTCGACTGGGTGAGGCGAGTGCAGGAATGGGAAGAGGAGAGCGATACATAAAATATACCTTAATCATGCTTAGAAGATAGATGAACATGGCTAACCTCCACATGGTTGTCTCTTTTAGTAGGTTGGATGGAATCTTTGAGATAGAGATAGACCATAGATAAATACGGTATGGCCACAGGGAGGTAATAAATAGATCGTAAATGTGATAAATGAGTATTGCACATGTGGGAAGTAGCAAACGTATAGAATTCCTTACTCATATATAATTGCTGCACTGACAATGACGATGACTGATGTGCATATGATCATCAAAAAATGGTATACATGGGAATATCAATTCAGAGTGTATGAATATCATTTGTCATTGGTTGGAGACCACTTAGGATGTCCCATGGGTTCGTACCCAATCTTCATACTCAATAGATCGCTTAGACGTGAGAAAGAAAGACTTAAATCATCTCGATATCACAATGAGATGGATATTCAAGAATCATTCTCGCGGATATCATGTGGAAGTTGTAGTGCAGAGGGTTATAACAAGAGGAGATGCGCGAGACAAATAAGATGTGAACTTTGTGGCAGATAGGGGCACAATCGAAGGAATTGTCCAACTCAAACGAATCCAAATGGTTGATTGTATTTGTATTTTAAGTGTTAATATATTGATATAATTCTTGTACCATGTATTGATGTATTTATATTTGTATTGATGTATTTGTATTTGTATTTTAGGTGTTGATGTATTGATGTAACTCTTGTACTAAATATTGATGTATTTGGCATACATTATATGTACTAAGTGGAGATTTGGTGTTGGAATGTCTAGTTGTATTTGATGTATTGTGTTTGTATTTTTCAAACGAATATGTCCTTTCTTAGCTTGTCTTTTGTTCTTGTTTGTAGGGTGTGGAAGCATTCATTACTAATGCAAAAAAATCTTGCCTTTGTTAACTGTTATTATATGTTATATTAATATTTTATTTTTTCATTTTGTTGCAGATGGATTTTGGACCTTCTGATCAGAACTTTCTACACTTGCAATGATGTCACCATTCTTCAATAGTTTGGGATGGAGAGGACCAAACATGGCTCACTAGTTGTTGACGTGAGGCTATTCTTCAGCGTTGGCAGTAGGGTCACCTCGACGAGCGAATGGTTCCTTTCCTAAAGCAATCAGAATTTTTTGGTGTAGCACACTTGCGGTTTATACAGTTGGATTAGTATCTCATTATAGTCTTAGTAGAGTAATGGAGGTAAGAGATGCATACGTTTCACATACCCCACGGTGAGCTCACTATCACCCCACAGAATGTAGAGATACTTTTAGGATTACCTGTAGATGAGCTTCCTGTAGTAGCTAGGACGGTGGGTGTCCTGTGAGGTGATGTCTGTTAGAGGTTGTTGAGAGTTAGACTTTCATGCTATACTTTTAGAGGTTATACATTGAGTATGCTGTAGTTGTCTGATTTTTTGATTCAGTTACCCATTGGTGTAGATGAGATGTATATTATATGGAGGACGCAGGTATATATTTTATTGTTGACAAGGGGTGTGTTATTTTATGATAAGACAACATACTTTGTACACTTACAATATTTGTTGTTGTTAGAGGATTTAGGTTATTCTAGTGGTCATAGTTGGGATTCTGTGTGTTTGGCATACTTATACAGACAGTTTTGCATAACCACACACGTAGAGTCTCATGAGATAGGTGGGGCACTAGTTCTCTAATAGATTTGGGCGTGGGAGAGCTTCCCTTATATAACTCCTATTAGGCAATCAGTGTAGATGGAGAATAATCCTGTCACGCCCCGAACCGGGATCGTGAACAGCCGCCCGTTGCCCTGGATGCCGGCTATATTTTTACAGAAAATCGGACAGGATCTCCCTATAAATCGGAGGTCTCCCATGTACAAATAAACCGGTTTAATCCTGTAAAATTCAAAATCATCCTGTAATTAAAATAAAATGGTCATCCCGGCCTCACAACAACCCACCAATCACAGCAGACATCTAGGATAACGCCAGGCTAAATAAACTATCAGCAATTCTAGCCACAGACCTCTACTGTCATGCCCAACTAGAGTATGAACAGTCGTCATATCGAGCGGGCCTAAGTTTTTTTATACAATTTATAATAATTTTCTCAAGTATCATTCAAATACGTACAATTGCCTCAATGCAAATGAAATGTGAGAGTTTCGTAAAAAAATATATATAACTTATACAGTCATCCCAAATTAAGTACACGTCCAACTACAGATCTCAACAAGACCTCGCAGGGTCGAAAATAAAATACGTAATTCATCTTTCAAATTAAACTTAAGATCTCACCCTCCTGAACACCAAGTACACCCGAACTCTATAATTTGAAGTGTCGCTCCAGCACAACAATCCTGTCTGAGGGAGGGAAAGAAGAGGGGTGAGTATCAAGGCAGATACTCAGTGAGTGGGGATTAATCTCAAGTACTAATAGTGTAGGTGAACATTGGAGTGTCAAATAATATCATTCGTAACCAATGATTCAAATTTCACTGTAAATCATGATATTTTTGAATAAAATGAACTCATTTAATCATTCACACGATATCATACATATATGCATCCATTTAAAATCGAGTAGATCATAGAGAAAGTCGAAAGGATCCTCGCAAAGGTCAACCATGACCAAGGACAGATGCATCAGGGGTTTTATTATGCAAAGTGTTTCAAAAGTAGCTCTCTACCTTGACGTTAGCCGTGAGCTTAGCTCTTGCTTACCCAGAGTCGACATAGGTTACCGCCCGGTGCTAGACGGTGGCGTCACACACGTCCTCCCCCAAATGTGGGTTTAACCGTTCGTGCCTATGAAATATATGAATAGGCTCGTCAATAGGTTACCGCCCGATGCTAGATGGTGGTGTCATACATGTCCTCCCCCGATGTGGGTTCAACCGTTCGTGCCTATGAACATATACATATGACGTTTGCGAATACCTCCTGCAGAAGCGTATCCGAACAATCTGTGCCTCTACAAATGCCCTTCGTAGCTACGGAATCAATCAAATAATGTCATATCATTTCAAGCTAGCAGGCATCCAACCCGCATAGCCAAATCGTCTCTTCATACCATCAAAACAAATTCAAATCCGTGTGCCAATACATTTCATCAAAATCGTTTCAATTCAACAAACCAATGCAATGGTAGAATAGAAAACTCATCAAATTTTCAAGTAATGGCACAATTTCGTTTCATTTCAAACATGGATGCATAGTCATGGAAAACATAAGTTTAAGACACTCAAATAATCACAAAACAGATTTGAGATTTAATATCACACGTCAAATCGATGCATATCAAAACATATTTTGTTTAAAAACACGGTAAAATCAGATTTTCACTATTTCATGCAAGAGATTAGGGTCCCACTCACATTCTAGGAGGGTAATCACTCCCTATTTCCAAAATAAATCCGAATTGACTCCTCGATTTTCTAACAAGATCAACCTAATCAAATTATCACAATTGTTATCAAATTTCCAATTATTCTTAGGGTTTATCTTCCCTAAGTTTGTATAAATCTTAATTCCTCAATTTATAAATATACTCTAATGTCATCACTTTCATTCCTTTATAAGTAAATAGCCAAATCAAAATCAAGCTAAATTCAAACCTAAAACTGCTCAAAATCGAAAACAAGTCTAAAATAAATAAATTTCCTATAAAATGGAAAAATTTTTGAAAAATCATACACTTTTCAATTTCCATCCGATTTCTTCAAACCATATGTCATTTTCAAGGTATTGAAGTCTATTTTCATCATACGAAAATAGTATTTTGATTGTCTATATGTAGGACAACTTATAATGAAAAGACTACATAATTTCTTAAACTCAAATCTCAAATTCCAACTGTTTTTATGCATACATCAAATTAAACTCTAAGAGAAACCATTTAAATCAATTTAACTCGATTCTATCATCCGAAACAGCTCAATTCGTATAAAATTCTATACTTAACCTAAATAATAACATATAATAACAAACAACGCATTTCAAATCTACTCTAACATTCATCCTAACATAACATTCATCCTAACATATAAATACATTCTTACTCTAATTTACCTTACTTTTATCCAATTAAATCGAATGAATTAGAAATCATCACCTAGGGTCTTCGCAGTTCACAATCTTGTGGTTCAAGTTTCGTTTTACTCAGTCCAGGATCTGCAATGCTTCAAATTCGAAACAAGGTTCAGAAATTTACGCTTAAATTATGAAAGAACTAAAACCCTAAAGCTACCGAATTCAAAATCTCACCCTTAC
Organism: Dillenia turbinata; assembly: GCA_037126225.1. Lineage (NCBI taxonomy): Eukaryota > Viridiplantae > Streptophyta > Magnoliopsida > Dilleniales > Dilleniaceae > Dillenia > Dillenia turbinata. The sequence continues at coordinate 10,765,343 of JBAMMX010000004.1, read as the reverse complement.
CTGCGCAGTGGGGAAACCGTAGCCAGCCTAGGGTTTTTCAAAGGTCTAAGACGGACTTTGCAATAGAGTCTGCAAAGAGAATAAGCAGAGGGGAGAGACAAAGGGAGACTGAGAGAAGACCGAGAGAGATCGAAAGAGGGAAGTAGAGAGAACGAGAATTGGGAGAGAGAGAAGCAGAGAAAAGGGAAATAGAGAGAAAAGGTAGAGAGGGAGACTGATCGAAGAGATGGTGGTGGCGCGGTGGCTGTTGGTGGATGGAGGCGACGGAGAGATAGCACGACTGAGGAAGGAATTGCGCGATAGAGAGAGGAATCGTGAGAAAAGGAGACCGAGAAAGAGAGGTAGAGAGAGAAGGCGTGTGTGTGGTTGTTCACGGTTGAGGGAGGCAGTGGTGCGGTGGTGAGGGTTTCGGTAAGGGAGAGGAGGAGACGGAGAGTGGAAGAGAGAGAGAGAGATGAAATGCCAAAAGGGTTAGGGTTTCCTAACCCTAACTCTTCCTTTTTTTTTTATTATTATTATTATTATTAACATATATATATTTATTTTTATAAGAATAGATTTATAAATAAATAAATGAGGGAATAGATAATTTAATAAATAAAATTTATTTTTTTATACTTGCTTCACATTTCGAATCGAAAATACGAATACTTTTGAATATACTAAAATTTTGAATTAAAAACCTCAAAATCGAAAATCAATAAAATTAAAATTTCTCTCTATGTATATAAATTGAGGAATATTTTATTTTATTTAGGAACGGGAGTACAAAAGTACGGTACCGCAGAGTCGGCGTTACATTTTCTAACCCTCTAAAAACAAGTTTTGTCCTCGAAACTAAAAGAAAACTATATAACAAACAAATGGGGGTACTGTCTCTTAATAGCCTCCTCGGGCTCCCAGGTTTCTTCCTCAACTTGATCACTCCTCCACAAAACTCTGATCAAAGAAATTTTCTTGCTTCGCAGCTTTCTGACCTGTCGATCTAGAATTGCCACGGGTTGAACCGGAAGACTAAGGTCCTCTCGTAACTCAACAGGTAGAGGTTCAAGTACATGAGAAGGATCAACTAAGTACTTCCTGAGTACTGAGACATAGAAAACGTCGTGAATACGAGAGAGTTCATCTGACAGCTCCAATCTGTATGCTACGCTCCCGACCTTCTCAAGGATACGGAAGGGTCCAATATGTCTGGGGCTCAGCTTACCCTGCTGTCTGAACCGTATAACTCCTTTCAAAAGGAGATATCCTCAAAAAAACCATCTCCTGTAGCAAACTCAAGAGGTCACCGCCTACGATCAACATATGCCTTCTGTCTATCATGTATGGCTTTCATCCGTTCACGGATGACCTTGACCTTATCTTTCATTTCCTCAATCAACTCAACGTTGCTGAGATGTCGCTCTCCAACCTCTTCCCAGCATATCGGGGTGCGACACTTCCTGTCATACAGAACCTCATATGGTGGCATCCCAATACTGGCATGATAGATGTTATTATATGCAAATTCGACCAAAGGAAAGTGCCGATCCCAACTACCCTTGAAATCCATTACGCATGCTCTCAGCATGTCCTCAAGTGTCTGAATGGTTCTCTCTGACTGACTATCAGTCTGCGGATGATAGGCTGTGCTAAAACTCAGCCACGTGCTCATTGCCTCCTACAACTTGGGCCAAAATCTGGAAGTGAATCTCGAGTCCCTGTCTGATACTATCAACACAGGAACACCATGCAGCCGGACTATCGTATCAATGTAAAGACGTGCCAAGGTCTCCAAAGGATAGTCGCTGTGAATAAGAAGGAAATGTGCGGACTTGGTGAGTCAATCTATAATCACCCATATGGCATCATGCCGTGATGAAGTCCGCAGTAGCCCTGTCACAAAGTCCATAGTAATGTGATCCCACTTCCACTCAGGAATGGGTAAGGGCTGCAATGTACCAGCCGGCCGCTAATGCTCGGTCTTAACCTGCTGGCAAACTAGACACCTAGCCACAAAATCCGAGATTTCTCATTTCATGCCAGGCCACCAGTAACTATCCCGAATGGTCCGATACATTTTGGTATCACCCGAATGCAATGCATAAGCAGAGGAGTGTGCCTCCTCAAGTATGGCCTTGCGGAGATCTGTATCAGCAGGAATACAAACCTGATCCCTGAATACTAACAATTCATCTTCTCGGATCCAGAAGTCTTCGCCCTCAGCTTTGCGGACTCTATCCATAATACCCTGAAGCTCCTCATCTGTACCCTAGAACTCTCTGATACGGTCGAACAAAATCGGCCTGACCTCAAATCTAGCTAGTAAGCCTCCCTGATCATCACTCGTCAAGTTGACTCCCAAAGCTCGGAGTCCTACCAGACAATAGAGGTATGCTTTCTCTGTCGACTGTAAAGATGATGCTGACTTCCGACTCAAGGCATCTGCTACAACATTCACCTTGCCCAGATGATAGTCAATAATAAGATCATAATCTTTGAGAAGTTCTAATCATCTCCTTTGTCTCAAATTTAGCTCTTTTTGGATGAAAAGATACTTTAAACTTCTGTGATCTGTGAATACTCTGCAGGTCACCCCATAAAGATAATGCCGCCATATCTTCAACGCGAAGACTATGGCTACCAACTCTAAATCATGTGTCGGGTAGTTAACCTCATGTTTCTTCAGCTGTCGCGAGGCAAACGCAATAACCCGACCATCCTGCATCAGAACACAACCCAATCCCTGTCGGCTAGCATCACTGTACACTGTATATTCCAGATTGCTAGTGGGAAGGGCTAAAATAGGAACGGATGTCAACTGTCACTTGAGCTCCTGAAAGCTCGCCTCACAATGGTCATCCCAAACAAACTTGACCCCCTTTTGGGTCAATCTAGATAACGGAACAGCTATCCGGGAGAATCCCTCTACAAATTTGCGATAATACCCGGCCAAACCGAGAAAACTACGGATCTCGGTAACTGTCTGCGGCTGCTCCCACTTCACTATAGCCTCAACCTTCTGCGGGTCAACATAAATATCCTCCGCGGAGACAGTGTGCCCCAAAAATCCAATCTGTCTCAGCCAAAACTCACATTTCGAGAATTTGGCATATAGCTGCTTTTCACGGAGTATCTGCAATACCACCTGAAGGTGCTGAACATAATCTTCATTACTCCGTGAATGCACCAAGATGTCATCGATGAATACAATGACGAACTGATCCAAGTAGTCATGGAAAACTCGGTTCATTAGATCCATAAGGCAGCTGGGGCATTAGTCATCCCAAAGGGCATGACTAATGAACTCATAGTGACCGTATCGGGTGCAAAAGGCTGTCTTGGACAAGTCAACGGCCCGAATCCTCAACCGATGATAACCCGAACGGAGATTAATCTTAGAGAAAACCCTGGCTCCCTACAGCTGATCAAACAAATCATCAATACGTGGCAGGAGATATCTGTTTTTGATGGTGGCTTTGTTCAACTGCCTATAATCCACACAAAGCCTAAATGTACCATCCTTTTTCTTTATAAACAGCACCGGAGCACCCTAGGGTGAAGTGTTCGGGCGAATCCCCTTATCAAGAAGTTCTTGCAACTGAATCTTAAGCTCTCTCAGTTCCGCAGGCGCCATTCTGTATGGCAGAATAGATTTAGGATTGGTCCCCTGCACTAGATCAATCTCGAAATCGAACTCCCGAACTGGTGGTAATCCGGAAAGTTCCTCAGGGAACACGTCTGGAAACTCCTGCACTACAGGGACATCCTCAAGTCTCGGTCCCTCAACGGTGGTGTCAACAACATGAGCCAGGTACGCCATGCAGTCTCGGCGTATCAACCTCCTGGCTTCCATCATTGATATGACACAGCGAGGTAGTATTCTCCTTTCGCCAGAGAATCTCAAAGGGGATCCCTCTAATCTCCGGAACTCAACCTCTTTGGTGAAAAAATCTACTGAAACTCTATGTCTGCTCAGCCAATCCATCCCGAGGATGGCATCAATATCTGTCATCTCAAGGGGAATTAAGTCTGCCTCGAGTACCACATCCCCTATCATGACGTCACATACGCGATAGACTGAGTCTCTGAGAAGGTGCTCACCGAGAGGAGTGATAACCAATATCTCCTCATCAAGTGGCAATAAAGGTTTACCCATCTGGTGGGCAAAGGACGCTCTCGCATAAGAGTAATTCGACCCGGTGTCAATAAGGACACGGGCGTCGACTCCAAATATTCTCATGATCCCTGAATGTGAGGAATGAAAAGAGATTAAAGATATTTAAAATGCGCAGAAAAATAGACATAAAAATATATATATATCAAACTACTTAAGCTTCTGAAGCTTTAACTAGTCAAAACTGTACATCGATGTCATGATATACAAAATCTCATAGAGAAAGCATAACAAAAGTACTACACTGAGGGTCTGTGGGAGGATTATCCATAATAACATCTGGGTTCGCCTGTGCGTCCTCCTGCGTCAATGCGAACACACGAGCCTGGGCCCTAGGCTGCTGTCGCGACGGTCCTGACATTGTATTACTCCCGGCTGCAGTCCAAGGAGCAGTAAAAGCTGAGTGTGCAAGTACCCCCTGCTGGCCTGTGCCAGAAGTACCAGTACGACTCTGTAAAGTTGGTCCTCCTCGACCTAAATCTAGGCAGGCACTCATAATGTGACATTGCTTCCCATACTGGAAGCAAGTAACCCGTATTCTACATGTCTCGTATGCATGGTGGTTGCCGCATTTGCGGCAGAAAGGCTATCTCTGTGCCCCAAAACTTTGTAGTCGAGGTGGTGGCATCTACACCCAATGGGAGGTGTACCACTCATATGCCAGCCTAAATGCATCTAATGATGGTGATAGAAACGTGGCTATAATAGCTGACTGAGAAAGTGCTAGAAGGGTACACATTACGAGGAAACATCCTCAGGTATTCTAGGTGTCTCAGGTACAAATCTAGTACCTCGTCTAGTAGTCATAGCCTTACAAAGAAAGAACTTTAATTACGTATGATTCAAGGATTAGGGTTAGTTGCGAAATAACTAACCCCCTAAAATGAATAAAATTATAAGTTTAAAAACTGATAGAATTAATATGCTAGGCTAGATACGCACAGTATCTAACCCTCTAAAAAGAATAATTCATATGTCTAAAACCATGTACTGGGATCCCATGACTGTAATGAAACTCTCATATGCATTGAGGACTTTTAAATCATACTTGGGAATATTTTCAAAACTATTTTATCAAACACAGCTCTAAACCTAGAGCTCTGATACCAATAGAACTGTCACGCCCCAAACCGGGATCGTGAACAGCCGCTCGTTGCCCTGGATGCCGACTATATTTTTACAGAAAATCGGACAGAATCTCCCCATAAATCGGAGGTCTCCCATGTACAAATAAACCTGTTTAATCCTGTAAAATTCAAAATCATCCTGTAATTAAAATAAAAGGGTCATCCCGGCCTCACAACAACCCACCAATCACAGCAGACATCCAGGACAACGCCAGGCTAAATAAACTATCAGCAATCCTAGCCACAGACCTCTACTGTTATACCCAACTAGAGCATGAGCAGCCGTCATACCGAGCGGCCCTAAGTTTTTTTATACAATTTATAATAATTTTCTCAAGTATCATTCAAATACGTACAATTGCCTCAATGCAAATGAAATGTGAGAGTTTCGTAAATAAATATACATAAATTATACAATCATCCCAAATTAAGTACACGTCCAACTACGGATCTCAACAAGACCTCGCAGGGTCGAAAATAAAATACGTAATTCATCTTTCAAATTAAACTTAAGATCTCACCCTCCTGAACACCAAGTACACCCGAACTCTATAATCTGAAGTGTCGCTCCAACACAACAATCCTGTCTGAGGGAGGGAAAGAAGAGGGGTGAGTATCAAGGCAGATACTCAGTGAGTGGGGATTAATCTCAAGTACTAATAGTGTAGGTGAACATTGGAGTGTCAAATAATATCATTCGTAACCAATGATTCAAATTTCACTGTAAATCATGATATTTTCGAATAAAATGAACTCATTTAATCATTCACACAATATCATACATATATGCATCCATTTAAAATCGAGTAGATCATAAAGAAAGCCAAAAGGATCCTGGCAAAGGTCAACCATGACCAAGGACAGGCGCATCGGGGGTTTTATTATGCAAAGTGTTTCAAAAGTAGCTCTCTACCCCAACATTGGCCGTGGGCTTAGCGCTTGCTTACCCAGACTCGACATAAGTTACCGCCCGGTGCTAGACGGTGGCGTCACACACTTCCTCTCCCAAATGTGGGTTCAACCGTTCTTGCCTATGAAATATATGAACATGCTCGTCAATAGGTTACTGCCCGGTGTTAGACAGTGGCGTCATACACGTCCTCCCCTGAAGTGGGTTCAACCGTTCATGCCTATGAACATATACACATGACGTTTGCGAATACTTACTGCAGAAGCATATCCGAGCAACCCGTGCCTCTACAAACGCCCTTCGTAGCTACGGAATCAATCAAATAATGCCATATCATCATATCATCTCAAGTTAGCAGGCATCCAACCCGCATAGCCAAATCGTCTCTTCATACCGTCAAAACAAATTCAAATCCGTGTGCCAATACATTTCATTAAAATCGTTTCAATTCAACAAACCAATGCAATGGTAGAATAGAAAACTTATCAAATTTTCAAGTAATGGCACAATTTCGTTTTATTTCAAACATGGATGTATAGTCATGGAAAACATAAGTTTAAGACACTCCAATAATCACAAAACAGATTTGAGATTTAATATCACACGTCGAATCAATGCATATCAAAGCATGTTTTGTTTAAAAACACGGTAAAATCAGATTTTCACTATTTCATGCAGGAGATTAGGGTCTCATTCACATTCTAGGGAGGGTAATCACTCCTTATTTCCAAAATAAATCCGAATTGACTTCTCGAGTCTCTAATAAGATCAATCTAATCAAATTATCACAATTGTCATCAAATGTTCAATTATTCTTAGGGTTTATCTTCCCTAAGTTTGTATAAATCTTAATTTCTCAATTTATAAATATATTCCAATGTCATCACTTTCATTCCATTATAAGTAAATAGACAAATCAAAATCAAGCTAAATTCAAACCTAAAACCATTCAAAATAAAAAAAAAAAAAAGTCTAAAATAAATAAATTTCCTACAAAATGGAAAAATTTTGAAAAATCATACACTTTTCAATTTCCATCCGATTTCTTCAAACCATATGTCATTTTCAAGGTATTGAAGTCTATTTTCATCATACGGAAATAGTATTTTGATTATCTATATGTAGGACAACTTATAATGAAAAGACTGCATAAATCCTTGAACTTAAATCTCAAATTCCAACTGTTTTCATACATACGTCAAATTAAACTCTAAGAGAAACCATTTAAATCAATTTAACTCGATTCTATCATCCGAAACAGCTCAATTCGTATAAAATTTTATACTTAACCTAAATAATAACATATAATGTCAAACAATGCATTTCAAATCTATTCTAACATTCATCCTAACATATACAATACATTCATACTCTAATTTACCCTACATTCATCCAATTAAATCGAATGAATTAGAAATCATCACCTCGGGTCTTCGCAGTTCACAATCCTGTGGTTCAAGTTTCGTTCTACTCAGTCCAGGACCTGCAATGCTTCAAATTCGAAGCAATGTTCAGAAATTTACGCTTAAATTACGAAAGAACTAAAACCCTAAAGCTACCGAATTCAAAATCTCACCCTTACCTGCGCAGTGGGGAAACCGTAGCCAGCCTAGGGTTTTTCAAAGGTCTAAGACTGACTCTGCAACAGAGTCTGCAGAGAGAATAAGCAGAGGGGAGAGACAGAGGGAGACCGAGAGAAGACCGAGAGAGATCGAAAGAGGGAAGTAGAGAGAACGAGAGTTGTGAGAGAGAGAAGTAGAGAGAAGGGGAAATAGAGAGAAAAGTTAGAGAGGGAGACTGATCGAAGAGATGGTGGTGGCGCGGTGGCTGTTGGCGGATGGAGGCGACGGAGAGATAGCGCGACAGAGGAAGGAATCGCGCGATAGACAGAGGAACCGTGAGAAAAGGGGACCAAGAAAGAGAGGTAGAGAGAGAGAAGGCGGCGTGTGTGGTTGTTCATGGTCGAGGGAGGCGGCGGTGCGGTGGTGAGGGTTTCGGTGAGGGAGAGGAGGAGATGGAGAGCGGAAGAGGGAGAGAGAGATGAAATGTGAAAAGGGTTAGGGTTTCCTAACCCTAACTCTCCCTTTTATTATTATTATTATTATTATTATTATTATTATTAACATATATATATTTTATAAGAATAGATTTATAAATAAATAAATGAGGGAATAGATAATTTAATAAATAAAATTTATTTTTTTATACTTGCTTCACATTTCGAATCGGAAATACGAATACTTTTGAATATATTAAAAATTTGAATTAAAAACACCAAAATCGAAAATCAATAAAATTAAAATTTCGCTCTATGTATATAAACTGAGAAATATTTTATTTTATTTAGGAACGGGAGTACAAAAGTATGGTACCGCAGAGTCGGCGTTACAAATCCACTCACTTTGCGGTGGAAGGCGGATTTCGATGTCACTAGCCTCCTTACACACGTAGTGTCAGTATATAGGGAGGCACTTGATAAACAGACGATAGATCACGTCGTGTGGGTATTGTATACTAAGGATGTACTGTCTTCCCTTCCAAACTACTGTCACGAGGGGAGACATATTTGGTACGCGCGCGTACCGTTGATTTGTTTTAGTATAATAGAGTGACACTTTCCGGATAGAATGATCCGTCAGTATGGAGGGTTCCAGTCTATTTCTATTCATTGTAATACTGAAAATCATCTCCATGATACTAGTACGAGGGGTCTACATAAGATTAATCGATCGATGAAGCATGGATGCTATGTAGATATTTGGATTAAGCAAGACCGCCATCTAGTTGAGCTTGACATGTCATATAGACTCGCCCTCGATCCTGCCTACTCGCCTAGTACCGCACCATCTCCCGTCGATTTATTGGTCATTGAGGAGATTGTTTGGGCAACGTGGTAAGTGTACAGTTTTTAATTTTTCATTTATATCAATGATTAAAATTTGTTACTTTAACTAACATATATATACTTTTTTGTAGTGGGACACATTACATCAGATTTGAGACACTCAGGGTGTCAACATGCAGGCGTTGGTTGATTCAGCCATCTCGGTCTTGATTGATGACATGATGTATCTTCTGAGACCTAAACTGGGTAGAGGTGGTGAGAAGGGAGGTGATGAGGACTCAGCACGTAGATGATGACAAGGGAGAGCACGTTTGAGGAGACCACCACCGTTGTCAGATCATGCGTCACCACCACCATCTCCGCATCCAGACGTCGCAGGACCTTCTAGCATATACGGTGAGTTTTCGTCTTTCTACATACCTGTATTTGATGATATCCCTCAGCTTTTCACTCCCGGGACTTCATAGAGGGGAGCTCGTCTTGATATTCACATAGATGAGAGACTGACACAGGTTAAGAGAGATGATACACCACCCGTGTATCATGTGTCCCCCTCTCTATTTTCTGAGCCCCATCACGAGGATATAGGACCCTCCCAAATCACATAGATAAATGATTTGGATTCAATGTCTCGTGATGATTGTGTAGATACTAGATCTAATTTAGGAGTTAGACAATATACTAGGCGAATACGACGACGTTAAAATTTATGTATTCTGTACTTTATATATTTTATTATATTAATGAAATTTATATCCTATTATATAATAGTTTTGATGTCTATACCTTACAACATTTGATTTGGTTTATTTTTTGGATTTGCTATATTGGTTTGTTTGTTGGTAAAAATTTGAATATTATGTGTTGTTGAAAACTTTGTATGTGAGAATTGATGTAGTTTGGAGAATGGATATGAGTTAGTTTGTTTGTTGGTTAAAAGTTGAATGTTATGTATTGTTGAGAAGTTTGGGTGTAGTTTGGAGAATAGATATGAGAATTGAAAATTGTATATGTGTTGAACGAATATGAGATTCAGATTTTGTATCGGTTAGGGAAGCAGCAAACATGTTGAGTCTTGAAGACTCGGTATTTACTGTGCACTTATTTCATAACATATGTCGAGTCTTAAAAACTTGATATACCATGTTGAATCTTCAAAACTCGATATATGAATGCTAGATTTGGAAATCTTTTTATAAATGTGTTGTTTTAATTTTTTTTTTATTAAGGGCATTAGTTCCATACATTGCTCACCCTCTTGTTTGAACTCCTAAGGGTTTTTTTTTTTTTTTTTTTTTTTCCTCTCTGGGGCATTGTGTTGCAGCAGATTGAGAAGAGTTTCGGGACAAGAGTTGAGGATGTGAATTTGAGGTTGTTTGGAGTGACCAAGGATGGCAAGATGGTCGGCATATTTATTGCCCTCTCTGCATTTGTGGATGACCTTAAAAATCCTGAGACTCTGCATGAAGAGTTTGCATTCTTTGATGATGTGATAAAGGGGGTGCAACTAAACCACTCCATTGTTCAAGTAAAGAGTGAGGACCTGGGAGTCTGTTTTCATGATGATTCTATTAAAATTATTTTCCATGGCCATGTTAAGACCCTTCCTTAATCCCCATTGCTTAGCTTTTAAACTGTGAGTCCAATGTTATATCCCATTGAGATAGCTTAATGGTTCAAACCCCTCCTGATTCAAAACTCGTGAAAAAAAAAAAATAACTGGGCTAGGGTTTATAACATAACCCAAGATCCAATGGCCATAGCAGTCCCTAAAGAGCCCACCAGCAGTTGCAGGGCCAGGGTTTGATTTAGCTAATCCATCCGTGTTGAGTTTTAGAAAGCCATGCTCAGGAGGAACCCATCTGATCCAACTGACAGTAGCGGGGGGCTGAAGAGAGCTTCTAGAGGCTGCTGCACAAGTGTTATCTTTGGCAAACTTCAAGGTGAGAACTGCTGTAAGGCTGCTGCACAAGTCCCTGCACATTTGTTGCCATTTTCATTTACATACCATTCAAATCACCCTCTCTCCCTTTCTCTGTCTCCCGATTTGATTAGGCTTGAGCTTTCATCTGGTGTTGTGGGCTTAAAAGCTGGCCCAACCGTTAGTGCAGTCCTCATACACATAAACTAGGCCCGAGTTTGAACCAGATCGAGCTCAGACTCGGAACATTTTTTTCTAGGCCCACGTATATCAAGTTAATCTCTCGAGTGAAAATTGTAGTGCAACCTTTTTTTCCTAAAATAATTGCATTTGCAAATTCCAACATTTATTTTTTAATTTAATTTTGAAAACGGATTTTGCATAAAATTATTCCATTAAGTATTTTATGGGGGCAATGGCAGGGTGACAAATTCTTATGTCCATAGTCACAAATCATTGTCCTCTTTAATTTTATCCTAATAAAATTTTACTAATTGAACCTTAAACATTCAATATTGCTCCCAAGTTTTAGTCTGAAGTCGTTTGACGTTGTGCCATCAAATATGCCATAAAGCCACTCATGTGTTATTCACTCTAGAAATAAATTAGATAACAAAAAAAAAAAAAAAAAATTGAAAATACGAGGAAGATGACAAAGGGAGAGAGAGAGAGAGAGGGGTAAGTGGTGGTGGTGGTGGTGGTGGTGACTGTAAATTGCGATGATAAATGAAAGCGATTATTGATAAAAGAGGATGACCTAAGAACTAATGAGAGAAAGATAAGCTAGAGAAGGTAGTGACTCGAAATGTTAGGATTAAGGGACTTTTGACTTCGTGGAGACCTTAATTGGGTTGCTATGTCTCGAATCAATTCTAGTAATTGAAGGAATCAAAACTGCTATTCTCTTGCATGGATGAAAATAATTGTAATGTAATGTGAGGGATAACAAACAAAAGACTTAAATTACAATTTCAAAAAAATAATAATAAGAATAATAATAGGAAGCCCAAAGGCATAAAAACATTGCATCAGGATAATCCTCCACATAACCACCTAATAAAAGAGTAATCATTATGAAGAATTAAACCTGGTTTCTCAAAGAAATTACTAGGTGGTGCGATTACAATTTTAATCATATTCAACCATAATTATGTGTATCGATTTAATCTTCTTGGTCACATATTCCAGTCCCAGTAAATGCTACCCTTGACACTCTCTTAAGACCACATTCACAATCTGAAACTTGAAATCACATTGTTGGTCATTATTGTTATCTTCCTTGTTTTATTCTCATCCTTTTCTTGACCCACAAACGGGCCCTTCTCTTCCCTGACAAACCCATTTCTAGAGCCGCGCATCAATACCCACTTTTATGATTTCCACAACAATCCATACCATAAAAGCTTAATATTGGAGGGTTAATGGCTCTAATCGCCAAGTAATGATATGTGATAAATGATTTTTCAAAATACATTGAAAGTTTAGTCTTGCATAGCATTATTGATGTACTTGTGTCTCTGTCTTCCAGAAAATTAGATCTCTCGGGCAACAGCGCAAAGGCAGGAAGAATAATGTGATTGTCTACCATGATCTCTTAACTTACTAATTGCTGCCTCAACTGCACAAACCATCACCTCTGAGGCCGCTATGATGCTCCATGTGCCTAGCAGCAGTTCCAGGTAATGATGCTTGCTCAAGTATGACAGCGGTGAAGGAGTCAATACCAGAAAAAAGGGAATGATTGTAATGAACAATACTTTCCCAGCAGCCATGACAGGACTCGGTAGAAGGGATAGGGAAACTGAAACAATCTGCAAGAAATGCATTGCAAAGAATCACAAGTGAGCTGTGTGAGCTTGTTCTTGCCTACCAAGGTCATCTGATCCTGTAGCAAAAATGTCGAGGCATAACACATGCATATTTTTTTGATTGATGCTCAAGAACCAACATCTTCTTGTAATTGTACTGCCCTCATCCATATTAACCTTTTAATAAATATGCAACCAATCAATAAATACCATGTTGTACATAATTAGGGATGAAAAATACATTTTTCCCCTCATTAAAAGCTCATGCACATAAGGTTTTTTTTTTTTTCTCTCTTTTTTTGTTTTAAAATTTTCATGATACGGATATATTTCCATCTCTCATATATTTGTCTCTCAAATGACTGACTCCAAAATTTGATATTAAGATCTAGGTGGTTGTTGTTGTTGTTGTTGTTGTATTAAAAGCTTATGCACAACACTATATCAGCTGGTGGACACAAATTCTGTTCAACTATTTTCTCTTGTAACCTTTGCTCCAACCAATTGCAGGTCATAGTGTAATTTATCAATTTATCTTCCTCCAGTTAATTATTTTCGAGTCTAAACTTAAAACTGTGTCAGTCTTATTAGGGCTTATTCATTTGCAAATGACAAAACCAACTTATAGCCTCTTCAATGCTATATCCTTCTGTTAGCATTATATATTTCAATTTAAATCATCATTTGAACATTTTATCCTCCTTTTACACTTTCTTGCCCATCTAGGTCAATATATTATGGAAAACCAAGGATCTCTCTCATGCACAACAACCGCAAAAAGAAAAGTAGAGTTTCTGAAAACACAGATGCAGAATGAGTAAAACATGTCAGGTTCTAAAAGAAGAAAAAAAGAACCAAAACAAACAAAACACAAAACAACAAGACAAAACACAAAACACAAAACTTATCATAGTCATATGCTAAAAACTGGAATGCAGCCATACCAATGTAAAGAACCTACAGCAATTTTATGCAAAAGATCAAGAGAACATTTATGGGCCTAAGAAACTACAAACAGAGAATATTTTGATGAACCAATGGCAACAATTGAAATGGATTCTAGAAATAAAAAACCCATGGGTAACAGGAAATTGCACAATAATAAGAGCTGAACAGAAAATAACATAATTTCATTTTTGGCATTGAAAATACATACCAGCAGCCCTAGTTATCTTGATAATTCTCCGACCCACAATACTTGCTCATCAATCGTGCTCATTTTATCATCATCTATTCGCTTCCACGTTTTGATTCTCTCTACTCCTCCCCAAAGCCTCTTTCCCTTCTCAAGTTCAGCCATTATAATCCTAGCTCTTCTTGGCCACCCTTCGGTACCATAAGCATGGTACCCAAATCCTCCACCATAACAAAACCATATACCATCTAAGTTCCCACAGAAGTCATTCTTATGGTCATGGCCCATGAAGACAGCCTTCACATCTCCCATGGAGACAAAGGTCTGAAGGACTCCAGAGTTAACTGATGAACAAGCCACACCCTCCTGGAATTTACCAACAATCTTTTTATAGTACAGTTGCCTAACCTCTGGAACTGGAATGTGGAAAAATGCCAGTGCTGGTGGAGGGGCAGCAGTAAGATGAAAAGCAACATCTTCACCTTGTTGAATGTTTGCTCTTAGTCCCTGTTAGCGGTGTCCTGCAATGTGTTAATTGAAGCTAAAAATTCGCAAATACTCTATACAAATTTACTAAATTTCAATGAGCTTAAACAAAACAAGAAAATATAACTCTGGGCTGCATAATTTACTTATCCCAACAGAAATGCAACCTTTAGCATAAGCTGATTGTAAAATAAAGAGGTCAAGTCATAGCTCCTTTTCATTTTCCCCAAATAGTTAATTGTACCTCTCAAATCTCACAATCAAGTGAATATCCATTGTCTTAGAAGTATAAAACTCATTGTCTTAGAAAGTATAAAAGTGTCACCGTGATGAATAACTTCCACAAAGATGTTCTATCTGAAAGACGGTTTTTTCTCTTGTACCCACGATTGCTACCAAGTCCATGATATCTCACCTCATGCTCAAAGACCCATTAAACATATAGGGTCCAGTAATATGATGATAAAAAATATAAAATAAAATCACAATCATTTCCACTAAACATTTCAACCACAAGGAAAAGAAGCAGATAAATGATGAGGAAATACAATAAATAAGAATAGATTTATTTATTATTTACCAGGTGCAAGCCTCTTTTACTTATCCTTGTTAATTTCTACATTCCTCACATCTGGGCCATGTGTTTCAAGTTAAGAAGGTCAGCTACCTGTTATGTTTCAGTGAAGATGCTCACCCCCAAAATATAACAGGGTATCAGCATATGTCGTCCAGTGGCTTCTGCTTACTATCTAAATGAATAGAGATGGACATTATGAAGAAGCTGAGGTTTTATTTTAAGTTTTTACCTGATATTCTTGAGAAACACCACGTAGCCAGCACAATTGAGACTCTTTAATCCACCCATAAGTTCGAATTCCATCAACAGTAGCCCTGTCTCCACTATCGAGAAAGAAAAGATTGAGCACACTCATATTAGCCAAATGGGAACCAGGAGGACCTTGAATCTCAATGTTATAATTGCCATATCCATCAATGTTGGTTGCCAAGCTTTCTTTTGTAGGATCACAGGAATCTATGATTGATGGATTAACTTGTGAGATAGAGTAATCCATAAGCGAGATAAAAGACATAAGCTCTTCACGATTCATGGTTGATTCTTGATCGTGGTTTCCCAGTACTGCTGCCCAAGGCAGTCTAGACTCCATAGCTGGGGCAAAGGCTTTAATAAGAGATTCAGCAGCATCATCAGTGCTGGCCCCAAATATGTTATCTCCTGTTGAACACAAGCAAAAGGAGATCAATTTACTTTTGATAGACCAAATATTCATTAGGAAATCATGAGGATGCTATGTTCGCCGAGGCTCTCAATCAAGTTTCAGATTAACTTGGAAATGAAAGTAGGATAAGTTGGCTATTTGTGTTGTTGATTAATGAAAACAAAATACAGGGTTGTCAGAGAGAATCTTCTAATCTCCAAGGTTTTGAAGGACTCAAAACCTCCATTCGGCATTGATAATATTCTTTAAATACAAAAGTGAGATAATAATTCTCTTTACCATTGCTGCAGATAAAAGATCAAACAACAAAATTCTAACTAGGCTAATATGGAAAACAATAATAAAGGAAATAGTCAACAATCAAGTCTCAACACTCCAGCCGCTTATTATGAAAAACTATAATCCCACGCTCCCTGCAATCGGGTAAACCTATATCAGGCCACGATATTTGAGATATCAAGCCACACTGTATAAGATTTGGATCCAGAAGAGGGGTAAAATAAAGATGAACATGAAAGTCCAAAGAAGACAACCTTCTTGCTTCAGCATATAAATCTGAGATTCATTGAGATAAATATATATTTATATATGTATATATATATGACATAGATGGATTTTACAAACATGAATATTCTTATATAAAACCCAAAATCGGATAGGATGAATACGAATTACTCCCAGTTGAGTTGAATAAGCAAGCACTTTAATTAAGATAAAACCAAAAACGGAAACAGGTTTTGTTTGGCTTTTCAGGTACCAAAATTTAATTAGAACAAATAGTGAAATGAGGTGGATTGAAAATTATAGTTAATTAAGCAAAGAAAGAGGAGTGACCAGTAAAAGCAATAAAATCGGGATTTTCAGCCTCGATAACTCGGCGGAGAAATCGAGTGGTGTTGAGATCGGTGCAGTATCTGAATTCATTACTCCCAACATCTCTGCATCTCGTCATCTTTCCCTTGCCGAAATGCATATCGGCCACCTAAAATCACATCAAATACCATCAAAAAATAATCAAAATGACATTCATGCCATATATATATATAGAGAGAGAGAGAGAAAGAGAGATAGACCTGGAGGATTTTGAAGGTGCCATCGGAGCGAAAACGAAGAGGAAGATGAGATTGCTTTTTGAGGATTACTTTGTGATGGCCCAACTGTAAATTTGTGAAGATGGAGATACGGAGCAAGTGCAGAAATGCAGATATGAGAGTCACATATGCTAATGAATGCAACAATTTTGCCTTTGAGTTTGATTGCATCCTTTTTAACTTTGGAGCTCCTCTTTGATCTTGTATACCTTCTTTACCATCTGCATCTCCTCCTGCCCCCTTTACCATGGAAATCTAATTTTGCTCCGCTTATCTGGCGCTTAGTTTTATTTTTTCTATAATTTGTTAATAAAAATAATTTTTTAATATAGAATATAAAATTTTGAAAATAGAAATAAAATTTTTACAAAAAATTAAATCATAATTATTTTGTTAATTTTTTAATTGAATTATTCGACCTCAAATTTTGTTAGTATAGTCTTAAATATTTAAATCAAAAATTAAATTACAAATGCCACGACCGCGTGGGAAGAATAAACTTAATATTACTGAGGTCTTCTATATGCCATGAATTAAAGTTTTAGATGTGTGTTAAAAAAAATAATACACAAATTTCTATTTATTGTTAAAGTTTGATAATAAAAACATACATGACTAGAAGTTAGAGAGAGAGAGAGAGAGAGAGAGAGAGAGAGAGAGTTCCATTTGAGAAAGGGAAGACCATGCCAAGAATCGCATCTGGGGTGGTTGGACATGGGTTAAGCCACTTGTAGAGAGAGAAATGGAGGTAATGAAAAAAGTGTTTGTTTTGTGTCTATCGAGATTTGAATTTAAGATCATTATAAAGGTAAAAAAAATATATCGTTTAAACTAAAACCGAATAAACAAAACAGAGCTAATACAATAATTGAGAACGTTAGAATACATGACTAAGATCAAGCGAATTCTGAAGCAATCCAGTGACGGATCAAAGGAGATCTAATGGTCATGATCCAAGCAAATCCCAAAACCGAGATCAACGATCATGATCAAAATACATGCAAAGTGTAACACATTATTTTTACCAGCACTTATTTCACTGAAAAAGTTTAATGTATGAGTGAATGGAAGAAATCATTTTGTCACTAAGAGGACATTGCCAAAGCAAGAGAAAAAGCTGTAGCTAATTTTGTGATCGCTGACGTATATTGTTTGGATGAGAAGATTTGAAAAAAAAAAAGATAAAATTTGGAGAGAAAATCATGATTTTTTTTTCTTTTGGAGTTTAAATATGAAAAAAAATAAAAGATTTGGAGAGATATGAAATCTCTCCAAATTTGAAACTTTTTCTCTCCCAAAAGTGAAAATAAATGGAGAGAAGAAAAAATATAAAAGTTAAAATATTTTTATATTTCAAAAATATCCTTTAAAAATTAAAAATAAAAATTTTTTATTTTCATTAAATTCTATTTTTTTCTTTTATAAAACTTTCAAACAAAATGGAGAGAAAATTATAATTTTCTCTTTTTTTTTTCTTTCCTAACTAATATTTTCTTTTCTCTCTAAAACCCCAAACAAACTGTAAAAGTTTTAAGGGTTGATTTTATATTTTACCCATCTAAATTTATACTTTCCAAGTTTTATAAAAGGTTGGTTAATAATTTTCTCCTTTTTTTTTTTAATTCTAAGGAACAGTTTAATGAGCATTATATTCTCTTTTAACTTTGTAATTTTAAATTCAAATCTCGATATAATAAAAAAAATAATTTTTTCTTTTTCAAGAAGATCTACAAGGAACTCCTAAATAAGGCGCTCTAGGGTGTGACCTTTTTATAAGTTATTGTCTTCTGTTATGGATCTGTGTCTTCTCGACTCAGTTTATCCACAGTGGAATGAATTTTCTTTCTATACTATCTTGCATTAAATCATAGTCTAACACTAAATTTTCTTAGCATATTTGGATCTGGTGCTTTTGGGTGTGTAACTTGTATCAAAACTTTTGTCTTGATTATTGGATACTCAATAGCTTGGAGGTAATTAATGTCTATCTTCAGTATATCTCGATTATGATAAAAAGGAAAAGGAAAAACAAAATTCTTGTATCATACCCTATGTTGGAGACGATTTTCACCCTACAGATACCTACTCTTCCGACTCGAACAGAGAGTTGATGATGGTGATATTCATCGGTTCTTCACGGATGAAAAACCTGTAAAAACCTCACTGGGGCTGGTTCGACGAGGGAACTCCGACGCTCAAGTTAGTATGAATGATGAAATAAAGACTGATAGTAGTCGTAGATATCATACGTCCGATTGTATATAGAGTAGAATACGAAACAATACCTCTGATCGTATAAGATTGAGTATGAAACCCTACTTTTGTCGGCGTATGTAAATGGGTATGAAACCTCCCTCTAAATGATATATAGAATCGGGTATGGAAATTCCCTCTGAATGAGGTATAAAATTGGGTACAAAACCTCTCTCTGAATCATGTATAGAATTTGATATAGAACCCCCCTCTGAATGATGTATAGAATTGTCTCTCTTTCGTGTGTAAAAATTGAGTCCCCTAAGAGTTATCTATACTCTGTATTTATAGCAGGGTGTAAAAAATCATAGTTTTCTTTTATTTGAAATTTTTCATGATGGTTAGAATTATAATTTAAAATTTCTGAAAAATTTAGATTTTCTCAAAATTTAGGAAAGTTTAGAACTCTAGAAAGATTCCTTTTCTTTATGAGAGTTCACGAGAATATGGAAAGATTTGATTTGAATGGTGATTATTTTCCTTATCAAATAATTATATATGATTTTGAAAACCTATTAAATAGGTACCGTCACCCTAAATTTGTTTTATTTCTTAGACTCGGTTATTGTCCTTCCTTTCTCAAATCCGACTTTATTTCTTTAGTATGTCAGGCGATCATACATGCACCAAAAGGAAATGACGAGCAGATAGACTTGATACACCCCTTTTCTGGTAGAACTCTATGGTTAAACTTGTTTGGATGATGATATCAATACCACAAAGGTGAACTCCTAGGAAATACTTATGTTGCACCCTTATTTCTTTGTATTTCAAACCCCCTTGATGTCGTCCTTTATTTATTTATTTTTTCTTTTTCCTAACTCCAGTTTCATTTTCTATGCCATTTAGGTGGCAGGATTAGCACACAAGGGAAAAGGGAGCAACTATGCTCGTGAGTGTGATATATGCCGTCAATAATTCAGCTTATCACATGAGATCTCCTTAGTGCGAAAGTGAGACTAGGATGAGCAACTTCGTGGAAGTTCACTTGTTGCACCCCAATTTCCTTTTATTTTTTATTCCAGTATTATCGTCCTTTTTTTCTAAATTATTTTTAGCTTGATGTCATCTAAATTATTTTTAGCTTGATGTCATTGAACTAAACTAAGGAAAAATGAGCGGACCCATTCTTTACCCCTTAATTTGTTTATGATACTGTGTTGCCTTGCTCTCACGATTCACACCGTAAGCATGAGCGAGCCCAAGTGTTCAACACCTCTGTGTGTTGACTTATATAACTGTTCAAGCATGAAATGCCATTTTTTAGAGCAACCCGAAATCCAATTTATTTTGTGTAAACTATTAATGGTAATTTTTATTATAGTTGTCAAAATACTCCAAAATTTTAACAATAAAATGCATATGACACGAGGATTAATTCTGCCAAATATCATGCTTACACGTTTAATAATTTTGGAGATATTTGAAACCTTAACTGGAACTTAAAATACTCATATCTCTTGTGATACTGTATTTCATGATCTGCTATTTACGTGACTAGATTCCCTGTGAAAAAATCTTTCCAACCATGTGAACAGTGCCTTGATCCCAATCCCACTCTCAATGTGAGCACGCATGGTCCAAACGCTCCGCTATAGGCCTTTGATTTGCCAGAATCAGAGACACAGTGAATGGAGGTAGCCAAAATCTAATGATTTGATTTTGCCAGAAGGCAGCACGTGGAGGAGCATGATAGGCTGTTTCTAGTTGAAAATTTTACAAAAATGATTCTTATGATTTTATTGATTTTTCTGTATTTTTAACTTATTTTTCAGCATAGTTATTAAACTCGACCCGCGTATTGACCCGTACATCTTAAAATTTATGATTTAACCGGTTGAACCGTTAGGTCACTGGTTCAACCGCTTATTATTTTTTATTATTTTTTTATTATTTTAAAATTTTAAAATATATATAATTATATTTTTAAATATAAAATATAAATCTAATACACCAACTATACCTTGTCACCATGTCAAGAACACAATAGACTTGAAAACAAAAATATAATAACAGTACACGTTTGTTCTATTAAAATAAAATATTTCAATAGTGCACATTTGTCCCATCAAAATAAGATGTCTAATGTATATCTCCATTTTAATAAGCAATAAAATGTTCTAAAACCAGTATCCAAATAAATTCAAAAAACATAGTTAGCAGTGCACAAGTTCTTGACTTCATACAAATACAAATAATTCAAAATTCATCCCAACAAATTTGTCCCATCAAAATTAATATCATTTCAAACTTCGCTTGTATCAAAAAATCCACTTGCAATTATTCCAAATTCGTTGTGAGGTTCGACTCGATTCATTTTCATCGATCTCAGCACAATCACTCAATTCCAATTCATCCAAATTAAGATCATCTGCAAAAAATTAATATCAATATAAGCTTTCTAAACATTTAAATAACTCATTCAAATTGTAATATAATTTTGACATAAAGTAAAAGTTAAATACCATTTTGTATATTGGGTTGAATGCTTAGTGTTGCTAGTTCTTGTCTAAAAGCTTCAATTTCATCAACAGTTAATAGTGGAGGCTCTTCTTCTAATACCCAAATATTTGATGAGCTTAAATCTTCAAAATCAATAGGATCATAATTGCGACCCTTCCAATAATTTCTAAAGAAAAATAAAACTGTCACATAATTACACTTTTGCAATCATCAAGAATTATCTAAGCACGTAAAGAAAATAATAACACAAGAATAGTTAAAGTTTTCATACATTTGTTGTAGTCTTAGATTATAATGCACATATACCAAATCATTTAACCTTTGATGTTCCAATCTATTTCTTTTTTTGGAGTGAATGTGCTCAAACACGCTCCAATTTCTTTCACATCCCGAAGCACTGCAAGTCTGGCTTAATACACGAA
This sequence comes from Dillenia turbinata, assembly GCA_037126225.1. Classification (NCBI taxonomy): domain Eukaryota; kingdom Viridiplantae; phylum Streptophyta; class Magnoliopsida; order Dilleniales; family Dilleniaceae; genus Dillenia; species Dillenia turbinata. The sequence continues at coordinate 10,743,488 of JBAMMX010000004.1, read as the reverse complement.
TTGCTAACTTCTGAAGATTTGGTGCATTACTTCCATAACATGACCACCATTCATCTATCATTGAATAAATTAATACCATTGAATAAATTAAAAGAAAAATTTTAAAATGTATTGAAGTGAATAAATTACCTGGTAACATTGAATTTCTGTCACGAACAGCAGAAACTCGTCCAAAATCTCCTTCTTGGTTCTTGAACAACATAATCTCTTGGGTCAATTTGCTGCCCAAGACAGAATTTCCATATGCATATCTTTCTATGACATCTAACAATCCTGATATTGTACGACGATGCTTTGCCATCAAATCAAGGTCATATTGGTATTTTGGATTAAGCCAAAAACCAGCAGCATGGAGATTTTTATGAAGTTGATTGTCCCAACGAGTATCAAGAATTCTTAAATATGGCTCAACTCTTTTCTTTCTTCTTTGAAATCTTTTTACTAGTTCCTCCCTAGCTACATGAATAGCATTATACAAATAACCCATAGCTGGTCTCTCATCACTATCAACTATTCTCAGCACACGAATAAGAGGCTCTGATATTTGAACGATGGTGGCACATTCTTTCCAAAAATTTGTATCTAGCACCAAATCAGAGAACTTTCTCCATTTGCTATCTTTTGCATATGATGAGTGTGTCCACTCTCGACTAGTCACCATAGCACGCAAAGCATCCTTCTGTGATAAAATACTTTGCAAAGCAATAAAATTTGTAGCAAAACGTGTTGGTGCAGGACGAAGAATTTCCCTTCCACCAGTGTGCATTCTCATTAAATGCAAGATAAATGTATGATTGTAAATATGCTTTGTTATCTTTGCAGCATGCTCAACTATGTTACTTATCTCATCCAATTTTCTCATATCTTGCAATATTAAGTTCAAGCAATGTGCAGCACAAGGAGACCAAGAAATAGAATGAAATTCTTGCTCTAACAATCTTCCGGCAGCCACATAATTAGCAGCATTATCAGTTACCATATGCACCACATTTTCAACACCAACATGTAATACTACCTCTCTAAATAATTTATATAGCACATTTGCAGTTTTAGAGGCCTCAGTAGCATCAACAGATTTAAGAAAGACCATACCTCGTGGACAGTAGACTAGAAAGTTTATGAGCGTCCTCCTATTTTGATCAGACCACCCATCAGCCATAATTGTACAACCAGTTTCTTTCCATGTCACACGAAAACTTTCAACAAAGCTTTTTGATTCTGATAAAGACTTTGACAGAAGAAACCCTCGTATATCATAAAAATTAGGTCCCTTGTATCCTGGTCCCATGCTAGCAATTGCATCAATCGCTTGTTGATAATATTTTGAATTAAGTGCATTAAATGGGATGCACGCATCAAACATCCATCTAGCCACAGCCAAATCAACATTTTCTTTAGCCTCTTTAGTCTGTAACACACTTTTAATTGTTGGTTGAGCACCGGGTGTTGTTCTTGGCATGAAATAAGAATTCATACTACCGGTACCAGCACAAACCTTCTTCCCCTTCTTGCTTAATTCAGTGTGAGGGATTTCTTCTAAATCTTTATCATGCTCATGTAATGGAGAGCCATATGGATTCTGCTCTTGATATAAAATTTGACATTTTCTCTATATTTTACAGTACATCCATCTATACTTTGTTACATTTGATATTGAACTTCAGTCGGAACTTTCTTACATTCCTCAACAGCGCCACCCTTTGCTTTTGCTAAATGGTATTTTATCCGATTAATGCCTCCACCTCTAAAAATTTTGTTACAATACATGCACATTAGAGCATGCTTCTTCTTTCCAGACCCTACTGTTTGTGACCCAGAACAATCATCTAAATCAACTTCTATGCAATGTGCCCAAGCAGAATCAGTCCGTCCTCTTACTGAACTTTTACGAGGAGAAGAACTTGGTGTTGAACCCAAATCAGATGGTGTAGAAGACATAATAAAATCTGAAAGTTTAAAACTAAAATATAAATAAATTACAATGTTAAAAATCAAGAGAAATTAACATATGTGTATTGTAGATTGTGTAACAATCTAATGTCAAAAGTAAATGAATATAAAAATTGAAAACCTAATTGATCAACTAAACAAACTTGAATTAAAAGAAAATAAGACCCTAAGACTATGATACTAAGGGATAAAAAGAACTATGATACTAAATCAAATTCAAACAAAAGAAATGACCTGAAAATAAAACTCTAATTCTAAACAATTTTAAATTTTGTTGAGTATGATGAAATCTTAAGATTAAAGGAAAACAAAATCAGAAGAATGAAATTTAAACTAAGAACTAAAAATAGAGAACTTAAATAATCATAAGAAATCTGATAAGTCACTACTATTTTATTTACAGAATATAATTAACCTGCTATTTTTTTAATCTTTGTCTAGAAAAATAAATAAAAAAGATAAAAAAAATTGGATGGAGAGAGAGAGATGCTGTTACTAGAAGTCAAATTTCTTTTACATTAAGCGTATCATACAGAGGATCTTGAGAAAAAAAGAGTGATAACAACAATGTCGGGGTGTTGGAAATGCTGGTAACCTTGTAAATTATAGAAATAAAATTATTATTGTATTTCATCAATTCCCAGTAGAATCTGTCATCATCATTGCTAAATGGGGTCCAAAATCACAAGGACTTGAATATTTTCAAATGCAATTCATGTGGCAGAGGTAACAAAGGTGCAAAATTTGCATTCTCAGAAAAAATATCAAGCATCCCAATTAGCCAAAACAAGACTTTCTCTTTACAAATTTAAAACAAAGTGCACCAAGCATTCACTGAAACTAGTACATTTGTAATCTAAGGCCTGTGTGCTCAACAATTTACATCAACTTATTATGAGAGGTAAAATGGCAGATCAACTCAAACGGACAATTTTGAAAATTCACAATTCCAGACGCTATGGATCTACAAGGCTTTCCTAAATTGAGATCGCTTTCCAAGAAAAAGTGCAGATGGCATTGTTTAGATCAATCCTATTCTTTCTTTTCACGGGATTCAGCAGATACACTTGGCACATCCCGGCTAAGACTGGCCAGGGCTTAGCAAGAAATTTAGGATCGGGCTCACGTTTATCTGAAGGCTCTTGCATTGCCATCCATATGTAGAAATCAATAACTACATTGACTTGTATGACTGGTAGGAACCAACTCAACAGTGTCACAAGATAGCAAGACAAATCTATAAAACCTATCAAGAAAGGTTTAGTTAATTTTTGCACCAAAACCAAAACCAACACCATCAACAATAACTAAGCAACAAGCAGACCAACTGAAATTACCGCATCTACAGGGGGGGTTGTATCCCAATCTTATATGCATATGTTCAGAGGCCTAAATGATATTAAGAAATTGCAGATATGTGCTGTGGAGACAGACAGATGTACATATGTTTTGAGAGGGAAGAAATCGCACAAAATTAATCTTCCACCGAGCAAGACACGAAAGAAATATGAGAATATAAGTTTGAAACCCTAAAACTATCAAAAGCCCTAAATCTAAGAAATCGCATAATGTTGGAAAAACCCTAGATCTAAGAATCGCAGTAGAGAGAGAGAGTCGAAGAGAGAGAATGAGATAAAGTGGCTTATGCTTACCTTTGGCTTCACAATTTCTGAATCATCAGTCGTCAATGAGAGAGTGGTCACGAGCAGAGATCACACTTCAGGTTCAAATCAAAGAAGACGAAGACGAAGGAGGACGAATGGAATGGGCTTTGCTGTTTTCTCCCAAAAAAGAATGAGTTTTTTTTTTTTTAACTTCAAAAATAAAACCCGTTGGGTTTTACAAAAACCGCGGGTCATGCGGTTTGTCGGGCGAATCGCAAAGACCCGCGGGTTTTACCGGGCCAAATGCACACACGGTCATATTAATAACCCGACCCGTACACTGTAAGGGTCGCGGGTTGACTCGGCCTGACCGACGGGTCGGGCCGGGTTTTATAACTATGTTTTTCAGAGTCAAAAAATATTTTTATTGAATTTTAAATGAATAAAGTGTTTGAAAAATTATAGAAAAATCATATCTTAGTTTGAAAAAATTTTGGAAACTTTTTTATAACTTAAGAAAATTATTTTCGCATTATTGGCTATGTAAATGAAATTTTTCTATACCCATTTGATTTCATGGTTATTTATTTATGTATAAAAAATTTGTTTTTTAACATAAAATTAATTAAATGTTGAGCATACTGATTAAAGTTGGTATTTTATTTATTTATTTATTTTTTGCGGTTGGCTTCATGACTAGTCTAATGTTTTCTACCCTATTTCTTTAGGATATGGTAAGAATCAAATGCACTCTTAGCATTCTCTGGTGGACAGCTAAAGCTAAGAGGACTCCAGAGCATTTGACAAAATTGAATATAATGAGCAATTATAAAATAAATCCAATGCACACTTTGTTACAATATTGGAGAATTATGAATAAAAAACGTTTATAGTTTATAAATTTGCGTCACCAGCTTGGGGATGCAAAAATCGAGATGAATATAATAAGAAATTTTCTCCTTGATATTTGGGCTAATATGACTGATAAAATAATAGAATATGATAATCAGATGATTCTTAAAACTTTTAAAACCAGATTACTTAAAATATGGAGAGCTAAACAAATTGAAACTAAGATGGAGAAATAATTGTCCTTAAAGATAAACAGCTTTCACGTGCTGTTAGGAGATTTGCTCCCCCTGATAGGCTTTTAGTAAGATTGGTTAGCATGGTTAGTCATATGTATATGAAAGAAGAGAAAGAATGATTATATTTCTTTTTTTCTTTTCTTTGAAACATAATTACGTACTATGATTATATCTAATAGAAATTTGTGAATATGTGATATAGATCCCTTCTTCTTTTATGTATGTATTTGAAATGCAAATGCTTTTAACATTCTAAAAAGAATAGCATATTTGCATATTATGCATACGTGTGAAAAAATATGTTCTAATTTCATATGATTCAAAATACTTGAAATATTTAAGTGAGAGATTTTAAGTTGAAAAAATTTAAGTAATTCTCACTTAAAGTTTATTTAATTTTGTTACTTTAAATTAAATTTATGATAATCAAATATTTAGATCATGGATGATAATTAGAAATTTAGTAAACTTTCAAGTCTATATTTTGTATTCATTTATCATAAATGTTGATTTTAAATATAAAATTGTGTGCATTATATGAGCATTAATATTTATGATCACTCTTTTTGAAAACCCAAATCATGGCATCAAAATCCATAATTGTAGACCTTAACAAGGGTGAGAAGTTCATTGACAACTACTATGATATTTGACACCATAATATATGGTAAGTGCCTAAGGAGTAGATGTCTTAGAAGGCATTAACCATATCATGCAAAACCCTGAAGTCAAAAATACTGTTTAGTAGAGACGAGATCAAGAAGCTTACCAATCGTGGAAGAAAAAAGACTCCACTGTGTTGGTCTCTATGACAACCAAGAAGAGAGATTGAATTTGTTGTCTTTGATTGATTTTTAAAAATTTAATCTAACTCCATTTAAATATAAAATAATTCTATGGTCATTTTAAACATATGTAGTAGAAAATAAAAGTAAGAATAGAGAGACGAATCTGATTTTATAGTGGTTCAGCCTTGTGTCTACGTCCACTTTTCCAGCTAGGAAGCCAGAGTCTAGCAACTTACTAGTTTTCTATTATCATACGAAATTACAAAATACCATCTAAAAACTGTTGACTTCTGTTCTTCCTTAACATAAAAATGCTTCGTCCAACAAGAAAACAATCACCAAACTTCCTCACAAGTCAAGTACATAACATAATTTAGGCTGTTCAAGTAGCCAACTTCTAGAATAAATATCTCATTCAAGAAATGCCAAAAATACTCTATAAAAATTGTTGTATACTCTTTGTATATCAGTCTTTAAATACCGCAAAAGATCCATTCAAAACCAATCACCATCGTAAAAATATATAAACCCAAAATTGCCTTCCTAGCAAGTTCTACAACAGTAAATATGGTAGTTTCCTAATTTGTAACCCAAAAATCTCTCTTGATTTCTTGGGATTTTTCAATTGATGAAATTTGAATTTGAAATCTGAATTTCATTATTGACATTTATAATCTCTGAATTAAATTTATCTAATTGATAGAGTTTACTGAAAATTCGAAAACCTTCCAAAAAATCAACTTGTGGAAAATCTTTCTGCTTGCAAAAGTCAAGTGACCAGTCAACTTTTCACTTATTTTTCTCTGATTAATTCTCAAGATTTTAATACTATAAATATTTGAATTTGTAACCCTACATATCTTTTTTGATGTGTAATTTTCAAATTTGAAATTACTTGATCATCCAAGGAGATATAGTGCCTTAAATATATGCAAATGATTATGTCACCCTTCTTGGAAATTTATCTAAATCTTTGGAATTCAAATTTGAATTTCAGCAATTTTGATTTTCAGTTGTTGAACGATTAATATATGTATCTGATCATATTTTTAAGCTAAATGTAGTACTCAAACTACATTTAAATTGATGGATTGGGCATTCGATAAATAAGGAGAATTTTTGTCTCTATAGCAATATCTATAGACTTATTTTAAGAATTTTCAAACGAAACTTAATTTATATACTTAGTAAAAATATTAAACAATTGAAAAGTTGTGTTATCATTAAAACTCTAAGGGCACAACAATTTTCCTAACAATCTTTCCCTTTCTGATGATAACAAAATCATAAAAAAATAAATTGTTAAAAATATCAAGAGTGCACATTTTCAAGTGAATGCACAATTTCAAACTCCCCCTCAATTTATAGACTTATTAGCATTTTAATTTTCTCCCCCTTAATGTGTGCGTATATATATATTTATTATTTATTCATTTATTTTTTCTATTCTCCCCCTTTTTATTTCATCAAAAAGAAAATATATCAAATATTAGAGTAAATCATATAGAGAAATGACAATATTTCATAAATTTAATTGATTTATGCAATTCATTTTTTTAAATGGAAAATATACTTCAATTTTATTTCTAATATTTTTAAATCTTTCTTTATTTAAGAGTTTTATAAAAATGTCGCAAACTTATTCTTTGTTTCATTATAATCCAAAACTTCATCTTCATTTATAACATGAACTCTAATAAAATAGTATCTAATCTCTATATGTCTGGATTTTAAATGATTTATAGGATTTTTGGTGAGAGAATTAACACTCATATTGTTACATTTTATCAAATTATTTATATAATATAACCCATAATTTTTTAGTTATTGTTTTAGTCATAAGATGTGAACACAATAATTTTCTATTGAGATGTATTTCGAATCTGTTATTGACAAAATAACTTAATTTTGCCTTTTAGATATCTAACTCACAATCATATTTTCTAATTGACTCAAATGTATCATTTTATTTTCTAAAAATAAAATTTAAAAAAATCATCTGTTTTTAAGAATTCAAACAACTTTTGATTCTCTAGAAAGTAATCTTATATCAGAATTAAATTTTTCTTAAGATGTACTAAGTTTGCTCATGAAACAATTTCTAATAAAGTAACCAAATTTGTGACATATGTAGTAAGAAAAATTATTTTTATTTTTTAAATAATTAGGTCAATGATTTCTATGCTCATAATTATTCTAAACAAACATAAATTTATTATGTTTAAATCTAGAATTGAATTTTTTTTTTTGAAATTTCATTTTTTTCGTGACAGTCTCTATGGATGCCTCTATGTATACTTCTATAGGTATTTCTATGGGTGTTTCTATAACAGTTTTCTACATTCAGTGGATATTTAGTCTGATCTTCTTCTGTAGGTTTAACAAAAATAGTTTTACAAATTTTTGAAGCAATTTTGGAATCATTTTTATACCCCAAATCAGTTTTAGAAAAATCTCTTCTTTGGATAGAAAGTAATTTTGAAAATTTTTTATCACTTTCATGAAATTTTTGAAAAGTGGTTTCTATGGATTTTGATAAATTATTTTCCATATTTTTCAACAGACGTATTTTTTCTTTCATAGCAGAATTTTTCATCTTTATAGCTTCATTTCTAGACTTTATATTAGTTAGCTCAAAATGTAATAGTTGATTTGCTTGTTTCAGAACATCTTTTTTATTTTCTAAATCAATTGTTTTGTATTTTAGTTTAGTAAGCACATCAGAACAAGAATATAAAGAATTTTCAAACTCGGTATTAAAGGTCACCTGTAACTTTGTCTTAAGACAAAAGTATGCTTCTTCTGCACTTTCTGAATTTTTTGATTCTGAATTGGGTTCATTCAAATCACTCTATGTTATCATCTTAGCCTTTTCATTTTTTTGAATTTCTGCAACTTCTTTAGTATGACAGGATTCTCATATTTTTTGTGAACTGGTTTTTTGCATTCGTAGCAAATTATTTCTTCTTTTTGTTTCTCTTCATTGCTATCCTTTCTTACACTAGATTTAAATCTTGTGAGTTACTAGACCTTTTACATTTGAAGAATTTCTTACACTTACTTTTAAGAATACGGTTAAGTCTCCTTGCTAATATGTACAACTCTCATTGCCTTTTTCATTTTCTGAATCTTCATCTTCTTTTGCTACAAAGGTTATTGTTTTCCTCTTACCTTTTGTTTTGACAGCAAATAAAATTTTAGCCTCATAAGACATTAATTTATCTCTTAACTCATTTAGGGACAGCTTGTTCAGATCTTGTGTTTATTTAATGGATATCTTCTTGGGGTCCCATGTTCTCGACAATACATGAAGAATTTTCCTAACCTAATCAATATCTAAAATTTTTTTACCAAATGAGTCTAATTCATTAGTAATAATAAAAAAAAGATTAAACATATATATTTATATTTTCTTCTAGTTGAAATCTAAAAAACTCATATTCTTATATCAATAAATTTATTCTAGTTTCCTTGACTGTGCTGGTTCTTTCATAGGTGATGCAAAGTCTATCCCAAATGTTTTTAACTGAGCACATAAAAAAATGTGATTAAATTCAATGGGAGAGATAGAACAAATAAATAAATGTTTAGTCCTAAAATTTATAAAAATCATTCTCTTATCATTTTCGGTTATTATTGGACCTTTTACATCTAGATTTTTAGAGATAATAGCTTGTCAACCTTATAGTCTATGACTTTAACAAAGGTTTTCATCTCATATTTTTAATGGGGAAAATTTATTCCATCAAAATATAGAGTTTTATTTATGAATTGGCCAAATACTAAGTGCCTATTTGGTAGAATTTTTTTTCAACTTCTCTTCTCCTTTTAAGGAGAAGGAGAAATTAATAGTTTTTAAAATAAAGATAAAAGCTGTTTGACATTTTTAACTTTTAAACTGTTTATATATTCCTTTTTATAAATTAGTTATTTGATAAAATAATTTTTATAAATTCTATTTTTAATAAAATTACCATAAAGGGCATACACATAAAATATAACTTTTTTCCTCACCGTCAATTGATTAAAAATTGATATATCGACATTTTAAAAATAAAATGTATAAATATTAATAATTAAAATAAAAATAAATTGATTATTTTTCTAAACAATTAAAATCAAATATATATAATAATTTTATAAAAAAATATATTAATTTTATATTTTTATATAATAATCAATTATTTTTATTTGTTATTAGAATCCAATAGCATCTCCCACTTGGTTGTGTGTTACCTGGAGTGGAGTCACTCTCTGAAAAATAATCGCACCTCCATCTCCAGAACCATTTCCCATTTCTCCCATCTCTCCTTCTTTTTTTTGGGTTTACAATCTCCCATTTCTCTCTCTTGGTGAAAGGCGAAAGGAATGAAACCCAGTCAGAGGGATACTAAGCAGGCATCCATTCTTAGAAGCTCCTCTAAGGCTAATGGCAGATTGCTCACTTCTTGAAAGCCCACCCCTAGTGGACTGCTCACACTAAGCATCTCTCTCTCTCTCTGAAAAATACTCCTATCTCTCATTTCCAAGTCATTCCCCACGCCAGATCTCATCAACGGGATAGAGGGGAGAGAATAGAGAGAAGAAGCCGTCGATGATAAGCTTACAGAACCCAAAAAAAGGGTAGAGGGGAGAGTGGGATGGTTATGAAAGGGATAGAGATGAAATTTTACTTTTGAAATGAGAGCATAAATGAGAAAAAAAATTATACCTCCGAAAAAGTTGGCGTGCTTTTAAAAGGAAAAGCAAAAGCTCTTCTAAAAAGCTTTTCCTAAAACTCTACTTTTTGCTATTTTCTTCATACAAAAAAAAAAAAAAAAACTCTTTTTTTAAGAGGGTCTAAAAAATATTATTTGGTATGATTTCTCTTTAGAAGGAGAAGAGAAACTGAAAAAAAAACCTGCCAAACAGACACTAAGTGTGAAGCCATTGGATCTTTTACTCCAAAGTAGTTACTTTTGTGAAGTAAAACACTGGCCTCTGATACCACTTGTTGATCCCTATGACAATCAAAAAGGGGGTTTAAATTGGTTATCTTTGATTGATTTTTAAAAATTTAATCTATCTCAACTTAAATATAAAATAATCCTATAGTCATTTTAAATATATGTAGAGGAAAATAAAAGTAAGGATGAGAGACAAATCTGATTTTATAGTGATTCAGCTTTGTACCTACGTCCACTTTTTCAACCAGCAAGTCGGGGTCTAACAATTTGCTAATTTTTCACTATGATACGAAATTATAAAGAACAATCTAAGAACTATTAATTTCTAATCTTCCTTAACATGAAGATGTTTCGTCCAATTGGAAAACAATCACCAAACTTCCTCACAAGTTCAAATATAAAATACAATTTGGGTTGTTCAAGTAGCCAACTTCTAAAATGAATATCTCATTTAAGAAATGTTGAAAACACTCTGTAAAAATTGTTGTATACTCTGTGTATATCAGTCTTTAAATCCCACAAAAGATACATTCAAAACCAATCACTATCATGAAGATATATAAATCCAAAGTTGCCTTCCCAGCAAGTTCTGCAACTACAAGTATAGTAACTTCCTGATTTGTAACCCAAAAATCTCTCATAATTTCTTGGGATTTTTCAACTGTTGAAATTTGAATTTGAAGTTTGAATTTCATTCTTGACATTTTATAATCTTTGATTTGAATTTATCTAATTGATAAAGTTTGCTGAAAATTCGAAAACCTTACAATAAATCAGCTTCTAGAAAATCTTCATGTTTACAAAAGTCAAGTGACCAGCCAACTTTTCACTTATTTTTCTCTAACTAATTCTTGAAATTTTAATGCTGTAAATACTTGAATTTTTAACCTTATATACCTTATTTGATGTGTAATTTTTGAATTTGAAATTGCTTGATCACCCAAGGTAATAATGTCCTAAATATATACAAATGATTATGTCACTCTTCCTGGAAATTTGCCTAACTCTTTGGAATTTTAAATTTGAACTTCATCAATTTTGATCTTCAGTTGTTGAATGATTAATATGCATATCTGAACATATTTTTCAACTAAGTGTATTACCCAAACTACACTTAAATTGTGGGGTAGAACCTTCGATAAATAAGGAGAATTGCTGCCTTTATAGCAATATCTATGGATTTATTTTGAGAATTTTCAAACGAAACTTAATCCACACACTTAGTAAAAATGTTAAAACAATAAAAAAGACTTTGTTATCATCAAAACTCCAAGGGCATAACAAATTCCCTAACACACTGCACGTGGAATTTTAAATTTGAACTTCATCAATTTTGATCTTCAGTTGTTGAACGATTAATATGCGTATCTGAACATATTTTTCAACTAAGTGTATTACCCAAACTACACTTAAATTGTGGGGTAGAACCTTCGATAAATAAGGAGAATTGTTGCCTTTATAGCAACATCTATGGATTTATTTTGAGAATTTTCAAATGAAACTTAATCCACACACTCAGTAAAAATGTTAAAACAATAAAAAAAATTTTGTTATCATCAAAACTCCAAGGGCATAACAAATTCCCTAACACATTGCACGTGGCATCTTAGTCAGTTTTGTTGTCGATGATCCCATTCTCGAATGCGAGCAATTCCCTACTGCTCATAATGTATGTATGTACCTCATAGAGAAATTGGAGGTACTAGTGTGATCCACTTGAGATAGTTGACTATCAAATTTGACACGAACAAAAAGAAATCTGATCACAATATCAAACAGTATCTGAGAATGATGTCAAACATGATAAGAAAATTAAAATCGGCTAGTCATATTCTATTTGATAAGCAACAAGTTCACATTTTAATCCGATCCCTTCCAAATTAGTGGGAGTACCTGAAAGTTAATCTGACTCATAACGATAGTAAAAAGACTTTCTTTGATGCTGTTTGCCATGTGGAACTCGAGAATGAGTGGCTTGATGCCACAAAATCAATTTCTGGTGCCTTTGTTGCTGAATCTGAGTCCTAGAAAGTTTTGGATTTTAAGTGCAAGAGGAACAAGAATAAAGACAACAAAGGGAACGAGGTTGAAAGAGAGTCCAAGAAAAACATCTCCAACCACAAGAACAAAGTAAGCAATTTTGGAAAAAAGAAAGACAAGAGCAAGTTAAAGTGTCACAATTGTAAAGATTTTGGTCATTTCACTCATGAATGTCCCGAGCTGAAAAGGGTAGCATCTAATAACGTTTCTTTAAGTATTGTATATGTCTCTAGTACTATTCCATTTTCTGAATCTTATCCTATGTGGATCATAGACTTAGGCACTTAGGAATAACAAACCATATGACAAGAGATCGAGAAGCGTTTGTGGATTTTCATCGAGTTTCTCCGGGAATAACACGAGAGTAGAAGTCAAAGGGATTGACACTTACAAACTAGAGTTAAGAAGTGACCAAACTATAATCTTACATGATGTTCTCTTTGCACTAAAGATTCGATGAAATTTGATTTATGTTATTATTCTTCTAAGACTTGGTTATAGTTTAAACGTTTCTCATAATAGGGTCAATATCTATTATGACTATATGTATTATGGTTCTGGACATCTCTTGAATAACTTTATGAATTTGGAATATGACAAACAGATGTTTAACTATTATATTGATCATTGTGTTTTGTTAAATGTTTGTTTTTCGAGAAATGCTAATGTTGATGACAAAATATGACATGCTAAAATTAGTCACATTGAACAGGATGAGATGAATCAACTAATGATAGCAGGACCATTGGGTTCATTTACTAAAGTCAATTTACCAACTTATGAGTATTGTCTTGCCAGAAAAATAATTTGGAAACCGTTCGGAAATGCCATGAGAGCTGAATTTCCATTGCAATCGATTCACTCTAACATTTGTAGTCCAATAATGTAAAAACTAAATATAGAGCGTCATATTTCATTACATTCATAGATGATTTCATGTGATTTGGTTGATTTCTGACAAATCTAAAACACTTGAGTGTTTTAAACATTATATGAATAAAGTGAAAAATTAAATGGATAAAATAATAAAAACTTTAAGGACAAATCGAGAGTGTGAATATTTATCAAATCAATTCAAGAATTTATGTAATGAAAATGGAATAACTAGACAATTGGTCATTTCTCATACACTTCAACAAAATGGTATTGTTGAGAAAAAGAACAGAATGTTGTTGGATATGATAAGGTCCATTATAACACAAGCTAACTTGTCCATTTCCTTTTGGACAGATGTATTACTAACTCCGGCCTATCTTTTTTTAGTCCCTACGAAATTAGTATGAACTATACTATATGAACTTTGGATTAGTAAAAAGCCGAGTCCAAGTGGTCTCAAATCTTGGGGATCGATAGCCTATATTCAAGACTCTTTCAATAAATTTGGAAAGTTAGGTCCCCATGGATGGAAATATATCTTTATTAAATATTCTGATCAGTTGAAAGGTTATGTATTCATTAGTGAATGCGACAATGGTACTATAACCGAAATTGAATAATAAAATGTGATATTTCTGGAGAATATTTTCCTAGAAAAGGTGACATAATGAAAGCAAAGTCTTTGTTTGAATTAAATAATTCAAACAATGGATCTATGCTAGATTGATCATTGAAACCATGAGAAGTTGAATCCTTAGATGATCCCAGTGGAAGAGATTTAAATTCTAACAATCCAACTGAATTATCAATTTGAAAAAATGATAGGAAAGGAGTGTCCAAACGTTATTGCGAGATTGAAAGGCATACTTTTATCATTTTTCCACAAGATGAGGATGAGCCTAAAAATGTAAATGAAGCTTGGTCTTGTCCTGCCAAGTATGAGTGGGTAAAAGTAATGGAAAAAGAAATAGAGTCGATGAAATCAAACAATGTTTGAGAACTAGTTAAACTTCCATCTGGGTATAAAACTATTAGGAACAAGTGGAATTTCAAAGTAAAGCATAGAACTGATGGAACAATTACAAATCTTGATTGGTGGCAAAAGGTTATACCCAGTAAGAAGGTATTGATTATGAAAAAACCTTTCCACCGGTAATGAGATTTGCCTTCATTCGTCTGTTGTTGGCTATTGTAGTCAATTAAAATTTAGAACTATACCAGATGGAAATGAAGACTACTTTTCTCAATGGAGAGCTTAAAAAAGAAATCTACATGGAACAATCCGTAAATTTTATAGTTAAAGGTCAAGAAAACAAAATTTGTAAATTGAATAAATCAATTTATGGCATTAAGCAATTTTCGAGATAATAATATTTGAGATTTTACAAATCTATAATCTCTTATAATTTCGTGATAATAGACGAAAAGTATTGTGTTTATGTAAAGAAGTCCAAAAATAAGTTTGTAATTCTATCTCTATATATCGATAATATATTATTAGCTGAAAATAATGTGGAGTATGTCTTAAGTATCAAGAAATAGTTGTTATCAAATTTTGAGATGAATGACATGGGTGAGGCAGAATACATGTCAGGTGTTAAGATCCATATAAATCGTTCCAAGAGATTACTGCATTGTCTCAATAATCTTATATCTAGAAGGTTCTGAAACGATTTATAATGGATAACTGCAAATATATTGATACTCCTACGGTTAAAGACGAAATTTTATGCCAAACAATGTGCCAAAAGACTGCAAATGAAAAAACAAAAGATGTCAAAAGTATCTTATTCTAGCGTTGTTGGGAGTCTAATATAAGCTATAACGTGTACTCATTCTGACATCTGTTATGTCGTAGGTTTAGTCAGGTTAGAGTCACTAGATTGCTGTTAAGAGGATTTTGCGATACTTGAAAGAAATTGCAGATTATTATCTTTGTTATCAAGGAAGGATTTGTCATTGAATTGGTATACAGATACTGACTGGGATGATAATTTATATGAACGTAAGTCCATCTCATGTTATATTTTCTTACTAAATTATGGAGTCATCTCTTCAAAAAGTAAAAAACAAACGTATGTATTATTATCTTTAATAGAAATAGAGTTTGTGCTTTGTATTTCTGTAATTTAAAAATATATTTGGTCAAAAAGGTTTTTGTAATATTTGAGAATCATACTTTATGTTTGAATTTCAAAAAATAAAAAAATGAAGAATGATAGAAAGGAATGAAATAATTGTGAGTGGTTTTTGATCTGTATTAAAAGAGTTAGTGATTTAACTTTTGATTTTGAAATTATGTACACATGATGTTATTTATTTTTGGGATTACAAATCGATTAAAAATCCATGCATGGTTGATTCAGATTTATCTTCAACAACAAACACCATGCTACATGAATTCAATGTTTGGTGAGGCATATGCAGGTTTTGTCTCCCACCGTTTAAGTTGATTTCCATAGCATGAATAAGATGTAGACATCTTTGAAAAGACAAAATGATGTTGACGATACTAAAAAGACAAAATGATGACTTTCGCTAATTAAAGACGTTGATGGATTTTAGAGTTTAGACTAGCTTTTAGGCCTTAGTGTAAGCTTGATAATCCTTAGGGGGTACAGCCTCTAGGAAAGGTTACCAAGCATTCGAGTCCAAGAGAACGTTCCAGGAATAACGAGATCGATCAAATGTTCCATCCAAGCCAAAAAACTCACCCCCACCCCAAATAGCCCCCAACAAATGATAACCAGCTTGTTGGGGATTCATTGCTTGAGAGTTCATAAAAAGTTTCGAGCCAGTCAAAGTGATCCTTATGGTTTGCTTATTAGTTCCTTAAAAGTCCTTGGCCATAAAAACCTTCGAGCCACACAGAGTTAGCCCGTTTAGAAATTTTGTCTATAAATATACCATTTTTGTAATTTAAAATTCATTTTCTAACCCCTAATGATTACATAATTATACCCAAAAAAATAAGTAGCTTGGAGACTAGCTATAAATACAACCTCTCTATTGTTTTAATACATCTATACATTTATTGAGGTATGAAAGTTCTCAAAAAAAATAGTTTAATAATCACAACTCTCTCTCAATTTAAAGAATTTTGATTTAAATTTTTATATAATAAAAAAGTAAAAAATAAAAAAGAAGAGAGAGAGAGAGATTGTACTTAAAGCTGTATAAAGAAATTTTGTATTTTGAGAGTGTTTATTTCCTGTAAGTTGAAGGGTGTAATCTCATCTACAATTTGAGAATCATTGTCTAAGGTGAGTTTGGAAGAATCAATTGCCAGGTTGAATTGTCATAATTAAGAGCATAGATTGCAAGGGTGTAGGCAAGTAATCAATTTCTCAACCTATTTACCAAGCTAGTATTAGAGAATGAATCAAATCTTCAGATGGATCTCAGAATAAAGGAATAGGCTAGTAATTATTTTCACCGTCTATTACATATTTTTCATATTTATGAAACCTAAGAATTTACGATAGAACTAAAAAAAAATAAAAAATAGAAAGCATTATAATAGAAGAATGAAAATATAAATGAAAATTCAATCTATTAAAGAACAATTATACACAAGCATATTGGTACACATATATACTTAAGATTATTTTGATATTTGGGGTTTTAGTTGTCATCGAACAATGCTAATTGATTACCTAGTTTGATATAAAAATCCCCAAAAATATCCATATTCATAAGAATTACAAAAATCCCTCTTATTATTTTAGCCAATAATTTTTGTGTTCTATTATATTGATGCTAAGAGGGGAATGCCAATATGGCGGCCCCCTCAGTAAACTAGCTTCGTATCTTCTATGTAATCGTGTGGTTAGATGATTGCCCGCCTGAAGTGACTACTTTAATTCAGTTTTCTTCTAAATTATACGCTTGGATCAGGAGTGACAAATTTCATCCATGTGGCTGCTTTTATCACCATATATATATTGCTCGATCGTGTGATGAATGCTCTGTAATGCAATGCAGGGAAGATGCAGATACATCATCTGTTCTCCCTCCCTCCCTCTCTCTCTCTCTCTCCCTCTCTCTCTCTCTCTCTGTAATTTCGCATTTATATGGCCGACTCTGCCGCGTCAGCCATTGATGACTAGCCTCTTATTAGTACTGATATCTGGGTCATCTGTCCTTGAATATATGCCTGTCATGGCTTAAATTTTGAGTACTAGTAGCTCTAACAAAGCAATCGAATTAACTCTTGTCTTCCCAATACACATCCTTAGATGAATACATGCATTATAAAAAACCAAATAAAACTCATTCTCGAATCACCAATGCAAAATGGCTTGTTTTGACACACACTCAGTTGTTCCCCTAATTCTCTTAAACTCCTTGTTCCTTTTTTCCTCCACCATGCACCTGAAAACCGCGCAATCAACTCGTCCAGACCCTATCTTTTGCACCATCGACCCTCTAACTGGGGCCTGCCAATATCCACAACCCATCCCAAACTGCCCATTCATCGACCGAATCCGCGGCCGATGTCCAATAGTCATACCACTCAGCGACATCCCTCCTTCACCATCACCGTCACCATCACCATCACCATCACTATCACCATCACCATTACCCTTACCATTTCATCCTGATCTGCCATTGCCACCAGGTTTTACTTTTCCAACTGATCCGTTGCTTGGTCCTATGATGCCACCGGATGATGCGGGGCTGCCAGTGCCAGATCAGCCACCCTTTCCCGTTGAACCGGAAGGGCCTTCTCCATTCCAGTCTATAGAGTTACCACCAGTGGCACCAGCTTTTCCAGATATACCAATAGATCTTCCTTTCCCTCCACAGCCAAAGCCACCAGTAGGAGGATCGATAATGTTTTAGATGAAGTTTGGGAAGAAGTTTATTGCACAGGGTTTGTGTTGCTAAATATAATGGTGCCCGCTTGGCATTTGCCTTACAATACAACACAAGCATTGATGTGCAAAGTATATATGTATGGAAATAAAGGTATTCGCTAGCTGTTTAATCTAGGTGTGTGTTGACTTGATTACCTACTAAACCATTTTCAAATATGGATTTATTGGATCGCATCCGATACCACCTCAGGCACAACTAGACCTGTACATGGTCAGGCGTCCTACCCGACCTGGCTAGGGCAGCCTGGCCCATCAGGTCCAGGTTGATATTTTGCACATTTTTTTTTTCAACTTGGCCCAAGCCAGCATGAAATTTATCTTTTCTTTTCTCTCTCTCTCTTTTTTTTTTTTTTTTTTTTTTGTTTTTCTTATTTGTGGTGCTAATTGGACTTGTAAGCAAAAGCTTCTCTACAAAATTGAAGCAGTTTCCAAAAAATTAGGAAAGAATATAGGCATGTAGCTAGAATTTTTATGTATTTGTGCCAAGTTGTATTATTTGTATACACGTCTCAACGGTTCGACAAAAGATCTAATTAGTACCAAATTCTTTTAATTTGAGTGATCGGATATTCTATTTCTTTAATCAAAGATCTTGAATTCGAGTTCTGAAAATAGAGAAAAAGAATTTGAAAAAACCAACCCCTCAATGGGCCTCCACAATGCTCAGACCGGATTAGTCAAGAAAAGTTTGGACATCATTTGGTGAAAAAAAAAAAAAGTTCTAACTAAGCAAAACATCTGAAAAATTGAAAAGAAAAATCTAAAACTCAATCTGCCCAATTCACTTCCCTCTAAGGTAGACTAGGGATATTACTCATCTCTTTGGTAAAAGTAGGGACAACAACGTGTGGATTTATCGCGGGTATTTTTATTTATTATTTATTATTTGTATTTATAATGTTTTGTTAACGGGCAAACCATAGAGGGAGATTTTTGTCATTTTCCAATTAAAAAAAGTTTTCTCAATTAAAAATCAGTGTAGAAAATTAAGTTTTAACATGTTGAATCGGCAATTCTCAACTATTGTTGTTTTCCATATAGAAGGAATTTTAGAGCATTAAGACATGTCTGATGGGAAGGAGTAAATGTTTGTTGGGAGGGAGTAAACGTTCTCAATCAAAACACAATTAATTTTCTTTCTAAAAAAATCAATTTTTTTTTTCACATTTTCTCTTTCTAAATAGATTGATTTTAAGTTTTTTCTCTCAAAATACAAGTTTTAGTTTTTCTCTCTCTATAACTAAATAAATTAATTTTCACTCTCTAAAAAATTAATTTGACTTATGTTATTTTAAATTTTCTCTCTAACAAAACTAAAATTAGTTTTTTCTCTCTAAAATCACTACAAAAAAACAAGAATTCAGTAACGAAATTTAACAACGAAAAATATTCGTCACAAATCTGTCACAAATTTAGCTACAAAAAAGGGTGTCGTCGTTAATTAGCCACGACTTTAGAAACAAAAAACTTTTCGTCGCAAATTTCACAACAAAAAATATTTTGGTTACAAATTTCGTCGTAAATTTTTGACGAAAATTTTTTGATGCAAAATTCGTTGCAAATTTGCGACGAAATAATAAATTCATTGCTAAATTTCCAACAAATCTTAAAATTCGTCGCTAAATTTGCGACGAATTTATAATTCGTCCCAAAATTTGTAACAAAATAAACATTCGTCCCTAAATTTGTGACAAATAAATTATTCGTCCCTAAATTTGCGACAAATTTATCCATTCGTCCCTAAATTTGGGACGAATTTTTTTTTATCCCTGAATCAGGGATGAATTTTTCTTTCGTCCCTGAATCAGGGACGAATTTTTCTTTCGTCCCTGAATCAGGGATGAATTTTTTTTTTTTTTTTTTTGCGTATGCTTCACAATCAAATGGGAGGTTGGTGGATATCTTCATTGGATGAACCGTGCATGTCATTAAATTAACATTCACCACTGTTTTAATTTTACATAGAATAGAAATGATAAAATTTTTATAATTGTACACGATTTTTAATGATTTAGGAATCTTTTTTAATATATATATATATATATGTTAACAGAGTGACCGAATCTCTATCAATGAAAGTAAGATGGTTTATTATGAATTATACAACCACCCAGCACATAGCATGCGTTTGATTTCTATATAATTTTCCTCTTAACCTGTGCTTCAAGCTAAATGAAGAGTTGATTTCCACTTCTAATTTTTGTTATTTAAAGTTTAAAAAAAATTTTGAAGTTTAATCTAATTTTATAAAAAAATATAAATTTATAAATCAATAAAGAAGAAGATATTTGAAAGTAAACTCCACATAATTAGTAAAGTTCTTAAAAATTTATTTTCCATTGCCGTATAATAATCTAATTGTGTCCTTTTTAAACGTGAAGGGTTATTAAAATTAAAGTGTGATTCACCGTGATAGCCTTTTTAGGTAAGTATGCTCCTACCATCCCATATAATATTCACAGATTTTATCATTTTTTCTTAATGAAAGGTAAAAAGTAAATTCAATAAAGAGCAATATTTAGAATTTAATAATACATTTTCTTTTTGTTTCAAGTACAGATATTTAATTGAATTATACATTTTATTTTTAATTTTTAGTAAATGATTTTATTTACAAATAAAACCTATAATTTAGTTTATCATTTTTCTTTTCATTCCCCACTCGGGGTTCAATTCTCTGGAATCAATTGAAAGGTACCATTTTTATAAACGAAAATTTCTCAACACTAATATTTTTTATTTTCAAATTTTTTTTCGTTTTTGAAACGTTTCAACACACTAAATTAATTAATATTCATGCAAATATTCTTATCTTGATCGAAAAATATTTATAATCTTTCTAACAATGCCAAATATCAAATCTTTCTCCACCAAAAAATATTTATAGTTTTATTTATATTAGTTCGCGTGATAGATTGAAAACTTGGAATATCATACCACTTATTGTAAATTTTTTTATTTTTATTTTTAAAAATAAAAAAGCTATCAATTCAAATAGGTGATTTAATTTTTTTTTCATCCATTTTCGCCCCTGGTTCAGGGAAGAATTTTTATTTTGGTCCCTCATTCAGGGATGAATTTTTTTTTTCGTCTCTAAATTCGTCCCTGAATCAGGGACGAATTTTTTTTTCGTCCCTGAATCAGGGACAAATGCATTTTTCATCCCTAAATTCGTCCCTAAATCAGGGACGAATTCATTTTTCGTCCCTGAATCAGGGACGAATTCTTTTTTCGTCCATGATTCAGGGACGAATTCTTTTTCGTCCTTAAATCAGGGACGAATTTTATTTTCGTCCCTGAATCAGGGATGAATTTTTTTTCATCCCTAAATTCGTACCTAAATCAGGGACGAATTTTATTTTCGTCCCTGAATCAGGACGAATTCATTTTTCGTCCCTGATTCAGGGACGAATTTAGGGACAAATATATTTTGTCCCTAATTTCTATACTTCACACATTTTTGTTTCACTCTCACTCTCTCTGTCTCTCGCTCTCTCTCTCTCCGTGGTTCTGCAAAGGTGGTTAGGCGAAGGTGGTTCTGCGAAGGGATGGCGGAAGGGATGTCGGATCTGCGATTGTGATAGGTAATCTCTCTCCTCTTTCTCTCTCTCTCGGTCGTAGGCTATAGAAGCCAGATCCGGCGGCCAAGCCATCGGATCTGTGCTGTAAAAGCCAGATCCGGCGGCCAAGCCATCGGATCTGCCCTTCACGGGCCAGCCGCGGTAAGGGGCCGCCGCCCTTGAGTGCCCAGCCGCGCACAGGGGCGGCTGGCCCCTGCGCTGCCCAGACTCTCGCAGGGGCCACTGGCCCCTGTGCTTCCTAGCCTCGAGCAGGGGCGCGGCCCCTGCGCTTCCCAGCCTCACGCAGGGGCCACTGGCCCCTGCGCTGCCCAGACTCGCGCGGGGGCCTTTGGCCCCTGCGCTGCCCAGCCTCTCGCAGGGGCGCGGCCCCTGCGCTGCCCAGCCTCGCGCAGGGGCCACTGGCCCCTGCATGCGTGTCCCATGGGCTAGGCCATTGCACGGCCCTGGGTAGGCCCATTGGGTCCGGCCCGGCCCGTTGTAGCCCCTTTTATGCATAAATTTTTTTTAAAAAAAAATTTGACAAATTTTTTTTAAAAAATGTTTTTATAGTATTGTTTTAATAATGTATTAATTATTTATAATTGTTTTTGATGTGTCAAGATTTGCGATTATCGAATATTTGGATTGGAAGCTGTTGCTGCTGTTGATATCTGAGCCCATCGGTGAATTGTTATTTGGTGGTGAGAAAAGTTTTAATTTGTATTGTAATAATTGGAAAATGCAATTATGTAAATTTGTATGTTTATGTTATTTTTATTTCTATATTAGTTTTTTTTTTTTTTTTGTATTTAGTAGTTGATCTAATGATATGTTTGGATTTGTTAATTTTAATTTTTTATATAAAATTGGAATCAAATGTGTTGATCATTGATTAGATGAAACATTATGTTAACAACAATCTGTAATTTATAGTAAATCTTATTTCGATTAGTTAAATAATCAATATTGTTAATTGTTTAATAATTTGTACTTTATTTGATTATATGATAATATTTAATGTTATTGTAATAATTTAGTTAATTTGTTTGATATTAATTAAGTTAATAATATTATTTATTATTATATTCAATTTTTGTTAAATTAAGGTTATTATTATTGATGATGTTAAGTTGTGTTAAATTTAATGTTACTTTTATAATATTTAATTTATACTGTGAGATTAATGTTAAATTTTTATGCGATCAATGTTATTATTTATTATTATATCAACTTAGTTATGATTAATGATGATTTTATTATTGATGATTTAGTAGTTTTTATTAATATTTTAAAAATTTTAAATTTGGAGACAGGAAAAATGCAGAACGAAAGAAGTTGGATGTATAAAAAAAACTTATCTGATCGTCGGGGTTTAACTGATGAGTTTATTTTTGGGTTGGAACAATTTTTAGATTTTGCTTGTAGTCATGTTGATTTTATGGATGAGAATAAGTTAAGGTGTCCGTGTAAAAGGTGTCGTAATGGTAAATTTTTTCAGTGTGATAAAGTTAGGGAATATCTTTGTAGATTTGGTTTTACCCCGAATTACTATAATTGAACATGTCATGGTGAACCGTTCATTTCTGATGAGGAGTATGGACGAAACAGACAATTCTCAGTTAGTGGGAATCAGAATTATTATGATAAATTGAATCCATATCAGAGGATGGTAATTGATGCAGCGGGTCCGAATTTTGTTCCCGAACCAAGTGCTCCAAGTTCTAGCTTTGCTCCAACATTTGAACATGAGTATACTAGCTATGCATCACCATTGGAGGAGATAGAAATACCAGGTGTTGACGAAAATGTGAATAATGAATCATCTCTCCAATTTCAAGAAGTGTTAAGAGCTGCAGATGAACCTTTGTGAACTGGTTGTAACAGCCACACTAAGCTATCTCTAATTGCAAGACTGTTGAATGTCAAGGCAGAGCATAATGTGTCTGAGGATTGTTTTAATGATTTTGTTCAAGTTATTAGAGAAGTATTACCGCGTGATCACATTATACCTAATGATTTCTACAGTATGAAAAAGCTGGTGAAAGAATTAGGTCTTCCGGTGGAAAGAATTGATGTTTGCAGAAATGCTTGTATGCTATATTGGGGAGATGATAAAGATGCAGATTTTTGTAAATTCTGTAATCAATGTAGATATAAGAGTACTAGGAGGTCGGGTCGTAATCAGCGACGTAAATCATACAGACAAATGTTTTATTTGCCTTTAACTCCTATGTTACAAAGGCTTTATGCATGGAGACTACTGCTGAACACATGACCTGGCATGCAAATCATGAAACAGAAGATGGGTTAATGTGTCATCCTTCAGATGCAGAGGCGTGAAAATATTTTGACAGAACATATCCTGAATTTGCCAGAGAGACTTGAAATATTAGGTTAGGTCTCTGTGCTGATGGATTTGCTCCATTTGGCAAATCAAAAAGAACTTATTCTTGTTGGCCAGTTATCTTAACTCCGTATAATCTTCCACCCGGTATGTGTATGAAGACACCATATATGTTTTTAACATTGGTCGTGCCTGGCCCGCAAAATCCGAAGAAGTTAATAGATGTTTACATGCAACCATTGAATGCGGAGTTGAAACAACTATGGAATGAAGGTGTTCCTATATATTCGTTATCAATGCATATAAAATTACTAATTTCATTACATATAATTTTCTAATACATTTTGTTTTATTACAATTAGATTCCTATATCATTTGAAGAAGAAAGTGAAAAATAAGGCATGCGTTGAAGCCTCTATTATCAATACTTACATTGTGGAGGAAGTAACAACGTTTGTTTTATATTATTTTGAGCCTCACGTTTAGTGCAAGAGGCGGAGAGCGGGAAGAAATGATGAGGGTCCTGTTGATCCCAATTTGAAATCATTCTCAATTTTTAACTACCTTGGTTGACCAAGTGGACCATGTAAGCATAGATACTTAACTGGTCAAGAATGGTGGGCAGCCCACACATATATTTTATTGAACTGTCCAGAAGTGACGTCATATTTCGAGTTAGTATATATTTTCTATTTTAAGTATTTCTTATGTCGTAAATTGTTTGTGTTAAAATTTATTTTCTTTGATGGTAGGATTTTTCAAAACGTATATTCTGAACTTTTGATACATGAGTTTGATCGTTTTTGCGATGAAGAATTTGCACAATGGTTCAAAAAATATGTAAGTACACTATAAATTATTTAAATATTTACTTTAAAACATATTAACATATTTATTTGACTTTAGGTCCATGATAATCAATCTCAAGTTGAGCAAGAATTATTAATCCATCTGTCATGGGGTCCAAAATCAATGGTACAAACTTGGCCAGCATATTTCATAAACGGGTATAATTTTCATACTGAAGAATATGGAATGGGAAAAACGACAATGAATAGTGGGGTTTGTATTCAATCATCCAATGATGGTGGAGGTCAAAATGATTTTTATGGTTTGTTGGATGAAATCGTAGAGGTAGAGTACCCTGATCCAGAATTACGGATTGTTTTATTTACGTGTCGTTGGTTTGACCCTATCACAGGGATAAAAGTGCATCCACAGTTTAATTTGGTTGAAATAAATCATAAGAAATTGTATAAGAGATATGAACCATTTGTGTTGGCGCAACAAGCGATTCAAGTATTTTATGCTTCGTATCCTAGTTTGAAACGTGACAAAATTGATTGGTGGGCTGTTTGTAAAACGAAAGCACGAAAAAAAATTGAAGAGCATTGGGAAGACATAGCATGTCAACAAGAGGAAGTTGCCAATACATTTCAGACCGAGGAATATAATATTCCAACGTTACGAGATCCCAGCGGAGTAGTGATAGATGTGGATGCAAGTGAAATTCATGAAGAAGACGATGAAGAATCTAATTTTGAGATAGATGATGAGGATGATGAGGATGAGGATGTTGAGGATAATGATGTTGAAGAGTCTAATTTTGAGACATATGATGAGGATGAGAATGACAATGAGGATTTTGATTTTTGATGACGGGTAAATTTTGTTCTCTTAATATAACAAAAATCGGATATTTATCTTGATATATGATAATCTTTTTTTTTTAGTGGGTAAGTTAGTTTAGTTTTAATTTGTAAATTTCGTTACTCAATTTGTTGTCTATTTACTGTCTCATTCTTAAATTTATATATTTGATTTGTTAATGCACTATCTTTTATTTTCTATAGGCATTACAGAAGATTTGTTGACATATTGGTGTCTTTTTCATCGCATTTAATTTGTCAAATTAAATATAATAAGTTTATTCATGTTTTTTATTATGCATCTGATGAACATGCAATTTTTATTTTTTATTTTTGTTAATAATATATTATGGTTGACAGTTTCGACGTGGTGGCCATAGACGAAATTTTGATGGAAGATCACACTCTTCACCATCACAGTCCGCTTCAGTACCTTCGCAATCACATTCCCTCGCCGGTAATATACCTTCACCTCCCCCTTCTGTTGCAGGTCCTTCGCATTCACAACAAATGGCTAGTAATGTACCTTCGTCAGTCCCTTCGATGAAACACTCGTATGCAGATAGGGAAGACAATCGAGAGTTGATAACCCCTTACGGAGATTCGTAAGTACAAAATTTTAAAATTTTAGATGTATTATTTCTTTTATTTATAAAATAAATTATTCTTTTAACTATCTTATTTATTTAACATTGTTTGTTTGAAACTTTATGGTAGATTTATAAATTTTGTACATGTTATTTATGAGCTTAATAGAATCGTGAATAACCATTAGGGAGGGGCTTGGATGACTTACACAAGCACTCCGGAAGAAACAAAAAAGTTATGGTGGAGTGAATTCAAGGTAAATTATCCTAATCAGTTTATATATAAAATTAAGTTAATAGTTTTATAATCAATTGGTTTTTTTTCATTGCAGCGAGTATTCACATGTGACGAGACTGAAGAGTTGGAAGTAAAAAGGATTTTCAAGAAAAAATGTGGTGATCACATTCGACATGTTTTAAATCATGCGAAGAGACACGGAAAAAAGCCAGACTGCATCACCGAGCAAAATTGGGGCATGATTGTCAATTTTTGGGAATCGGAGGAGAGCAAAAGAAGGAGTGAGCAGAATAAAAAAAACCGAGCTTATAATTCAGGGGAATCGTCTGTGACGTATGCGGGAGGCTCGATCAATATCGGTGAACATAGAAATAGATTTAAACTATTTCATTATTTCTAACAATGTTTTTTTATTTTAGGCCAAGGAAACGGGGACCGAGCCTTCATTCAAAGAAACTTTCACGCGCACATTTCAGAAAAAAGACAAGACTTGGAGCGGAGAGAGAGTTAGAGTAATTAAGGTTTGTAATTTCAAAACTTCCAATTATTTAATGAACATTTTCAATGTTGATTTAATCATATTATCTTGAATATATCATAACAATGTAGGAAGATAAATTTATTAGGTTGGTCTTTCCCAAGTTTATTTTTATTGCTAAGTTGATTTTTTTATTTCTAATGAATTACTTGATAGAGATTTTTTTTCCCATAAATTTTAACTTATTCAATATTAATATGAATGTTCATAATTAATATCCTATATAGTCTCATGATTTATGTTACTAATTTTTTTTTTATTTTTCTTATATATATATCTAATCAAGATTATATGTGTTTGTATTATATTGTTATTGGAAATTTATTTTAATTTTTCTCATGACAATACATGAGAGATATGATGAGATGTCACGCAGAAGTTCGAGTGCTAGTGATGATGCTGGCGGATCTGAGCCATCTGTTTATAACATAAATACATGGCTCGAGGTGACTGGTGGAGCAAAAGGGGGTAGAGTAGTTGGGCTAGGTTCTTTGAGCAGAACTTACAAATTCCCTGATTCATCTTCTTCCACCCCACCAGCAGTCAGGGTAGAAATAAATCAGTTGAATCAAGAAGTGAGCCATTTGAAGGACTTACTGTTGCCAAGAGATCAGAAATTCAATGAACTTCAAGCAAAGTACACGCAAGAAATGAACGAGTTCCGCACGCAGTAAATGTTAATCATGCAACATCTTCAGTTAGCCTACGCTCCAAGTCAGATTTCCCATTCTATTTCTCCTCCTGATAATGCTCGCGATGGTGATGAAGGTGATGATTTCTTCGGTGATGATGATGATGATGATGGTAGTGGTGGAGGTCATACTTGAGATTATGTATTATTATTTGACTTACATTTTGATACTCGTTATATTTATTTTCTGGGTTATGTATGGTTATTGATATTTTAACGTTTAGACTTGATGTTGATTTTATCTTTGATATTACTATTATGATTTCTTGTTAAATTTTTAATTTATTGATTTTATTGAATAGTTAGCTATATTTATGAGTATAGATGCCTGAAATTTGATATTAAAAACGATTTGAATGATTAGTTGTTGATTAGGTTGGAAGAGCAAGTATAAAAACATGTTATATAGGAAAAAATGATCCAAATATACCAATAAAATTTATAATTGTCGCAAAAATACATATTTGTCGTAAAATTTGTCCCTAAAAATAATGGTCGTTAGCGACGAATTTTGCAACGAAAAAATGATTCGTCGCAAATATGAGATAAATTTTTCGACGAATTTTTATTCGTGGTGAGTTTGCGACGAATCCTATTTTCGTCACTGATTTGCGACGAAAACTATATTCGTCGCCGATTTGCGACGAATTCAATTTTCGTCGCAAATTTGCCATGAAATTTAAATTCGTCGCAAAACTGCCATGAATTTCATTTTCGTCGCAAATTTGCGACCAAAAATAAATTCAGGATTGGCCGCAGATCTGTGACGAAAATCAAATTTGTCGTAGATTTGCGATGAAAATCAAATTCGTCGCAAATTAGCGACGAATTTTACGATAAAAAGCTATTTGTTGGAAATTTTTGAGACAAAAAATTAATTTTTCGTTCCAAAAATTTGCGACGACTTATTAGGGACGAAAAAAAATTTGTTACAAAATTCGTCGCAAAGTTGTTTTGGGACTAATTTTTCTTACGAATTTGTCACAAATTTATGATTTTTTTGTAGTGAATTAAATATATTAATTTTCCATCACTAGAAAATTAAATTATTTTAATTTTTCGCTCTCTAAATTTAATTTTTTTAATTTTCTTTATCTAAAAAATAAATTTAGTTAATATTTTCTCTATAAATACATTTATAAAATTTTTATTTCCTTTCCCATGTGTTACCCCACCCTAGCCCAGTAGGGACTTTTAAGATAAATGTTACCCCAATAAAAATTTAGGATATAAAAGTGTGGATACAAAACATTTTTCATTTTCTTTCTCTTCGTATCAAACATGTCCTGTATATGAATAGAAATTCATTTGTGGGAAGAATCCTACAAAATCCGAGGTGCAGCTGGTTGTCAACTTTGAGTTTTTTTTTTTTTTTTTTTTTTAAGTTATAAAGATGATCACGGAAATTATAAAAATATTTATGTTATGAAAAATCAAATATTAGACGTCAATCTCATAAAAAATATTTAAAAAAAAAAATTCTTTGCCACTGGGTTCCTACAGTTGTCAACTTTGATAACTATGAAATTGTCATTTCATATCTTTGTTGCAATAAATAAGTTGGTAAGGTTTCTGCTTTCATCATCATGTATGGGTCCATCTAATTCCAAACGTTGCTTTACTTCCACCCTCCACCTCCATTATTCACCCTTCTCAGTTGCAAGGACGTGGCACTAAATTCTTTTGGAAAAAAGTTCACCCCTTACGATAACCTTTTACTTTATTAGTCTCAGTGGAATTAAAATAAAATTTTATTTATTATTTTGCCAAAATAGCCAATGAAAATGAGTCAAGGGGTCAACTGAGATGGTGAGTGAGTGGAAGTCCCCGCAAAAGACTAGAAGCGAGTCATGAGCACTACGCGCGTGTAGCACGAGTCTCTAAAGTCCATGCAGAGAAGTGTAGACGCGCAGACTCAAAGTCACGCCGCAATAACCTACAAGCTCAATCATGCTTATGCCGTACAGAAAGGAGGAATTGCCTTCACATGCAAAGGATATTAAATTTTTGTAACAATAAATGTTATATATATATATATATATTTGGATATTTTTAATAGGGGCATTCAAAAATTGTGTTAGGAAATAAAGCATAATTCACAAGAGGCGTGGGCGAATAAGGATCACAAATTGTAATTTTTAAGAAACAAATAAAATTTTAAAAATTTTAATGATATTTTTAAATTTTTAATAGTATTCATGAGATTTGTAATTTTCCGAATTATCACTAAATGTGGTATACAATACAATAATTTATTTTTTTCAAAAACTGAGAGCAGTAGCCCCGAATTCTTTGACTTTGCCGCTGATTTATAATATATTAAAACCTTTTATACTAGTATTCAAAAAAATAAAATAAAAATAAATCCCATTTTTACCTTTTTTAATCAACAAAAAATATATACTTTTTGTTATATTATTTACGTCTAAAAGTTGTCTTTGAAGTATTTAAAAATAATAATAATAATTACGGAATCTACAAAACAGACTTGCAATAAATTTTCAATGATATATATTTTTTTTATTTTCATAATGTTTCTGAACACACTTTAACAAAAGTATTGTTACCTAATATGGTTTGTTTCAAGAAAAATATTTTGAAATATTGGGATCAATAAAAAAAATATTGTCAAATTGTAGAAAAATAAACCAACAAATTCAATTTCCTAATTATTCACTATTGGAAAATTAGAAAAAAATGGATTATATATTTTGGAATCATATTTGTTAGGAAAAAAATCCAAAAATAATATTAAGAGGTTCAATTTAGGTGAAGCTTGAGCCTGAGTTTATGCTTGCTGTCAAATTGGGGTAGTGTGACGTAAGCAGGGAAAGGAAGTGATGGCGTCAGCATCTTTGACCGGCAACGGTCAGGGAATGCGGCAAGATTTTTTCCGTCGTTGAAGGCGCCCTTTCCACTCCAAGGTTGACAATCAAATCAAGGAGACAGACAGAACTGAAAAAAGAATGAAAGGAATACGGCTAACCGTGCGAATTTCACGTGTTGACATGGGAGGAAAAATATGTTTTGTTTAAGATGACAAAATTTTAATCTTTGTTAAGTATCGTAAAAGGGGCTTAACTCGAAATATCTCTAAATTTTCAAATAAAAATTAACTAGAAAGCAATGTGATACCAAGAATGTTATAATCCATCGAAGTATTTTGCATTTGCAAAATATATTTTATGGTAAAGCATTCGCTACCTTTTATTGAAATAAAGTATATAAAATATTCTTATTTAATTTTGGTCACCATTTTGAAGTGGTTGTAATTCAGACTTTGTGTGATTCACATTTTGATTATGGTTCAAAAAAATTCTAATTTTGGATGGTTAAGATTCCAATTCTGTGCTGTCTTAAAGTATTTTTTTTTTTTTTGGGTTAAAGAAAAAAATAATAGAAAAAATGGTATCAACTTTTGAAAAATGTCATCAAGATATAAACCGTTAAATGGTGAGGAGCTGCGGCGTGGGGCGTTAACGGTTTGGGTTGGTTCGGTTCATTTTAGTAGCCAAACCAAACTAAAGTTTTAAAAATATCTAAATCAAAAACCAAATCAAATTTAATTCGGTTTGATTTGATTTAAACCAAATTTTTAATAAAATTAAAATTACAATTGTTGAGGAAAGAATGTCCACCTTTGACGAATTAGAGAGGGCTACTCGAAGAAATCCCCAGAGATGTTGGCGATGAGAGAGATGATAGGGTCATTGAAGGTCCTTAAATTTGAAGACGATGTTAGCAATGATGATGGTATTGTTGGAGAGGGAGAAATATCAAATCTGAGATTAGAGAGACCAAGGCTAAGGTTGATGTTGAAGAGAGAGAAGGTAAGCCCCGTTTCTCAATGAGTCTTTGACTACGGGCAACAATCAACAATCGAGAGAGATGATGGAGAAGGTTGAGAGATGCTGGAAAACCTTACTCTTTGACTACAGGAGAGGGCTGAGAGAGCGGAAGAGCAAAATGTGAAGAGAGATGGTTTCAACTGAGACTGAAATAGAGAAAAAAGAGAGGGACTCCAACTATTGTCGAAGCGATTGAGTGGTGGAAGCTGTGATTGAGAGAGATGATGGAAAGCTCTATAAGAGAGGGAGAAGAAATGGTGGCAAAGCCCCTCAAAAGCAGCTCGTGACCAAAGCTGGTCACAAATTGGCTCCGGCCACCAGCGGAGTCAAGAAGTCCCACTGTTTTGTCCTGGAACCGTCGCTCTCTGAGAAATTTGAAAGTAGTGGAGAGAGGGAGGAGAAGAGAGAGGGCAAAACACGATTATATTCTGCTTCTCTTTGACCTTACTTCTCTCTTTTTTTCCTTTTTTTTTCCTTTTGGTTTGGTCTCTTAGTCTCCTCCCGGTTCTCCTTCCTAGTAAAAAAAAATAATCTTGTTTTGGTTAGGTTCAACCCGAACCGAACTGGTTTTTTAATTAGACCCAAACCAAACCAAAAAAAACTCCTGTTTGGTTCAGTCTTAATAAAATTTATTATTATTTTTTTGAAAAGAAAGAACCAAATCGGGAATCAATTTGACCCAAACCACTTACAAGGTCAAACGGGACGTGGATGAAGGGTTAGAAAATTGTTTTAGATTAGTGTTATGACCAAACTCAAAGATGAGAAAAGAATTAATGCAACAATGCAATCTCTGTTAATTCAGGAGAGCAGAGTGGAGAGAACAAGAGAAGGAATTGTGAGTGTTAATGAGACAACGTTGGAGCTGCCGTATGTGTAGTACAACAGAAGGGAGAAAGAAAGAAGAAAGAAAGAGAGAAAGAGGAGAGAGAGAGAAAGAGAGAGAGAGATGGTCAGAACAAGATCATTTCATTTCCTGCCTTTTCACAGAATCCTTTCTTCCTATATACCTTACTATTCAATAACCTAACCAACTAACAATCTCAACTAATTTGGTTACAATTCCAACTGTTATCAATGTACATTAGGTAGGTCAAGTTGTTGACCATTACATTTAAATTTCCTTCTTACTGTAACAATATCCCCCCTCCTTAAAATCCTTGACCTCAAGGATCAAAAGTTGGAAACTGGGATTTGATGAAACTCATGTCTTCCCATGTAAACTCCTCCGAGCTTAAGTTCACCCGTCTGATCAACCATTGACTGACTGGTTTGCTCTCCCTCATGATTACTTTTCTCTTCAAAATTGCCTCTAGCTCAACCAAAGGTTGTCCATCAGCTCCTACTGTAGGCAGATTAGGTATCAAACCTTGGGTAGAACCAATCTATTTCTTGAGCAATGAAACGTGGAATACTGGTGTATTTTCGACTCTGGTGGTAGTTGTAGTTTATAAACTACTTTGTCTACCCTTGCTATAACTGGAAAAGGACCAAAATATTTGGAAAACAGTTTCAATTATTTCTTAAGCTCCAATGATTGTTGTTTGTAGGGCGGTAACTTAAGGTAGACCAAGTCTCCAATTTCAAACTCCCTTTCAAGCCTATGTTGATCTGTTTGAACTTCATTATATTTTGAACTTTTTTTAAATGGTCATGCAAAATTCGTAGCATTGCCTGCCTATTTCGAACAAAATATCCTATGGCAGGTGTCACTGTCTCTAGGTAGGGTCCTAATGGAATGAATTTAGGTGTGTAACCGTACAAGGCTTCAAAGGGAGTCATTAATATGCTTGAGTGGTAGCTGGTATTATACCACCATTCTGCTAAAATTAGCCATTGATACCATTGTCCAGGCCTATCAGAAATCATGCACCATGGGTAACATTCTAAACACTAGTTAAGCCTTTCACAAAGTCCATCTGTTTGGGGCTGATAAGCACTGCTTTGCTTCAATTGAGTCGTCACCAATTTGAACAACTCTGGCCAGAACAAGCTGGTAAATATTTTATCTCGATTAGTTATTATAGCTTCTGGAAGTCCATGTAATTTGAATACACAGTCCACAAACACTTGAGCTACTTTCATGGTAATGTAGGGATGTTACAGAGCTATGAAGTGGCAGAATTTAGTAAACCCATCTATGACTATTAATATAGTGTCATACCCTTGTGATTCAAGTAATTCTTCTATAAAGTCCATGCTGATTTGAGCCCATGCTTGTGAAGGAATGGATAAAGGTTGGAGCAATCCTGGGTAAGCCACATGCTCATGCTTATTTCTTTGGCATACGTTACATTTCTTAACATACTTGATTACATCTACTCTCATTGATGGCCAAAAGAATGCAGATTCGATCCTTTACAAGGTTCCATTTTGCCCTGAATGACCACCAATAGTAGAATCATGCATCTGTTGTATTATTTTGGTCCTCAATTGAGATCTTTTACCCACATATAGTTTCTTCTGGAATTTGAGAACCCCATCTTGTAATGTGAATTCTGAGTTGTCATCCGGTTCCGGTGTTAATTGAGCTATTAAAGTTTGACATTGGTCATCTCCATCGTAGCTCTGAATCACCTATTCTAACCACTGAGGCTTGACAAAAGAAGTAGCAATATGTATCCTTTCTTGTTGTTCTCCTGATAGAAGCTCTTTCTTGGACAAGGCATCAGTAGCTCTGTTCTTTGTTTCCCTTTTATATTAGATCTCATATTTGAATCCAAGTAGCTTAGTAAGCCACTTATGTTGCAAAGAATTTGTAAGGTTCTATTCCAGTAAGTATTTTAGGCTTTGATGGTCTGTTCTAATGATAAAGTGATAGCCTAGTAGGTAGTGTTTCGACTTAGTAGCAACCATAACAATAGCCATTAGTTCCTTCTCATAAATGGACAAACCTTGACTCTTAGATCCTAATGCTTTACTTAAGTAAGCAATGGGCTATCCTTCCTGCATTAACACAGCTCCCCACACATTAGTACATGCATCAGTCTCTAATATAAAAGGTTTGAAGAAATCTGGTAATCGCATGACAGATGCTGAACACATAGCTATTTTAAGCTATTGGAATGCTCGATCAGCCTCCTCACTCCATTTGAAGTTATCTTTTTTAAGGAGGTCATTAAGAGGCTTTGTAACACCGACACTACAGTGTCCGTACTATTGTACTCCTATTCATGAAATATATAAAATATTCTAGAGAAAATTTTTATTTATATTGATTTTCGATTTTGGGGTATTTAATTTGAATTTTTTGTATATTTAAAGTATCCGTATTTTTGATTTGAAACATATCCTATTTTGTTAAAATTGGAACCTTGAAAAATAAAGAGTATTAACAAAACGCTGCATCTCCCCCAAATTAGAATTAGGGTTAGAAAACCCTAATTCTTTTCTTTCTCCCTCTCGCGATCTCTCTCGCACTCTCTGCCCCTCTCTTCCGTCTCCATCCATCGCTGTTTCTGCCGCGACTCGCCACCATCCACAGCCATCGCACACCGCCACCGCTTACCTCTCGGTCATCTCTCCCTCTCTATCGTCTCACTCTCTCACCCTATCTCTGTTTCTCTCTCTCAGCTCTCCCTCACTCTGTTTCGCTCTCTACCTCCCTCTCTGTCTTTCAGTTCTCTCTCTCTATTTCTCTCTCTCGGTTTCGCTCTCTGTCTTTCTCTCTCTCGATCGAGTCTTCTCTTCCTCGCGCGATAGAGCTCGCGCTCTCTCTCCCTCCTTTGCCCACTCGCGGTGCTTGCTATGAGCACCTACTACTGCAACTCACTTCTGCAACCTCCGTAGAGCCCCAAGTCGACAACAGTAGCAGATTTCGAAAGCCCTAGGCCGCGGCGGTTTCCTGCGATCCTTTCACTGCGTAGGTAAGGGCTGAGTCTTGATTTTGCTCTAGGGCTTCGAATTTCCTTGGTAATTAGGTTTAATTGCTCACATGTGCTTCAATTTGGAGACATTGCTGGATTTCGAACTGAGTTGCGTACGGACGTTAGGCTTGTGAGCTGTGAAAACCCTAGGTGATGGATTTTTGGTTCTTTCGATTAATTAACTGAATTTAGGGTAAATTTAGAGTAAGAATGTATCGCATATGTTAGGATATATGTTAGATTTCGATTAGGATGCATTTTCTGATATTTTATATGTAATTAGTGAGGTTAAGTATAGGATAATTCATGAATTAGGCTGTCCGATATGAAAGAAGCATGTTAAAGGATAATAGGATCGACTTGAGTTGATTTGAATGGTTTCCCTTAGAGTTAATTTGAAATATGCATGAAAGTATTTGGGTTTAGGGTTGGAATGGATTGTTCTGTAAAATGAAGAGTACTATTACATTTAATATCCTTATCAGGTTACTTTTGAGTTATTAATTACCTGATGAAATGCATTTTTGACGGATAGTTTCAAAAAATTTGTGATTAGGTTTAAGAACTGTTATAATCCTTCTCATTTTAAGTTATCCTGCATATAGGCAATCTAAATACGATTTCCATATTATGAAAATAGACTTCCATATTTTGAAAATGACATATGGTTTGAAATGTTTGGATGAGAATTAAAAAGTTTATGATTTTTTAAAGAATTTCTATTTTGTAGAAAACAAATTATTATATACTTGTTTTCGACTTTGAGTGGCCATTTAGACTGAATTAGGCTCGACTTTGAACATGAAAGTGATAGAACTAGATCTTAGCACTTGAGACTTGAATCACTTGGATCCGATATGTGTAGGAGAAGTTACATCAATTTCTCAGTGGCTGTGCAAATGCAAATTCTGAATTGTTTTAGAAAATGATTTTAAGTGGAAATTGATGTTCAATTCCTTAGGATAACTTGTTCGGGTTCAAAGAAAGAATTTGATTTGGTTTGGTTTGGAATTAGGAGTACACTCCCTTCCTGAACGGTGAGTGGGACTTTGACGTCTGCTTTTAATTGAAAACCATGTTTTAAAAATGCTTTTCAATGACATGATTCACAAATGTATGATCATTAGAGTTTTGAATATTTTATGAAATATTTTGTGACCATTGGAGTGTCCCACCTCTTGATTCGATGGATATGCATCCATGGTTTTGATAATTTATATTGTGCCATCCTTTGCCATATTGAAATGTTTTAATACTTCAATTCTATTGGCACACGGTTTTATGTGATTTTGATATGGATATGTGTGTAGGCTGCATGCCCGGCCGATATGATGGTATTGTTATATACTTCCTATAGCATCCGTAGCTACGAAGGACATTTGGTAAAGGCACCCCTTGTGCCCGGATACGCTTCGGCCAGAGGTATCTGCCAGATCGTCATATGTGTGGACGCACCCGATTGACCCTCATCGGATAGGACGCGAGTACGGCTCTGTCTAGCACCAGGTGAGGCTGCATACACGGCCGACTATTTATATGTATATATATGGTATTTACGGGCTAGTTGGAGTAGCTTGTAGCCTACATTAGGACAGAAAGCCATTATTTCATACTTGTATTGTGAAAAACCCCCAATGCGTCAGTCCTTGGTCGAGGTAGACCATTGTCGGGGTTGTTTGATTGGCCGGCTCTTTATGACTTGATATACATACCGGATACATATGTTATTTTCTGATGTGTGCCTTGAGATATGTTTTTTTTTTTTAAATAGCACGTTATTTTCGCACACTTGATATTGTGTTACATGTTTTGACACTCCAAGTTTACCCTTGATGTTAATAGCACGATGTCAATCCCCTCACTTGCTGAGTATCCTCCCATGGATACTCACACCTCTCCTTTCCTCTCTCAGACAGGGATTCTCGTGATAGAGTAGCGCATCGGATTCTCGAGGTCTTTGGTTGTGTGTTGGTGAAGTTAGGAATTCACGACGATAAGATCTAAATTTAAGTTGAAATATGATTTTCGTACTTTATGTTGACCCCGCGAGGTCTTGATTTCGAGATCCGTAGTTGGCCGTGTACATTTTATGGAATGACTATATAAATTGTGGACATTTATTTGTGAAACTCTCATGTTGGTTCATTACGTTTGCATTGAGGCACTTGTAAATATTTAAAATGTCAACTTGGGAATTTGTTATACATTTGTATAAAATTTAGGCCCGCTCGGTATGACAGCTGTTCATGTTTTAGTTGGGCATGATAGTAGAGGTCTGTGGCTAGGACTATTAGTATTGATGATAGTCTTGCGTTGTCCTGGTTGTCCACTGTGAATGTGGTTGATTGTTGTGAGGCCGAGATGGCCAATTTATTTATTTGATAGAATGGATGTCCATTTTACAGGTTGATTTGTACATGGGAGACCTCCGAAATATGGGGAGGTTCTGCCCGATTTTCTGTAAAAATATAGTCGGCATCCAGGGAAACGGGCGGCTGCTCACGACCCCGGTTCGGGGCGTGACAAGCTTGGTTGTAATTCCATAGTTCCTGATAAACTTTCTATAATAGCCTGTCAATCCTAAAAATCTCCTCAAAGCCTTGACAGAAGTTGGAACATGCCAATCTACTATGCAATCAATCCTCTATGAATCCATTTTAACCCCTAATTCTGTCACTATGTAGCCTAAGTACTCTACTTGGGATTGACCAAAAGAGCATTTGGATAGTTTAGCATATAGATGATGTTGCCTACGAATCACAAGGACTTCTCAAGGTGCTGAATGTGAGAATGCATATCAAGATTGTAAACTAAGATATCATCAAAGAAAACCAACACAAATTTTCTAAGATGAAGTTGAAATATTTGATTCATCAATGATTGGAAAGTAGCTAGAGCATTTGTAAGACCAAATGACATTACCAAAAACTCAAAGTGTCCATGATGAGTCTGAAAAGTTGTCTTGGCTACATCTTTTGGTTTGACCCTTATTTGATTGTAACCTGCCCTAAGATCTATCTTAGAGAATAGCTTCGAACCATGTAGCTCATCTAACAGCTCATCAATATTAGGAATAGGACACCTGTCCTTAACTATGATGTTATTGAACTGCTTATAATCTACACAAAACCTCCAAGAGTTATCTTTTTCCTTTACCAACAACATTGTTGAGACAAAAAGGCTATTACTGTGTCTTACCGGCCCTTGGTTGAGCATTTCTTGAACTTGTTTCTCTATCTTAGCCTTTTGTGAGTGTGGAATCTATAGGAAGGTAGTTTAAAGGGGTGAACACCAGGTTTGAGAGGTATTGAGTGGTCATGAGATCTTTCTAGAGAAAGTGAAGTGGGTGTAGAGAAGACATCTTCAAATTGTTGCAGTAAAGTGGAAATGGATTTTTGTAATGGGGAGAGATTGCTCTCTATAGAGATATGGATGTTGGCGTAGCTTTAGAATTGCTGCTTTTTAAATTTTTTGGTATCTTTTCCTCGAATCAATTTCATTTTGAGATCTTCTACCATACCGATTAAAACCATTTCACCTCTCTCACTAGCTAGCTTGACTTGTAAAAGTTTAAAGTCAAATGTTACAGGGCTGAAATTATACATCCAATCTATCCCAGGAATTATATCCCATCCTCTTAAAGAGATGACTCTCAAGTCAAAAGAGAAACAATATCCCTGTATACTCCATTTTACTCCTTTAATTTTGTAGTAGCTACTCACTGTGCTGCCATCAACAAGCACTATATATAGTGGTTCATCACTTTCTGGCTACATTTTAAGCTCTTCTACTATCATGTAACTGATAAAGCTATTTGTGTTTCTAGTATCTATTAATATAGTTATCTTAAGCCCTCCTAAAGTTCCCTGAATAGCTATAGTTTTTCTTTCTAAGGAATTAGAGAATGCACATAGAGATACATTAAGGGTCTCACCAATTGTACAATCCAGCTCCTTACTTCCTTTAATTTCCAATCCATCTTCATTCTCAGCTGCCACGATGACATTTACGTTTCTGAATTTGTATTGATATCCAGGCGTATACCTCTCCCCACATTTAAAACAAAGGTCATGAATTATGCGGTGCTGCATCTCATGTGGAGTTACTCTTGTGGCTTTGAAGTTGTCATTGTGAGTCACCATGTTCTTGCCCCTTAACTTCTCTTCCCCAGGATCTTAATTCTTACCTATACT
The DNA here is from genome assembly GCA_037126225.1 of Dillenia turbinata. Lineage (NCBI taxonomy): Eukaryota > Viridiplantae > Streptophyta > Magnoliopsida > Dilleniales > Dilleniaceae > Dillenia > Dillenia turbinata. The sequence goes on along the minus strand of JBAMMX010000004.1, from coordinate 10,703,802 downwards.
CATCCTTTTATGCTTCGCCAATTCCATGGACTGTTCTTGAAGAGAGGTAATTTCAAAGGCTTGCAATAAGATTGTGGGTTTGAACATCCTTAACATAGGTTTGATCTCCTTTTTAACTCCACTGATAAAACTGGAAATAAAGTAGGCTTCTAACAATTTTGGATTCGCATGGAGCATAAGAGACCACAACTCCTCAAACTTCTCTTGGTATTTTGCCATTGATCCATGTTGATACAATTTATTAAATTCTTCAACAACATCCTACACACCTTCTTCTCAAATCGTTGGCAAAGAAGCTTGGAAAACTCCTCCCAGTCCACTTCTTTCCTTGACAATTTAACTCTTTGGAACCAAATTTCAGCCTTACCTTCTAAATACATTTCTACCATCTCTACCGAATTGCAGCTAGGCACTTGATACATCTTGAAGAATTTAAGACACTCCCTTAACCATATGTGAGGGTTTTCCCTATTGAACGTCCCATTTGTGTCATTCTTGCCCTGTTGTGTTCTTGACTCATTTCTTAATCTTCTTTCAAGTGGTGTTGGGAGAATTAGGATTTTAACTAGTCGATTTATTTCTAGATCTTCATTCCTATGACCATTCATCATGTGCTTAATGATGCTGAATTTCTTGTTCACATCAGATACTAGAGCCTCAATCTTAGTTTCTAGCTGCTGTAATTATTCCTCCATTTTCTACTCCAATTCGGTCTAGACTTCTTGTATATTAGTATCCTGTTTCTTTAATTGTTCTTTAATCACTTTAAACCTGGTACCTTCAGCCATAGTTGATTTATTTCTCCAAGGAACGAATGCTCTGATACCACCTTGTTATGACCTAACTCAAAGATGAGAAAGGAATCAATGTAAAAATGCAATCTCTGTTAATTCAAGAGAGCAGAGTACAAAGAACAAGAGAGGGAAATATGAGTGTTAATGAGACAATGTTGGAGTTGCAGTATGTGTAGCACAGCAGAAGGGAGAAAGAGAGAGAGAGAGAGAGAGAGAGAGAGAGAGAGAGAGATGGTCAGAACAAGATCATTTCATATCCTACCTTTTTACAAAATCTATTCTTCCTATATACCTCACTACTCAATGGCCTAACCAACTAACAATCTCAACTAATTTGGTTACAATTCCAACTGTCAACAATGTATATTAGGTAGGTCAGGTTGATGACCATTACAGTTAAATTTCCTTCTTTCCGTAACAATTAGATGGTGTACTCATTTAAAGTGGTCATAAGTATACACTTTTGAGTGTTGGAGTAATTGAGAATCAAACAACCTGAAAGGCATGTGCATAAGCATGCAATTTTGAAAATCATATAAAATTTTCCAAATATAAGATTCATGTGTTCGATTAAATTAATATTATGTCCACGTATTATCTTGCATAGTATAAATGAATTTTAAAAATAAATACTCACGTGTATTTTGTTTTCCAACACTTTGAATTGAGTCTACCAAAATTTGCATTGAGTCCTTTGATTAGAGAGTCTCTTGTTGATCTACATGAACACTCCTCCTAGATTCAAATCAATTCTCAAACAAAAGTTCAAAGCGTAAAATTGAGTGATACCAAAACTCTACTAAAGTTAATCAAGTATCAATTAAGGATCAAACTAATGATTGGATTTATTTCCTTTAAAAAAAATATAATAAATAAACTCCTATTAGTTTCCAAGTATTTCTCTTTCTTGCAAGATTTCAAAAATTTCTTTCCAACTTTTGAGAATTATCGGCTTCTATCTAACTACAAAAATAGAGTTTTTCTATTTTTTTTTTAACATTTACTAATGTTATTTAGGTTTACACAAAAGAAAATATGGATAAAAATGTCGGAGATGACATAGTCAGGGAAAGTTGTAATATTTGTTGTAAAAGTTAGCATGGGGTGCACTTTTATTGATGTTTTGCTCAAAGAAACATCGGTATAACCTATCACCTTTGCCAATGTTATTAGGAAAAATGTTGGAAAAACTTTATACTTATTTTGACATTTCTAAAGAAATTTCGGCATAACTTGTAACTTTTGCCAACATTTTCTTTGAAATATTGGGAAAAACATGATACTTTGCCTGATGTTTTCCTAAAAATGTTGAGACAAGTTGCAAACTATTGCGACATTTTTTCTAGTTAAACGTCGGGAAATGTTTGTACTTTTGGCAACACTTTTAATGTTTAAAATATCAGCAAATGTCAAGATAAGTATAAGAATTTTTGTTCTAGAAACATCAACAAAAATATTTGTGTTTTTAATAGTCGTCTACATTTTAAATGTTTTAGAAAATCTACTCATTTTCATCTATTAAAAATTATTCAAATATCTATTTTTATATCTGTCATAAAGTATCGATATCCAATTTTATCCATCAATAATAATCCAAATCAATTTTCAAAAATTTTCATTCATCAATCAACAATAATCTAAATAAAAAAGTACCAATATTCATCCATAAACATAAAGTATAAGCCTACATAAAAGCTAAAATTAATTCAAATGAAGTTCTCATATAGATGGACAACCATCTAATTAATTTAAAAAGTTCACATACAATAATCCAAAAGTTTACATGCCAATATCCATCCATAAGTTTCAAGTTTCCATATAATATCAAATCAACCAAATGAAACTTTTTCATGATTATTTTCTCCTCAAGCATTTGCTGACACCTTTACTGACATTTTTCTTCTGAAACGTCGACAATTTACCAATATTTTTCATGTGTAAATGTTAGCAATTCTTTATGCACTTAGCGGTGTTTTGTGATACTAAACGTCGGAAAGAACTAGTATTTAAAAAAAAAAAAATTGGTTTCTTTACAAATGATATCAAAAACCTGTTTCAAAACCTGCTTATCAAATATTCATCAACCTCAATATATATACTTCATCCATACTTTATACTTCATCCACACATAATGATCCAAACATCTATTAACAACACTTCAATATCAAACATAAAAATAGATTATAATTCCAAACATCCACCAACCACAAAGTGCAAATAATATAACTCCAATAATCTATAAAGTATAAATATAATGCAAACATAATTTCAACCGCAAAAATGAAGAATTCACGAATAACCATTTAATTAAATTAGACAAGTTTATATATAATAGTTAAAATATATCCATACCAATATTTCATAAATAGCTTACACATAATACGCATCACAAAAATTAGTTTCAAAACATATGATCCCTTGTATATATAGAGAGCCATCACCACCACATATTACTGATATATCATCAATAATATTTCCTTATTCTAGTTTCTATAAATTTGATCAAAAAGTCTGTACAAAATCATAAAATGTAAGATCAGAAATTTTCAAATAAGACCAAATTATAAACAAAACATATAAGATAATAAAAAACTAAGAGATATCTCTACAGAACATTCAATCTTTTCTATGTAAAGGTGAAATTAATTCAGATGATGTTTCCATATAGATGGACAACCATCTAATTAATTTAAAATGTTTGCATACAATAATCTAAAAGTTTACATATCAATATCTATCCATAAGCTTCAAGTTTCCATACAATATCAAATCAACCAAATGAAATTTTTTCATGATTATTTTCTCCAAATGTAGGGCCCGCTTATACAAATAGACAACCATCACCATCACTAGACATATCATCGCTAGAAAAATCATCATATTTAAAGAATATATTAATAATCAAAACAACCAATAAATAACAATAGAAACCATATTATATAAAGAGTTAAAAATAAAGTTTCTAGTCTACTCCTTTGTTGTGAAGATATTAGGTACCTCAACAGCTAGATCTGTTACCTTGAATAGGCTAACCAATAGTCTCATTTTCTTTTCCATTTTTTAAAATTTATGTTCAAACTTCCTTTTATTTGCATTTAAAGAGGAGCTGCTAGCAGTCATTCCATGAGAATAAGATCCATAATAGCTAGTAGATATTAGCCTTGTCCCTTTTCCTCTCATTTAACTTGGATGTTCTTTATAGAGATCTCTATAAAAAAATTTTCACTTTGTCTTCCACAAGAATATTTTACACTTTAGAGTTTTCTCTTTAGAGAATTAATAATTGTGTGTTTAGAGAGAAGAGAGGGGGCCTATGTAAGGTTTTTAGGGTATCAAAGTGGGACATGTGGCCTTAACAGGTAGCTACATGCATGCCACCTACCTATCCATATGCACGTGAGAACATGTGGTCTACCAACAAGCACTCAAACTTGCCATGCACATTCCCACACTCAGATATGTCGTGCATGCAGGCCTGTGCCTTATACATGCGAGCCATGTGGCCCTGCATACAAGTGCACCAACTTGCGCACTATACACATGCCATTAGGGTGTACACTATCCATGGCAAACTGTAACAATTATAATTCGTAGTTAATTATAGTTAGAAATATTTGTTAATAGTTAATAAATTAATTAGTAGTTAGAAAGTTAATACTTGAGTGGTAAGTGGTTAGGAAAATTGGTTAGTGATTACTGAGTTGTTAGGGAAGACAATATAAATAGATAATGTAAGAAAAGAATTGGATATAGAATGAAATTGTATTGGAATTCTCCTTTCTCTCTTTTTGTATTTTCTCTCTATTTCTTTCTCTTTAGTCTTTCTCTCTCTATCTCTTTTTCTATCTTTCTTTCTTCTATTTCTCTCTTTCTCTTTCTTTTACTCCTCTTTAGAGTTGGATTGTTACAAATTGGCATCAGAGCATATGACTTTTGGTATAATCAATGACAGAAGATGATTGGTTTGAGAAATATAAAAAGGAACAGGAGCTTCATAGGTATGAATGAAAGAAAGAATGTGAAAAACGTGATAAAAGGATAGACACTCTCATGGCACGCATTGATGACAAATTTAACATTCTATTAAAAATGTTTGGTATCAATAAAAATATCAAAAATTTGGTGAAAAGAGAGCAAGAAATTGAAAAGAAATTGGATATTGGTAAAGCAAATCAAATGACAAAAGAAACAATGTTAAGATCCATGGAAGAACAAGGTATTTAAATACCTTTTGAATCTATCATTATACCTACTCTAGTGAAGAAAAATTGAGGGTAGAAGAAGAGTTTTGGATGTCCAAGAAAGAAGTTGTTGATGGTAAGTTTTTGCCAAACCCTCCAAAGATTGAACTTTCGGTATTCATCAAACAAAATCTTTCACTAAAAAGAAATTCAAGAATAATCTCTCTCAAGCTCTCTCATTCCACTTTCCTCCCACTAATCTCCCTGCAATTTAAGTCACGTTCATTATTCGTCTCCATCACCTTATCTCTTAACATAAATGCAAACTTTGGTTCAAGATTCATGGATTCAAAATCGAAATTCTTGATTTTCCATCCTTGAGGACAAAGATGTCTTCAAGGGGGAGGTATTGTAACAACTATGGTTAATAGTTAATCATAATTAGATATATTAATTAATAGTTAATAAATTAGTTAAAAGTTAGAAAGTTAATAAAGTGGTTAGAGAATTTGATTAGTAGTTAGAGAGTGGCCAAGGAAGATAATATAAATAGATGATGTAAGAAATAAATTGGATATGGAATGAAATTGTATCGGAGTCCTCCTTTCTTCCTCTTTGTATTCTCTCTCTCTCTCTTTCTCTCTCTCTCTCTAGTTTTTCTTTCTCTATCTCTTTTTCTATCTTTCTTTCTTCTGTTTCTCTCTTTCTCTATCTTTTACCACTTTTTAGAGTTGGATTGTTAAACACACACGTAGATGCCATGTGCATGCGAGTGCATGAGCACTAGTGCATGTTCTAATTTTCATCCTTTGTGTCTCTTGTGACTTCTAGGATTTTTAGGGGGGAAAAAACTTTTTATAATCTAAAATATTTCCTAAAATAGAAAATTTCCTAACTCATTGGGAAAAAATATTTCTTTACATCTTTCATTGATTTTGAATATTATGACATATTAGGGTCCTTGCCCAAAAAAAAAAAATTGCATATTTGGTGTGAAATTGAATTCTCAACCTCAAAGAGACAAAGTCTTATTGTATGCGATTTTAAAATTCACCACTAGATAGCAATGAAATTGATATTATTAATAATTTGATGGAAACATACCATTTTTCATGTTTGGGATATAATTATCCAAATTATCCTTAGATCTCATAACTGATGATTGACATCTCATGTTAAGTGACATATCATGTCATATGTCATGACTATTTCTCAAATTATTAATGTTTGTAACATTCAATAATAAACCCTAATGATAGATAGCATGCACTTAAATATGTACTTTCATTACAAGTTCTCGGTTCATCCAAAATGATGGATATTGTAAGATTTTGATTAGATAAATCATATTATCTCCTCTAATAATGATTATTGATCGGTAAAACCTTTATTATACACTCCTCTCTAATTATATCTTATAGTTTTGACTAATGATTTGGTTTATTTAAAACTATCTAGAGAGTTATAAAACTTATTCTCAATTGTATGAGAAAACAAATCTAATTTTGAAATACATATTTCCTACATCCATGATTCAGGGCCACAACAAATCTATTTGCTCATTTATCGTTAGTATAAATATTGATATATGCAATTCTCTAATCATCAGAATGTGAGATAATGCATTGTCACAGATCAAAAGACTATATAAGCTATTATGATCAGAATGATAATTCACTAATATAGACATATTACTGTATTATTGTCATTTCCGTGTCATGTTCAGTATTCTTATTATATAAAGAGGAAATTACTTGCCAAGTCTCTGAACTTTATAGCAAATTCACATATTAGTCCCTTAACTTTAAAATGCAACGACTTAGTCCCTACACTTCAAAAATCGTCACGCTATTAGTCCTTGCGTCACTAACATTGCCAAATTGTCCGTTAAATAATGAGTTAGCATCTGAGGTGGACCGGTTGTATCTGACATGGCTTTCAGCGTTGAGAGAGATTGCTGATGTATCCGATGACACGTCAGCATGCGACCCAAAATTGATTGTCACGTCAGAAAATTACTGACATGGCATGATACGTCAGTAATTAGTTCGATGAAAAGACCACTTTATGGTGTCATTTATTCCCTCCAAGGAGGTTTGTTAGTGAAAAAAAAAGGAATAGAAGTTGAATTTTTGGGGGTTTGAGAGAGCCGAAGTGAACATCCATTCGAAGGGAAGGTTAGGGTTTGACCTCAAGGTAGGTTAGGGTTTGGGTTTAGGCAACATTTGGATAAAGGAGGGTTAGGTTTCGTCTCAACATCCATTCGAAGGGAAGGTTAGGGTTTGATCTCAAGGTGGGTTAGGGTTTGGATTTGGGCAACATTCAGATGAAGGAGGATTTGGTTTCATCTCAAGGTGGGTTAGGGTTTGGGTTTGGCTGACATTCAAACGCAGGAGGGCTAGGGTTTCGTGACATCTGTCATCTATTTATCTGCAATAGTGATAAAATGTCATCAAGTACGGTAGAAGGTTCATTGAAGTGTAGATGCAATCTTGATGCGGTGTTGTTGACTTTATCGTCAGAACGAAATCCGTCGCAAAGATTCTACAGTTGCCCTAATTTTTGGGAAGGTAATGCTTGCAATTTTTTTAAATGGTATGACCCACCATTCAGCCCTAGAGCAGTTGAAGTAATTCATGGTCTGAAGAAAAAAGTCGATGAGCTTAAAATGGTAAGCAACTCCATAGTAGCTGACTAGACTTTGAGAATACAGGATGTAAAAAACAACATCGAGAGGCTGAAGGATGAAAATGATTGACTGTTGCGATGTGTTCAAGAGCTTGAGGAAATGAATTTAACATTGAAGGAAGAGATTTTAAGTTTTGAGGAGATGAAGGAGAAGAAGTTGAAATCCTTTTGTAAAGATTACATGCGTGTGGGAAGTATATTGACAATTGGAATTGTGATTTTTGGTCTTCTGTATAAAGTAGGGTAGGAAGTAATTTTTTTTCTATTTTTGTAATTTATTTTTTTGCGAGAAGTTATGTTATCTCAATATTATTAATGGATCTGTTATCTTTTTTTTATTCCCAATATTGTTTTGGTTAAACAACTTGAAGCTTAACATAAAAGCTAGAAAGAGACCATTTGTTACAAAACCTGAAGCAACTTCTTGAAGCATATCACAATTCAGAACACAGTTTAAAGCTTAACACAAAACCTAGTATCACAATTCAAAACTTGACCCACAAAACCTGAAACATATCACCTAACACAAGATTGCATAAGTACAAAACTTGATTTTGGCACACACTTTGGGACAACAATCTGATTTCACAACTAATCCAAAATAACATTTCATATTTCTGAAGTTAAATACATAAACATTTAAAGTTTGGCACATACTACATCAACATAAAAACTTCACAATTGGAGATAAAGTTACAACTCATTTCGGAACATCATTACAATTTCATAACCAAAAAAATATATATATATCATAACAATGATCCACTGCATTGTTCAAGTTTACAGTTTCCACTGCATTGTTTAAGTTTACAACACATTTGAAATTTACAACTCTTATCTTCTAGTCCAGGATGAAGGAGGTTGGGATGCTTCTGATGTAGGTTGGCTTCGGATCTACTGAGATGAAGATGACTGGGATGCTTGTGATACTTGTGATGCATTTGAGGTACATGATCTTTTGTTATGTCCAGCTTGCTTACAAAGAGTGCATTCGATGATGGTTCCAACCCTAGAAAGTGTGTGGGGGTTCTTGTGTGGGACATCAGTGGCTTCCCTTCTCCTTTTTGTTGCTAGCCTTCCTGCTTTTCTTTTGTAGTTAGGGGGCAACAAACTTGGGACTTGACATTTGTCTCAAACATTGGGCCCATTACAGGGATAAACAATAGGTGCATAACACTCTGCATAATAGGTTGTACTGTAACAACTAGAGACAAATTTCTTTGGTTTTTCTTTACAAATAAAGATGCAACTAATAGTATGGGCACAGGGAATGCCAGATAATTCCCAAGCCCTACAAGTGCAAGTCCTATTGTCCAAATCTACAATAAATTTGTTGAAAAAGGATGTCACTTCATATATCTCACCCCCTGCTAAAGTTGGAAACCAATGTCTACTTAGCCGCTTTTGTTTTTTTAATTTCCTTTGAATGGCAGGACAAATATCACCATTAAAAGTTAATATCTTAACTCTATTCTCAGAGAACTTAGACATCAACCCACACCTAATAACCTCTAGCAAGTTGATAACAGACATCTCTTTTGTATCTAAAATTTTAGAATTGAAAGATTCACAAACATTGTTTACCAGCAGATCACACTTACTCTATCCTAAAAATACAGATCATGACCATGTTTCGGTATACTTCTCCTTCAGCCATGCATAGGTAGCAGTATCTGAAGTTTCAATCCCCCTCATTACTCTAATGAATTCAGCCTCATATGTAGCCCTACAAGCAGCATAGAACATGTTTTTTAACTCCAAGTCCTTGAACTTCTGGTGTAGATTATTGTAGAGATGTCGGGCATATATTCTATGTTCGGAATGTGGAGACAAGGCAGAAATAGCATTAATTAATCCATGCACAAAAAAAAAATATGGAGACAATGCATGTTAATACAATTCTATTGCATTCTGATGATTAAAAAATAATAATTTCTTACATACCTTCTGTTGGTCCGACATGATGTCCATTTTCTATCATATCCAATATCCCCAGGTAAATGATTAAGAAACCACATCCAGGAATTTGTCTCCTCCAACTCGACAATTGCAAAAGCTAAAGGAAAGATTCTATCATTTATGTATTTTTCCACTGCAATAAGCAACTGCCCTCCATATCTACTTTTCAGAAAACAACCATCCAATCCTATAAATGGCCTACAAGAAGCCACAAATCCCCTCTTACAAGCCTCCAAACAGATGTACAATCTTTTGAATATTGGAATTAAGGGATATTGGATGGATAAGGGATGCTCTTCACATTCGGGTAAAAAACTTTCTATTTTACAAGTACTTTCCTTATTGGTTCTTAAAATCTCTTCAAAATATGGTCTTAATAGGAAGAACTGCTCTTTGTCCTTACTTGAAGTAAGCTTTTTAGCCATTACTCTTGCTCTCCACACCTTCATTCTTCCATAGCTGACCATAAACTTTTCTTCTGCCTTTTGTTGTAGAGTATGCAGCTTGATTTTAGGATCATTTTGGATACTCTTGACCCATTTCTTTGCAAGCCACTTTGCTGTTGCATATTTGTTATTCCAAGATCTTGTACAGCTGTGCTAAGCCTTATATGTCACTACAATTACTGTCTTCTCATGATCATCAAGTTTTTTGGCATAAATCAGCCATTCACATCTCTCAACACATATAACTCTAACTCTCTCCTTGTCATTTTTCACAAATCTGAGGTTTCTTCCATTGTATACAGCAAAATCTTTCAATACTTCTTTAAAAAAGGTCATACTATTTGAATTCAATAAATCTAGAGTTGTAATCTGTCTTGAACTCTTCTTATCTATAATTTTTTTTTACTCAACCCCTTTATCTTCTCTCTCATTCTCTCTCATTGTATACTCTAAATCCTCCTCCTCATCTACCTCCTCCCAATCACTGAATACATTTTTAAAGTTTAACTCTTCTTCAGAGTCAACAATGTCCTCTTCATAACCTACATTGGGCTCTTCACCTTCTAAAGGATCATCACTGCATATTTCCTCTTCCTCCTCTTCCACATCCTCCTCCTCCTTCTCCTCCCTTTCTTGTCGTGGACCATCATCATCATCACTATCACTACTCACCAAAATCTGAGTACTAAAGCCATCACTTCTCCTACTATCTTCATCAATTTCATTAAATAAGTCAGCATCATTCTCTAATACACAAGCGTCATCAATACCATGTTTTATATAAAAATCAACATTCTCATCTTTTTCCCTTTCATCCAAATAATATAACAATACTGAATCAGTTAATACTGGACTGAAATCACCTCCAGGCAAAGGTATCCATGACCTCATACAGTTTTTATAACCTAATTCAGCTACCATATGTCGTAATTCAAATACTGACATCATATCCCTACCACAATTATCAAAGTATGTTAAATCCCAACCTTCATAACTATTTGTTCCTATAAATTTACCACCATGATGGAATGTAGTTTTGAATTTGGAAGAATCCATATATCTGAGGAAAGAAAGAAATTTGAAAAATACTGAGACAGATTCAAATTAAAAACCCTAAATTATTTATAACAATAAATAAACCCCTAATTAAACCTCCTAATTAAAGCCCTAATTTTCTTCCAATTTAAACCCTAATTAAAACCCTAAATTATTTCGAACCCTAATTTTCATCCCAATTAAAACCATAATTAAAACTCTAATTTTTTCCCAATTTAAATACTAATTGAAACCCTAAATTATTTCGAACCTTAATTTTCACCCTAATTAAAACCCTAATTTTTTCCCAATTTAGACTCTAATTGAAACCCTAAATTATTTCAAACTCTAATTTAGACCTCAATTAAAACCCTAATTATACATATCTTCTAACGATATAAAGAAAATTATCGATTTTATTACATATAAAACCTTAATTTAAAACCCTAGTTTTTTTACCAGAAATCCTAAATTTTTTGAAACCCTAATTTTATCGAACAATAATAATAAATAGTAACACTTTAAATTACAGCAACAGTAAATCAAAATTTAGATTTCATACCTTAATAGGACCCCACGATGAGGAAACAACTTCAATTGATGACGGTGACGAATCTGGGACCACAAGCCTAAATGGAATTTGTCGAGACTCCCAAGTTCAACTATCGCTTTCACTCTCAAACAACTTTACCCCACTGAATCTCGTTTGAACTCTCTCTTTCAACACTTTTTTAGATCGATTTCCCTTCTGTGTCTCTCCCTTTTTCTCTCTCTCTCCCTCTTAGTTCAATCGTCATTTCATTTTTTTTGGATTTTGTTATTAACTTCTCAGCTCCCACCGCATGCTTCTCATCGAACTAATTGCTGATGTGTCATGCCACGTCAGCAATTGTCTGACGTGGCAATCAATTTTGGGTTGCATGCTGACGTGTTATCAGACAAGTCAACAATCTCTCTACGCTGGAAGCCATGTTAGATACAACCGGTCCACCTTAGATGCCAACTCATCATTTAACGGACAATCTGGCAATGTTAGTGACGGAAGGACTAATGGCATGATAATTTTTGAAGTGTAGGGACTAAGTCGTTGCATTTTAAAATTCACGAACTAATATGTGAATTCGCTGTAAAGTTCAGATACTTGACAAGTAATTTCCTTATTATATAAATGTCTATGTATCTCCTGGTATGTGACTCACTGGCCATGTACATTAGTAACTCTTTGCTGAATTTGGTATAGATAAATGATGATGATATGTGGAATTATGATACTCAATCATAACTTGTATGCTCGCAAACAATTTTAAATATTCGGATTACAGTGCCTCATCACTCATCGAGATAAAGCTTTCTCCCAAATACTTACATTAAAATAATATATATTTTCCCAATACTTTTTTACCTGTTCCCGACGTTTTATAATTGTCATTAAAGGTTGAGGCGATGAAACAGAAAACATCAAAAAAAATGTCGGGGGAAAAATGTTGAGGATTTTCTTGACGTTTACTTACAAACTTAGCAAAGATTTAGCTTTGTCGACATTTGTGAACGTCAGCAAAATTTGTAATTTGCCAATATCTTGGACAAGACAAACGTAAAGGAATTGTGAGGCTTTCCCAACCTTTAAGAATAAATGTTAGCAAAACCTAAAGCATTTACCTACATTTGTTCACTTAAACATCAGCAAATGCTTAAGCCTTTATTGACATTTTGCTTTTGAAATGTCGGCAATATGCTGACATTTTTTGTGTGAAAATGTTGATAATTCTTTATGCATTTAGCAGCATTTTCTGATACTAAACATCGGGAAAAACTATTATTCTTTTAAAAAATTTGGTTTCTTTGCAAATGATACCAAAAACCTGTATATCAAATATTCATCAACCTCAATATATATACTTTATCCATACTTCATACTTTATCCACACAAAATAATCCAAACACCCATTAACAATACTTCAAATAGCAAATAAATAACTATCAATCACAAACATAAACATCCACTAACCACAAAGTGCATATAATATAACTCCAAAAATCCATAAATTACAAATATAATGTAAACACAACTTCAACCGCAAAAATAAAGAAGTCATGAACAATCACCAATCCATCCATTAATGTGTATGAACTTAGCTGCTTCCCATGCTTTGTTTTCTTATTTGTATGCTCTGTTTCTTGAGTCTCTCGGACGTGTTAGCTGAGTAAGCTTCAATTTCCTTCCTTTACTATTGGATCATGATAAAATTGGTATCAAAGCCTATAAATCCTTGGTCAGGTTACCAGACATGGCTAAGGGCACCAATTTAAAGCTATTGATGAACAACTCAAGAAGCAAGAAAACAAAATACAAGAATTGGTAGTAGAAATCAAAGAAAACTATATAGTCATGGAAAAAAAAGGTTCAAAGAACAATGCAAGGAAATGAAACAACAACCTGATAAGCAATCTCATAGGTTGAAAACTTTTATAGTAGGCTTGGAGTCCAGAATGATCAATCTGATTAGGACGACAAATAAGAATATGGTTGAACTCTCCTAACGTAATTTTTTCTATTTTTAAATTTCAAACCCAAAATTTGATTAAGAGATCTAACATTTTTATCTATTAGACCAATTATCTGTCAGTTGTTCCTTTTTTATTTAAGGTCTAATTATGGGGTAGCTCCCTTTTTGGATGTGAGATTAATATATAAAAAAAGTTAAAATATAATGTAAAACAAAAGTTTTTAACTCTTGTGATTGTTAGAGGCTACGTGGGGGAGCTATTGGAATGGAAGGCTCGGTGGTCAATTCATTCTTTACTTGGACCGTGTTCTTATAGGATGACAACAAAGCTACGAAGTTAAAAGCTATGATACAGTGCGTGTGTGCGTGTATATAGTTGTAACAAGAAATCAGTAATAAAAGTAATTTATGTCAATAAATAAATATGAGTTAAAAGAACTATATGTAGAGGAGAGAGAGAGAGAGAGAGAGAAAGAGAGGCAACATATGAAATTCAAAAACACAATTTGTTAAAACAAATATATTAGAATTATTAAATCATTGAACCATTTTTTTTCCACATTAATTTGAGGGGATCGTGTAATAAGGTTTTCTAGGTAGAAATGTTGATTGATGGTACATGGTCTATCGTGCCTGTTACCACAAAACCGGAACTATTCGAACCCATTAGGTCGTAAAGCCTATGAATAATCGAATACATTCTCGGCCTCTCGGTTGAGCGCTCTCTTGGTTGAGCATTGTAAATTATGCCTTTCAACCCTCTCGGTTTTACTCTCTCAAGAAGTCAGTTACTCATTGACCTCTCAGTTATCCTAGCTCTCAACCCCTAGACCTCTTGATTACCCTACTCGTCATTGGATATGTTTCATTAATATAGAAGTAATCCCTATCAAACAATAAGCTCAACTTAAGATCATCTAGTAAGGAAGGAAATATCTAACAAATTCAATCTTCCTTAATTGGATATGAATATCTTTTGGTCTCAGAGAAGTCTTTCTCAATAAGGAGACAGATCTAAATAGTCACTCTCAATAAAGTAGGGAACCCCTGGGATAACTTAAACTTTCCTTGATCGATAAAATTTTAAATCTTTTAAAAATTTTTGACTACAATCTCTATAATCTCGAAAAATTTTCAATAATCTTTTTATGAGAAAACTAGGGTTTCTACACCCTTAAATACATACGAACTTGCCATACATGCACTCTATATATGTTAAACACAAGCAACTGATCAGGTATGTTTTCATTAACTCTACACTTTACACACAGAGACGACACAGGGTTATTTGATGACTCTTCTCAGTCTGTTTCTCACTTTTTCATAACCACTTTTTTTGATTTGAGCGTCAAAGTCTTCCCTGTCAGAGCATTTTTCGATGCTATTTGTAGGTCTCATCATTCTGAAGGCCCGAAAGACTCCTCGACACCAGTTTCTCACTTAAATCAACGAAACAATTATCTGTGGAGCAAATCTTATCTCCATTATTGATGTTTCTCATTTCAAAGATTAACTCAGCCAAAGCAAAGTTTTATAAAACAGAATTAAATTCTTGAAAATAGTTTTGGTGTAGTTTTGAAATGAAACCATCAAGTCGCTGGTTTTATTGTAATCGAAATGGAATGAGAGCCAAAAATTTTAAAGATCTATAAAGCAAAAATTGAGAATAGAAATGTAAATGAATTTTAAAAAATTGTGAGAATAATAAAATATTATTAAAAAATCACATAAAATTATGTAAAAAATCATAAAAAATCAAAATCAAATAAAAAACGAATCAAAACCGTCCTAAATTTAAAATTGTTTTGGGAGGATTCGAGACCATAATCCTGAATCAAACCGGATTCTGGTTATGTTTTTTTTTTGGGCCAAATTAGAATTGTTTGATTTTAGTTCAATTTTTTGTTCCCTTTGAAGCCTTTGGCATATTTATTTTTAGGTGTGGGTGGACCTGATTTCAAGAGTATTTGATTTATATATCTATTTTTGGCTACTTTATTTAATCAACGAAGTGGTAACTCGTACAACACTAATTTTAAACACTCTAACTCCCATCAGGGATTAATGGAATATTCTCAAATAAAATAAAATTGTATAAAATTTATATAGTACTTGATGGTACTTGACTTAATAGTGAAAACTTTCTTTATTCCCGTGAAATCTTAATTCTCTTATAATCATTATGTAAGAATGAAAATTTCTGACAAATTCAAACTTTCCTTAACCTTTTAAGATTCTAATTCTCTTGTATTCTCAATAAGAAACAAAACCTTTTTGAAGTTTTATATCTTTCCTTAATCTCGAGGGATTCTAAATTTTCTAAAAGTTTTTAACCGCAATATCTATTATTTCAGAAGATCTAAAAAAAAAAGGTAAGTAGAGTTTTCAACATCTCTTAGAAGGCTATGTATACAAAGCAAAGACAATCCACAAATGAGGATACATTCAACTACACATATAGCACAAGGAGATAACTCAATTCTCCACAACAGAGGTACGACTTCATACTCCATTCTATACCTAATCAGAGGTATGACTTCATACTCAATTCGACACATGATCAGAGATATGATTTCATACACATACACATAGTGATTACATCACATAGTATTACATATGCAATACTCATTATACAACACACTGCACATAATACACACCGGGGTAACACAATGCAAAAGTTATAGGCTACCCTCAATCTTTCTTTTATTAACTCTTTCTAACTTGAGTGTTGGAGTCCCACTACTAGGCTCGCCCGACGGCGTTCTTGTAGGTTTCCCATCTAAGAAGATCCGGTGGACATCTTGAAATCGATTCCCTATTCAAGCCAGAAGGATAACTTACTATGAGTCAAATTTGGTTTTAACAGATTGATGCCATTTATAGGAATGATTGACTAATTAGCCGTAGAAATTTCAATGCCTATTTCACTTCCTCTCCCCTAGCATCATGCCACCAAAGAAAGGAAACGAAGGAGACATGATGAGCATCTAACCTCTTGCCTTACTCAACACTGACAGCCTAGTAGTTTAGCACACCTCTCAGCACTAGAGTGCTTAACTACGTTATGGATCCATCAAAGGCCTTAATTTAGTAATTTTAGTCTACTACCTACCATTGCTTTGTTAATCTTTTTACATATTCTATTACTCTTTCATTACATCTTAACTAACCATGGTTTGGGTCCTTGTGTCCATAAGGCTTTAGTTTACCATTCTCTTTCTTTTATAGGCAAAATCTCTTAGTTCCGAGCTGCAACATGGGTTCTGAACCCACACCCTCTCAACTTTGCACCTCACAAGGGTTCCACATCTGCGCAATGCCATAATACTCTCACTTAGCGCAATGCCAACAAGCCCTTTAGATGCAACGTCTCCAAATTCTCACTTAATGCAATGCCAACTAGCCTTCCCGATGCAACGCCGCAATACTCTCACTTGGCGCAATGCCAGTGAATCCTACCAACGAGTCCTACCGGTGCAACGCTATAATACTTTCGCTTAGCACAATGCCAACAAGCCCTCTAGGTGCAACGCCTCCAAATTCTCAATTGGCACAATGCCCACAAGCACTCCTGATGCAACACCACAAAACTCTCACTTGGCACAATGCTAATGAGCACTTTCAGTGTAGTGCAACGCAACAAGTGCTCTCTGTGCAGCGACACCGAACTCTCTCAGTGCAACACCACCATGCGTGTTGTCAATATGGGATGTAACTCCCAATTGGGTAGCGCGGCCCACTCTCATTGTTTTCTATTCAATATGAGCCCTGACCCATGGATGAGATTCAAGTCCAATTCTCTCGATTTTTCTAGTTATATATGGGCTTGGCCCACAGAGATTCAACTCTTTTTCTCTTGGTTTTCTATTTAATATAGCTACTACTACGATGGGATCTCACTCTCTTTCTCTTAAACTCCGCATCATACCAATTGTAACATTGCTCTAGTGTATATATTTCTCTCGGTTTTAATGCCTAATACTCTCTTGACTTCAACGTCTTTGACAACAACCTAAATCTCCAGTCACTCTAATACACGATCAATGTAGGAATAAGAATATAAAGGTAACAAATAAATCTCTTTCGATTCATACAAGTTCTTATATACTGTATAGTATAATAAAGGAAGCGAATTCTCTGTGATGAGATGGGACAACTATGGCACTTCCGCCAATCTCTCGACAACTGGCAGCCGATCTCCATTCTTTCTTGCTACAGTCTCTAGTCTCTCGCACTCACTGACAGCTACTGTCATGCCCTAAATCCACCCCCTCATTGGGGCTTCATTGGTGATGGACTGCCCGACTCTTGTTAGGGTTTGGTAACTTACATAAGTAGTAATAGTCATGCTAAAGTAATAGATTTTCTTTATTCAATCACTAAAAATATTGCAAAGATCTTTTATACATAATAAAGTAGCGAAACTTCTATACTAGAAAGGTAATCCACAACAAGGCTATCTTTACCCGCTCATCTAATTCTCCTCGACATCCGTTCCTACAGGAGCTGAAAATAATTTTTTCTGTGAGCTACACAGCCCAGTGAGATCCGTATGTATATGTGTGAAAATCATTTTATTATAAAATTGTATGATAACGGGTTCATTGTAAAATTTTTTGAAAAGTTTTCAATGTAGCAGCAACATGTACAAATAATAATAATAACAGTAACACGTAACAGTACAGTATAGGTGACAGTTCACTGGTATCTTATCTCTTTATTACAAGAATAATCTACTTATCCCTCTCAGAAGATCCATTTCCAGAAAGGTCTATTAGTCTCGGCTGCATTAAGTGGACAAATCTCTTATCCACAATAATGGGGTGCTACTAATATGTACTTTGATGCTTGACAGAGCTCTTGGTTGCTCGAGCAATCTCCACACATATCAGTTATATAGCAATCACAAGCACATACATTGATGAAGCAGGAGAAAATCATGGTAATAGTAGTAAAACATGGTAGTAATGGAAAACAGTACTGAATTATGATAGTCATAGAAAATCATGGTAATAGTAGTAAATTATGGAAATAACAATAATTCATTATAATCATAGAAAGTCATGGTATTTATGCAAAATATATATATATATATGAATACAAAGAACACTTACCTCAAAATTTAAATTAAGATCTTTGCCTTTTTCCTAGCACGTGTTCATTTTCCTTCTTTTCTTTCTCTTCCTTTCTCTCTTACTTTCTCTCTCTCTTTTCTCTCTTCCTCACCGATTGCTTGATGGTTTTGGAATGGAAAAGGGATGGGTATTTGTAGTCATTAGGTTGCCATAGATCCTTGACATGTGTTAGGATATTTGTTCTTCATGTAAGGCCCTTGTTCTTCATGCAAACCAAGTGTCCTCCTATGTGTCAACTATAGAAAACACCTATCTTTTATATAAGGCATTTGGTTTCTATGTGGTTTAATTCGTTACAAGACAAGTGTTATGGATGGTGGTGGTCGATGGGGTGGTCAGTGCATGTTTATCCTTGAGTGTTTGTTTAATGGTTCAATGTTCTTTAGATATTAAGCACTTCTTAGTTACTTATTTCCGTATAATGTCATTTAAGCAAATGTTTTATTTACTTAAGAATTACACGTAATAAGGAAATACCCCCATTTGAATTCAATAAAAAAAGTTTCAGAATCTAATTCCTTAAAAATAAAAGTCAACTCTCCATTCCAAAAACAAAATTCGAAACGGTTAATTTTGTCGAATATCATTTGGAAAACTAATATCTTAGAAAAATTCTAGAAAAATAGATTTTCACCTAATTTAATCATAAGGAACAATTATTGAGACTTTTCATTCTTATTTTCTAGACAGTTTAGATACCTGACTTTTGAAGTACTTAGTTTCCAGTGATCTGGTCAAATCTGTGTTTTTAGTATTCCAAGTTTTTGATTTCATACTCATTTCATTTATTTGAGTAGTTTCACTAATCCACAATTAATAATAAGTTATTTTTTGTAATTAAATTAGATTATGTGATATTCCTTCCCCCTAAAAAAATTTCGTTCTCGAAATTCGTACGTGATTGTTGGAACAGAGTAAGATATTTTTCCAGATCTCATCTTCTAGTTCCCATATAGAATTTTCTATTCCTTGATTATTCCAGAATATCTTTACCAGGTCTACTTCCTTTGACCTCAATTTCTTTACATCAAATTCTAAAATTTTGATTGGTTTTTCCTTATAAGTTAAATTTTGACGAAGTTGGAGTGGCTGATAGTCAATATATAATTTGGATTGGGTTTATACTTTCAAAATAATGATACATGGAATATGTCGTGGATTTTAGATAAAGTTGGTGGCAGTGCTAACCGATATGCTTCCTTGCCAATTCATTTAAGTATCTCAAATGGTCCAACATATCTTGAGCTTAATTTTCTCCCTTTTCCATATTGAATAATTCCTTTTTAAGGGGATATCTTAAGAAAAACTTGATCTCCTACTTGGAATTCCAAATCCTATCTACGATGGTCAGTATAACTTTTCTGTCTACTTTGAGCAGCCATCATTCTTTGTCTTATTACTTTGATTTTATCAAGAGTTTCTTCCATCCAAGATATGATATTTGATGTATTCATATTTCTTTCCCCAATTCTATCCCAATAAATTGGTGATCGATATTTTCTTCCATATAATGCCTTATAAGGAGCCATACTGATCGTGGATTGAAAAATGTTATTGTATGTGAATTCTACTAAGTGATAAATGTTTATCCCAACTTCCCTTGAAATCTAAAACACGTGCTCTAATCATATCTTCTAATACTTGAATTATACATTCAGATTGTCCATCAGTCTCAGGATGAAAACTTGTGCTAAATTTCAGTTTTGTACCTAAAAGTTGTTGTAGTTGTTTCCAAAGTCGAGAAGTAAATCTTGGATTTCTGTCAGAAACAATATTAAAATGTATTCCAAACAATTTAACTATCTCATCCACATATATCCTACCCAATTTTTTAATGGGATAAGTCATTTTGATTGGCAAGAAGTGAGTGGATTTGGTGAACCTATCCAAAATTGCCTATATTGTATCATGTCTGTTCTTACTTTTCAATAATCCACAAACAAAGTCCATGGTTACTTCATCCCACTTCCATTTTGGAATTAATAAAGATTGCAACAAGCCAAATGGTTTTTGATGTTCTGTTTTAATTTGTTGACAAGTCATACATGTAGAAACATATTCTGCGATATCCCTCTTCATGTTATTCCACCAATAATATTTCTTCAAATCTTCTTACATTTTAGTTTTTTCCATAGTGGATAGTATATTTTGAGCAATGTGCCTTCTCAAGGATTTCTTTTCACAATGCCTCATTTTTGGGTACACACATCCTTCCTCGAAACTTTAACATTCTATTCTCAGTCTTGATAATCTGACAATTCATTCCTTTTAACTTTTTCCATGATCTTTTGCAATTCTCGATCCTATTCTTGAGCATTCTTGATCCTTGAGCCCAAATCTATATGTATTTTTATATTTGCACATCTAATTCCTAGATGAATCTTGATAGACTTCCAATGGACCAACTATTCCATCATCTCCCATTCTCTTACCCTTACTTTTGTTATCCTCACCTTTCTACTAAGAGCATCTACGACAACATTTGCTTTCTCTTGTTGATAATTGATGGTACAATCATAATCCTTGAGCTATTTTATCTATCTTTTTTGCCTCATGCTGAGTTCCTTTTGGGAAAATAAGTACTTTAAGTTATTGTGATCTGTAAATATCTCAAATGTTACCCCATACAAATAGTGTCTCCACTTCTTAAGGATTAATATTATAGCAACTAACTCCAAATCATTTGTGGGATAGTTTTGCTCAGGGTTTCAATTGTCGTGATGTATAAGCTATAACCTTTCCTTTTTTGCATTATCACACCCCCTAATCCTTCTTTTGATGCATCGGTATACACTACGAACACATCTTTTCCTTTAAGCAAAGCAAGTATTGGAGCTGTAATTAATCTCTTTTTTAATTCAAGAAAGTTTTGCTCACACTTGTCATCCCAATCAAACTTAGTATTTTTCTAAGTTAACTTTGTCAATGGTCTAACCAACCTTAAAAAATCTTGCATAAATTTTTGATAATAACCTACTAATCCTAAGAAACTTTATACTTCAGTTACCATCCTTGGTGTTTTCCATGATAAAATGGATTTTACCTTAGTGGAATCAATAGAAATTCCATCCACAGATATTATGTGACCTAAGAAAATAACTTTTTCTAACCAAAACTCACATTTGTTAAACTTGACATATAATTTATTTTCTCTAAGTGTCTGCAATATACAATGCAAATGTTCCTTATGCTCTTCTTTTGATTTTGAGAATACTAGTATATCATCTATAAAAATCACCACGAAACAGTCAATATATTGATGGAATACTCTGTGCATTAAATCCATGAATGCAGCTGGTGCATTAGTTAATCCAAAAGGCATGACCACAAACTCGTAACGACTATATCAAGTTTTGAAAGCTGTCTTAGGAATATCCTCTTTTTTAATTTTCAATTAATAATACCCTTGTCTAAGAGCAAATTTGGTGAAGACTTTAGCACCTTATAGCTGATTAAACAAATCATCTATCAAAGGCAAAGGGTATTTATTTTTTATTGTGACATTGTTTAATCGTCGATAATCGACACACATTTGTAATGTACCATCTTTTTTCTTGACAAATAACACAGGAGCTCCCCATGGTGTTACACTTGGTCGAATAAACCCTCTTTTAAGTAAATCTTGCAATTGTACCTTAAATTCTTTTAATTCTAGAGGGGTCATTCTATATGGGGTCTTTGATATCGGTTCTACTCTTGCAACGAGATCTATACCGAATTTTATTTCCCTTTCCAGAGGTAATGAGGTTAATTCTTCAAGAAACACATTTGGGTATTCTCTTACTATAGGGATATTCTCAATTTTCTTTTTATCAGTGGGCTGATTCATAAGATAGCCTAGATATCCAGTACATCCCTTATAAAGGAACTTTCTAGAGCGTTCTCCAGATAGAAAAGAGCTTACTATCTCCTAGCAATTCAACCTCAGCTTGTCTTGAAATACAAACTTTTATTTTCTTTGTTCTACAATCTATTTTTGCATGATGTCGAGATAACCAATCCATTCCCAATATCACATCATATTCTTGAATGGATAAAATTATCTGTCAAAAATTATTTTTTTAGCAATCTTGACTTTATATGACTTTACTACAAATTCTGTAGTCATACTACTTTCTATTGGAATACTTACCTCTAATATATATGGTAATTTTTCAATCTCAGCATCTAAGATTCTTATCCATCTAGGAGTAATAAATGAAAGTATGGAACCAAGATTAAATAATAGCTTAACTTTATGATTATTAAATAGTAGCGTACCTTCCACGACATTAGATGTTTCAGGGATTTTTTCTCCTTCCATAGCAAAAACTCTTCCTTGCATCCTGGGTTTATTATTCTGTTTACCTTGTTTTTAGCCTTAAGGTAGGCTTCTATTCCCTATTATCTTGGGACAATCTTTAATATAGTGTTCATTACTTCCACATCTCACACATTTTTCAGCCTTGAGCCAACAACTAGCTTCATTATGTCCTAATTTTTAACAATAATCACAAAAGTCCCTCTGTCCCACTTGTTTACTAGAACTTCTCATACCTTTTTCT
Organism: Dillenia turbinata; assembly: GCA_037126225.1. Lineage (NCBI taxonomy): Eukaryota > Viridiplantae > Streptophyta > Magnoliopsida > Dilleniales > Dilleniaceae > Dillenia > Dillenia turbinata. The sequence goes on along the minus strand of JBAMMX010000004.1, from coordinate 10,680,513 downwards.
TGGCTTTGAGATGCTAAGCCATTGAAACACTTTTTAGCATCTTTGTACTTCTTTGAAGTCTTCCCTGCTGCCAATTTGCTGAATTTGTTCTTTTACTGAGTTCCATCTGTCATTTATTTTTGCTATCTTCTACTCGACATGCCAATTCTATTGCTTTGGAATAAGTTTCAATGATGATAGAGGATAAAGCATCTTGAATTTTCTGATGTAAACCTCCAATGAAACGTTTAATTCGATCATTTTCAGTTACTACTAATGAAGGAGCAAACTTAGAAAGTTTTGTAAATCTAATTTCATATTGAACTACCATCATACAATCTTGTTTGAGAACACGAAATTCCTCTTCTCTTTTTTCTCGTATTTGGCGTAGATAATACTTTTCATTAAATTCTTTCAAGAATTTTTTCCAAGTATGTAAGGTATTATTTTATTCCCATTTATGTGAGATGGTTCGCCACCATTCTCTAACTATCCCGAAAAGTTGATATATGACTACCCTAACTTTTCGTTCATCTGTATAGTTTAATACCGCAAAAATTCCTTCCATTTCTTCTAATCACAATTCAACTTTCTCATCATATCCATATCCTCCATCAAATCTTAGAGGATGAAACTTCAAAAATCGTTCCAAAACAATATCCTCAAGTTTTTCGATATTTGGTGACAAGTCATGGGGAGATTGGTGGTTTGCTATGTTGTTGACTTGTTATTCCATTATTTAGGATACTCTATCGAGTGTGGCAAACACTTGATCCAAAGAGTTTGAGACTTGATCAATTGAATTGTCTTGTTGTCGTCTTGTTTTAACCATCTTAATACCAATATTCCAAGATGAGACCTTCAAAATAACGAAAGTAGTTAATATATCAAAAGGATACAAAAGACCTATAGTGTCAATATAACTCATTAATGCACAACTATACTACATTATCAAAATATATTCCTAAATACTTTTGGCAACACTCATGATTTGATTCTTAGAAATTTAGTTAGCTATGCTACAAATTTCGGCTAGTTTTCTGAGTGTTGGCTATGTTCCTGGCTATCCCTTCGTACCACATTGCAGAGGTCATATAGACTCATTTGTAAAGTTTGGATCTTATTCTCATAATTTTGGATAACCTTTGTAGATCCTAACCTTTCCCTTTCCAGCAATCTGTTTTTATTAGTCAGTTGATCAATTTCTTCATCTGCCATAGTACAATATTCAGCTAGGAATTCACCCCACTTCTCCTAGTAAGTTTTTTTTTTAGCACTAGATTTTTGTGTTTTACTACAATCAATTCTTCCATGTCGTAATAGGCCTCATATTCTTATTTTCGTTCCACCTTTATTTCTTTCTTAGCCTCTTCTAGTTATTGATGAAGCTAGCTATAAACTTGGTAACTATGAAGCAATTCTTGTTATAGCTCATTGATTTTTTCTACTTGAGCATCCATTACCAAATCTTTCCTTGATGGCTTAGTAGACTCTATCTCTTCCTCACTATCTGCTATTAAAATGTAATGACCCTCATTATTTGGCTCATCAACTTTTTCTCCTATTTCCTCAGAGAGATCTTTCTCCATCGAAGACTGATCTTTATCTGGCTCTATGGCTACAAAATTTCTGCCAATTTTAAAAAAATTCTGATGAGATATAATAATTATTTCTAGTTATGATGAATGTTTAAATGCAAAGATTTCTACTTAATATCATCTTTTTCTAATCTAGACTCTGATACCACTCAATTGTTACGCCCCAAAACCATCCCGTCACTGGGGTTTCATCAGCGACGAATTGCTTGTCTTTCGCTAGGGCTCGGTAACTTATATGAGTAGCAATAATCATGCTAAAATAATAGATTTTCTTTATTCAATCACTATAAATATTACAAAGATCTTTTATACATGATAAAGTAGCAAAACTTCTATACTAGAAAGGTAATCCACAACAAGGCTATCTCTACCCGCTCATCTAACTCTCCTCGACTTTCGTTCCTGCAGGATCAGAAAATAATTTTTTATGTGAACTTAATAGCTCAATGAGCTCCGTGTATGCATGTGTAAAAATCATTTCATTGTTAAATTGTACGATAACAGTTTCATTGTAAAATCTTTTGAAAAGTTCTCAATGCAGCAGTAACATACACAAATAATAATAATAACAGTAACACATAATAGTACAGTACAGGTAATAGTTCACTAGCGTCTTATCTCTCAATTACAAGAATAATCTACTTATTCCTCTCAGGAGGTCCATTTCCAAAAAGGCCTATCAATCTCTCCCGTATTAAATGGACAAATTTCTTATCCATAATAATGGGGTGCTACCAATATATACTTTGATGCTCGATAGAGCTCTTGCTTGCTCAAACAATCTCCACATATATCAGCTGTATAGCAATCACAAACACATATATTGATGGAGCAGGAGTAAATCCTGATAACAGTAGTAAAATATGGTAGCAATGGAAACAGTACTGAATTATGATAGTCATAGAAAATCATGATAATAGTAGTAAATTATGGAAATAGCAGTAATTCATAGTAATCGTAGAAAATCATGGTATTTATGCAAATATATTTATATGAATACAAAAACTACTCACCTCAAAGTGAAAACTAAGATTTTTGTCTTTTCCCTAGTACTCTTTCCTTTTCCTTCCTTTCTTTCTCTTCCTTTTTTTCTCTCTCTCTCTCTTTCTCTCTTTTCTCTCTTCCTGATGGATTGCTTGATGGTTTTGGAATAGAAAGAGGATAGGTATTTATAGTCATTAGGTTGCCATAGATCCTTGACATACGTTAGGACACTTACTCTTTATGTAAGGCTCTTGTTCTTGATGCAAGCCAAGTGTCCTCCCATGTGTCAACTATAGAAGACACCTATCCATTGTGCATGACATTTGGCTTCCATATGGTTTAATTTGTTGCAAGACAAGTGTTATGGATTGTGGTGGTCAGTAGGGTGGTCAGTGCATGTTTACCCTTGGGTGGTTGGTTGATGGTTCAATGTTCTTTAGGTATTAACCACTTCTTGGTTACTTATTTTCGTATAATATCATTTAAGTAAATGCATTCATTTACGAATTATACGTAAATAAGAAAATACCTCCATTTGAATTCAATAAAAATAATTTCAGAATCTAATTCCTTAAAAATAAAAAGTCCACTCTCCCTTTCAAGAGCAAAATTATAAACGGCTAATTTTGTCGAATGTCATTTGGAGAGCTAATGACTTAGAAAAATTCTAGAAAAATAGATTTATACCTAATTTGATCATAATGAACAATTACCAGCACTTTTCATTCTTATTTTCTAGATATTATAGATATCTCATTTTTTAAGTACTTAGTTTCCAACGATTATGTTTCTAGCATTCCAAATCTTTGATTTAATACTCATTTCATTTATTTGAATGGTTTCACTTATCCACAATTAATAATAAGTTATTTTTTGTAATTAAATTGGGGTATGTGACAGTTATGACTCCAAGTTAGTCTTCAAAACTTCCACTTCCACTTTTCATAACACAAACACCCTGCACTCTCGGCCACTATTCGGTTAAACACGTTCGCTTAACTCTCCTAGTCACCTGACCTCCTGGTCAAGCGACCTCCCGGTCTCCCAACCTCCTAGTCTCTTAACTCCTGGTCTCTCGACCTCCCAATCATGCAACATCTTGGTCTCTCAACCTCCTAGTCTTTTAACCTTCCGATCTTGCGACCTCCTGGGTTTCGAACCTCTCGGTCATCTGATCTCTCGAACACATAATCTAGTGCTCTCCTTACCTCTCGGTCTCTCGGATCTCAGTCTATTGACTTCCTGATCTCGCGACCTCCTAGTCTCTCAATTGCCTAATCCCGCGACCTCCCGGTCTGTTGACCTTCTGATCTTCAGACCTTCTAATCTCCTGGTCTTCGAACCTCCTAATCTCCCATTCTCCTAGTCTCTTAACTCCTAGTCTGCCGACGTCCCGGTCTCTTGACCTCCTGGACTTCCAACCTCCCAGTCTCTCGACTCGCAATCTCTCGACCTCCTGATCCTGTGGCCTCTCGATTTACCAACCTCCAGATCCCACAACCTCCCGGTCTTCGGACCTCCTAGTCCTCCAACTTCTCGGTCCCTGACCTCCCGATCTCTTGGCACCCAGTCTCCCGATCTCTGGGTTTACAGACCTTCCAGTCTCTCAACCTCGCGATCTCTCAACCTCCCGATCATTCATCCTCTTGATCACCCTACAAATTTCACAAACCCTAAAATCAAGATTCTTCTCAAACAATTCTCACAATCTATCACCGGCACATTTCGCATTTAGTACTCCACTTTCATGTCTCTTTTGATTCCCCAATTTATTCTATTCTTAATACCATTTTTCCAAAATACTATTAGAAATGGAGAGCAAATAATGGTACTGTTCTTAATAGTGGAAACTTTCTTTAATCTCATGAGATTCTAATTCTCTTATATACATCCAATAAGAAAGAAAATTTCTGACAAGTTCAAACCTTATTAACCTTATAAGATTCTAATTCTCTTGTCCTCTCAACAAAGAAGAAAACCTTTCTAAAGTTCTCAACTTTTCCTTAATCTCGAGAAATTCTAAATTTTCTAAATATTTTTAACCACAATTCATACTATTTCGGAAGATATCAGACAAAAAGTAAGTAGAATTTTCTACATCTCTTAGAAGGCTATATATATATAGTAAAGGTAACCCACAATTGGGGATACATTCAACTCTACATACAGTACAAAAAGGCAAGTTAATTCTCCACAACAGAGATGCGACTTCATACTCTATTCTATACTTGATCAGATGTACGGCTTCATACTTAATTCAACACATGATTAGAGATATGATTTCATACACATACATAAATATTACATCACATGATATTACATATGTAATATATAATATGTCACGCCCAAAATCGGGGTCGTAAGCAGCCACCCGTTGTCCTGGATACCGGCTACATTTTATAAAAAAATGGGGCAGAATCTCCCTATATTTACGGAGGTCTCTCATGTACAAATCAAACTGTATATTGAACAACCATCCTGCCACCTAAATAAATGGGTCATCCCGACCTCACAACAATCAACCACATTCGAATAATACCAACAAATCCACAGTGGACAACCAGGACAACGCAAGACTATCATAAATACTAGCAGTCCTAGCCACAGACCTCTACTGTCATGCCCAACTAGAGCATGAGCAGCCGCCACACTGGACGGGCCTAAATTTTATGCACGTATACAACAAATTTCCAAGTTAAAAATTTTAATTGCTTATAAGTGCCTTAATGCAAGTATAATGAGCCAATATGAGAGTTTTACAAATAAATGTCCATAATTTATACAGTTATCCCATAAAATATACATGGCTAACTATAGACCTCAATATCAAGACCTCGCAGAGTCGACATAAAATACGGATTTCATATTTCAATTTAAACTTAGATCTCACTGTAGTGGATAAGTAAATCCACAAACACGCGACCCAAGATTTCTAGAACCCGAAGCATCGCCTTATCACAAAAATCCCTGTCTAAGAGAGGAAAAGAGAGGGATGAGTATCAAGGAAGATACCCAGTAAGTGAGGGGATTAATATCAAACACAAATAGTGTGGATGTACAATTGGAGTGTCAAACAAGATTATTCGTAAACAATAATTCACGTTTTGCAGTAAAATATGGTATGTTCAGTAAAATGAAATCATTTAGCCAATCACACGATATCATAAACGTATGCATCCATTCAAAATCAATTTTTATATTTTTAGAGCAAAAAAAAATGATCATGACAAAGGTTGACCATAACCAAGGACAGGCGCATCGGGGGTTTTATTATGCAAAAATATTCAAAAGTCGCTCTCTATCCCGATATTGGTCATAAGTTTCACTGGGGCTAGCTCATACATAGATCGGAATCATGTATAGGACCCTGCCCGGTGCTAGACAGTGGCGTCACACACGTCTTCCCCCTATGTGGGTTCAACCGGCCGCGCCTATAGCCATAAGACATTTGTCGATACCTTCGGCAAAAGCGTATCCGGGTAACCCTGTGCCTCTACAAACGCCCTTTGTAGCTACGGAATCTATCAAGAAACATCATCTCATCAGAAGTAGGCATCCAGCCCACACAGTTTATCAAAACATTTCAAATCCATAGGCCAATACATTTCATCAAATCATTTCAAATCAATATACCAATACAACGGTAGAATAGAAAACATATCTAGTTCTCAAGTAATGGCACAATATTATTTCATTTCAAAACATGGATGCATAGTCATAGAAAACGTAAATTCACGACACTCCAATAGTCACAAAATGAATTTGAAATTTAGTGTCACACGTCGAGTCAATGCATATCAAAAACATGTTTAGTTGAAAACACAGTAAAAATCAAGTTTCACTTTTCATGCATAAGATTAGAGTCTCACTCACCTCTAGGGAGGGTATTCACTCCCTATTTCTACAAGTTTTCCAAAACAACTCCTTTCAATTCTCCAAAAGGTCAATCTAGACCAATCATCACAATTTATTATCAAATAAAGTCTCATTAAAGGGTTTTCATATTTTTCCTAATTTAATATAGCCTCAAATTGCATATCCACAAATTCTACTCTCTCATTTCATCATTTCAAGATCATTTGTATCACTAATGACCTAAATTTCCCAATATACCACAATTCTTCCTAATTTCTAGCAATTTTCCCAATTTATTCCACATTTACATTACCTAATATTTTTCATGCACATTTCGAATCAACTCTAAGGAGAGCTATTCTAATTAACTCAACAAAGTTTTAATTTCATTTAATACGTTTCTTTCATGTTATTCGGCCTAAGTTCATGTAGAATTTAGACGTAACCCTAGAAATCACATATTACATTCCAAAAAAATGCAATCACATATTACATTCCAAAAAAATGCATTCTCCTCAAATTCAACATATTTCAAGACATATACAAGAATCTCACCCTAAATTAACCCTAATTTCATTCAATTGTCAAAGGAATTAGAAATTTCCTCACCTAGGGTTTTCGCAGCTCACAACCCTAACGTTCGTGCGCCTACAACTCAATCCAGGATCCTGCAATACTTCTAAATCGAAGGAAGGTTTATCAATTAGGCCTAATTACTTAGAAAATTAAAACCCTAGATCTAGGATTAGAAATCAGTCCTTACCTGCGTAGAGAGGGAAGCCTAGGGTTTCTTAAATTGGCTACTCCTGTCGGCTTGGGGCTCTGCGAAGGTCGTAGAAGGGTGTTGCAGGAGAGAAGGCTCTGTAATCATGCGTGAGGGAGAAGAGAAAGCTCAGCAGTCGCGCGCGAGGGAGAAGAGAAGGCTTTGCGGTTGCTCACGGTGGTAACAGTCGGAGGAGGGCAAAAATTGCTTCGCTAGTGAAAAAGTGGAAGAGAGTGAGTGAGATTCGAGAGAGGCTGAGAGTGAAATAGAGAGAGAGAGAGACGGAAGAAAAGGAGATGAACGGTCAGGCGGTGGCGGTGGTGATAGTAGTACCACCGATAAGTGGTGGAGAGGGTGGCGGAGGGGAGCGGAAGAGATTGAGAGAGACGAAGAGAGAGCTGCGGGAGAGAGAGAGTCGAAGAGGGTGAGAGAGGAAATGAATTAGGGTTTCTAACTCTAATTCATTAAGAGGGGGCGCAGCGTTTTGTCCCGAAACGTTGCGCCTCCTCTCTCTCCTCTTTTATTTTTTATTTTTTATTTTTTATTTTTTTTCTTTTTTTATAAATAAATTATGTATATAATTTCACACCCACATTTCACTAGAATGTGAATTTCATAAAAATGAGGTTTATTATGATTCGCGAACACGACAACTTAAAATATACCAAATTTTTAAATTTAATACCCTAAAATCGAAAATCATTATAAATAAATATTTATATATATATATAAACTAAGGAATATTATATATATATATTTCAAAAATATAAATACATTAGTACGGATACCGCAGTGTCGGCATTACATAATATGTCCTTAATGGAATATGGTCCAAGACCCAAATCAAAAAAGTCAACTCTCAAAAGGCCCACGAATGGCTCTTATAGACCAACACCTGACGGATCGAATGATAATCTATCGAAGGGTCTCAGTCACCCAGATCAATTTACAGATAGGTCTCAGTGACCCGGAACTACCGAACGATAGGGCCCCGGTCGCCCCGCCAACCGATCAATCCTCGTCGAGCGAGGGTAATCACCCTAATCGGGCAGGCAAACATCAACTCTTCAAGTGGACAAGTCACGAAGCCACGAAGATCCCTTAACCGATCGAGCGACCGAACAATTATGTAACTCCCCTAGCGGTTCCAAAGGAAGGTTAGAATTTCCTTATCTTCGGCCTTCTACTTCATAGCGGCAATTCCAGAATCTTTTAAATAAGGAAAGCATTCCTCCCGAAAATGGTAGTTCCACCGATAAATGGGGATAGTGATCAACTCACAATATTAGTTCCCGATATTCCTCGATCAGTTAAATAAGGAAGGTAGGGTTGAAGTCCCCTAGTGGCGCCCGTCTCTCAGAGGTATAAATCATCTCTAAAGATCTCAGAACCAGATATGCTCTCTAAGTCTAACACCAGGGACACACTAATCACAGGAAACAACCTTCTCTCAACTCTTAATTTATTTCTTTCAATCAAAAACCGCTCTTTACTGACTTGAGCATCGTAGCCTCCCCGCTAGAATACCCTCCGGTGGTTTTTGCAGGTGTATCCACCCATTGACGGCTACTGTTCGGGTCAAGAAGGAGCTGGTATCTATAGAGTCAAAACACACCTCCATCAGATTGGCACTGCCTGTGGGAAACAGACTAGAGTAATTTGCTATTGTTATTCTGACCATCATGCCTCCAAGGACTAGAGCGTCTTCGAAAGCCACCCCTACTATAGGAGGGCATATCCCTATGCCTGCCGAACGTACCGTTCCACCAGAATGACAAGTCATGGCCACAGGACCAGAACAGGCATACCAGTCTCAAATGGAAAGATTAGTGTCTGGAATCCAAAGAATGAGTAAATAGTTGGAAGGACTCAGTCGAGCCCTCGAGTCAGATAACCATTCGTTTGCTGCAGAATCCGAATATAAGCAACCACCCAGAAAAGAATTCCTGGAACCATCGGCAGCCTCCCAATACGACCCTCAAGATCTGAAAAAACAGATTGAACAGTTCGTGGCCGCTGAGCTTAAAAGAGCGGGCGTAAAAGATATGGAAGATCTCCTATACTCCCTAGGCGAATCACCATTCAATGCAAAGAGCTTGTCAGAACCAATGCCAAGGGATATCCTTCTACCTCCCATGGAGCCGTATGACGGGACAAATGACCCCGTGATCATTCCACCCATTTCATAATAGTTATGGTCTCTATAGACCTCTCAGATACCACGATGTGCAAACACTTCCCTACCACTCTTAAGGTTAATGTCCTAGCCTAGTTCAATTCTCTTCCCCCGTTTAGTATCAAGAGCTTCGCACAACTCTGATAACAATTTGATGCCCACTTTGTAATCAGTCGAGGGGCTAAATGGAAATCTACATCCCTCTTATCGTTACATCAATGGAAAAAGGAATCTCTCAGGAACTTCATGGAGAGATTTAAGACAGAAATGCTGAAAGTCTCTGATCTGGACCATAACATCTCTTTGGCCGCGCTCCTAACGAGCCTACGCTCCTTTGATATGAAGGTCTCCATCACAAAGAAGCCCCCAACATCCATCCAAGAGTTTTATTCTCGAGCGGAGAAATATATTGCTATGGAAGAAGTAGAGGCCTTCGATCGATAAAAAGGCTGTCATAGCAGGAAAGAGCGTAGCCGGTTTCCATGTCAGCCTTCCCCGAAAAGAGGCAAACCAAGAATTCCACCTTCATGAAGGTTCAGCGTCTACACCCCACTGAGCGAAACCCCAAGTCGGGTTTTGTATTAAATAAAGAACAAGTCATATATCAAATGGCCCCCGTGCCCGGTAGAAGAAGATCCTAAGAAAGACAAGTCCAAGTACTGTCATTTCTATCGGGACTACGGTCATACGATCGATGAGTGTAAAAGACTCAAGGATGAGCTGGAATTCTTGGTCCGCAGCGGGAAACTGCAGAAGTTCATCAGTATAGAAGGAAGGAATCTGCCTTCCCCCAACAGGCGTGACGTACAAAGGGAGAATGAGCTGCCTCATAGGCTAGATCCCAGACCATCACGCGAAGAACCAGGAGGGGTGATCCTCCAAATCCACAATGAAGACGGTTGGCACGAGCCATACGTTCCTACTAGCATTTGTCCGGCCTATGACCCAGATTTCCCAACACTTTTCTCTTGATCAAGATTTTGATGTTTTCTACTACTCACCGACTACACGTGGCTCGGGATTTCTAATGATCCACAGAGAAAGGCTCTCCTAAAGTGTCTAATCGACTGAAAGGCCTTAGTCGTCCAGATCCTCCTAACGAATGTGTCGTTAAGTTGGAATAGAACTCCCCGAATGGGAGGACACGGCCCTGCCTCCTAAAGTCTCTAATCAACCGAAGGGTCTTAGTCGCCCAAATCTTCTGAACGAATGTATCATTAAGTTGGGATAAAACTCCCCGAACGGGCGGACACGGCCCTGCCTCCTAAAATCTCTAATCGACCGAATGGCCTCAGTCGCCTAGATCTTCCGAACGAATGTGTCGTTAAGTTGGGATAGAACTCCCCGAATGGGCAGACACGGCCCTGCCTCCTAAAGTCTCTAATCGACCGAATGGTCTCAGTCGTCCAAATCTTCCAAACAAATGTGTCATTAAGTTGGGATAGAACTCCCCGAACGGGCGGACACGGCCCTGCCTCCTAAAGTCTCTAATCGACCGAAGGGTCTCAATCGCCCAGATCTTCTGAATGAATGTGTCGTTAAGTTGGGATAGAACTCCTCAAACGGGCGGACACGACCCTGCCTCTTGGGATAGAACTCCCCGAACGGGCAGACACGGCCCTGCCTTCTAAAGTCTCTAATCGATCGAAGGACCTCAGTCGTCCAGATCTTTCGAACGAATGTGTCGTTAAGTTGGGACAGAACTCCCCGAACGGGCGGACACGATCCTACCTCCTAAAGTCTCTAATCGACCGAATGGTCTCAGTTGGCCAGATCTTCCAAACGAGTATGTCGTTAAGTTGGGATACAACTCCCTAAATGAGTAGACACGGCCCTACCTCCTAAAGTTTCTAATCAACCGAAAGGTCTTAGTCACCCAGATCTTCCAAACGAATCTATCGTTAAGTTGTGATAGAACTCCCTGAACGGGCAGACACGACCCTGCCTCCTAAAATATCTAATCGACTATAGGGCCTCAGTTGCTCAAATCTTCCGAACGAATATATCGTTAAGTTGGGATAGAACTCCCCGAACGGGTGGATTCGGCCCTGCCCCCTAAAGTCTCTAATCAGTCGAAGGGTCTCAGTCGCCCGGGCCTATCGAGCGAACATCTCCGAATCAATCTCCTAAAAACAAGATGAAGCAACCCTAATTCCAAGAGCTCTCAATAATACACTAGAAGTTGGACTACTGGGCACAATCGAACGAGCGCATCATCAGAGGAGATCCCCCCGACCTCTCAGAAGTTCCTTGATGATTATTACATTTCAATGAATCATGGGATAAAAAATCTCAACCCACAAAATTATAAAAGAATGGAGGGGGCACAAGAAACAACAGGAGCAAAATTCAAACCTGCTGATCCTTCAAGGTGGGGCAGAGCTTCGTACCGTCTAACCTCCCGAAGAATCTCTTCAGCGCAATTCAGATGCTCATGCAACTTACGCTGAGAAAGTTGGAAGATGACAGCATCTTTGGCAGCAGAAGCCTTGAGATAAGCTATCTCTTGTTCGGCCCTTCGAAGGGACTCTTCTCGTAAATGGGCTAACGTCTCAGCGGCTATTAACCGCACTTTCCGAGCACATGCCTCTTTTTCCAATTCCTTACAATGAGTTTGAAGCGAGGTCTACCCGAAGACGCTTGATCTGCCTGTCATTGACCTCTCCAATGGTCTTCTATTGGTTCTTCAAGGTGTCCCTCAACGCCAACACTTGGTCGCTCATGCAAGAAAATTGCTCACCCCATTCTGCCCTCAACTTTCTTTGAAACTCGGTCAGGGCAGAAGTCTGGAAAAAAAATACGGTAGTCAGAATCACGAGACAGTAAAGATCAAACTTTAACTTGTACAGAGAAAATACTTACTGTAAGGCAAAGAGATTGGATGGCCTTGTCGGTACACTCAAGAGGCATCTTTCGGAGGGCAGACTTCGAAGAAAGTTGGAAACGCTCAGCCAACTGTAATCCTTCATGCGGATCAACATGATTGAAATTGTGACACCCCATGAAGACTGCCACTGATCCTTCTTCAGAACTCCATCCTTCTACAATCAAAATAGGTGGAGGAACGCAATAGTCATCTGATACATCGACTAAAAGACACTGAGACCCCTGAGGAGACTGTCCCGAAGTTTCTTCCAGAATGGAGGCGGAAGGTTGCGTCACTGGAGACTCCTCCAACCTTTGCGAATCTTGAATCGGAATGTTCTCAGTCACTTCGAAGAGTCCCTCGCCGGAGCTACCTCCCTTTCCAACCTCAGTAGACGCATCAAAGGTTTTGCCGATTACATGGCCCCCTCCTATTTCAAAATGCTCTTGAGAAAGCACGTGCTCTCCAGATTCGACTTGCTCTTCTTCCCTAGCGGTGGACTGGGCACCCTACTCTTAGACTTTTTCCACCGGAACTCAGGGGAAGCATTAACCGCCTTCCTCTTCGTATGAGATCGCATTTCCCGCTTAGTAGATATTTTATCAAGAAAATGGGTGTCAATATCTGACACAGTGTCGACCAACTTCTTTCCCTATTGTTCCAATAAAAGGGGCTTGGTGATTTGACTTGACTCATCCATGAGTAGACCTGATAGTATCAACATATTGTCTCTTACCAACCTGTCCACCCACAAACTCCTACAACTAGCCTCACAATAACGAGCCACAGCACATAAGAAGCAAGAATGACGAAGAAGAGGTGGGATCTTCTCATTCAAAAAGGACGCTTGGTTGGCATCTGGAAGAGCGGGAAGAAGGTCCATGTTCAAGAATCGGATGAAGAAAAACTTTTGCATCCAATGTTTATCCTGAGATTTGTTGTAGAAAAATTTTCAACAAGACTCCCGGTGGTTTTGAAGCTTATACCAATGTGGGTGGACCTTTTAGAACTACATACCCTAGAGAAAAAAGGGCCCCTAGAATTTTCAAGTCAAAACGGATACGAAAAAATCCTAACAGAGAAATTCGGGCAATCACGAATTGCCAGGCGCCCGGGATGAGCAATGAAGGATGAATGTTCCAGTGTCTCAGGATTTCCGCCAGTAGGCCCGTGTACGAAATCTTTAAACCGTATTTCACGCACTGCCTATATATCGGCACGCAACCCTCGGGGGAAAAACTTTCTCTGTCCTCCTTGTCAGGCAACACAAACTCAAAATCACTTCCGAACGACATCTCCCCTTAGACTTCTGATAGTTCCTCTTTGGTCATGGTGCTCTGAATGTTGTCTATATTGCGCGACGATAAAATATCTTTTGATATCTTGGTCTGAAGAAAGAGTTCTTTTGAAAAAGAAGATGAAGAATGGAATTTTATAAAGAACGTGAATCCTTGTGAAGCGTAGGGAAAAGAAACCGAAACGACAGAAGTCAAATCAAAGGGATACTTCTTTTTCGAAAATTATCACTCATGACACTTCTTTTTAAGAAGATCATGAGTTTGGGGCAAATGATGGAACGTGGTCCAAGATCCAAATCAGAAAAGTCAACTCTCAAAAGGCCCACGAATGACTCTTATAGATCAACACCTAACGGATCGAATGATAATCTATCGAAAGATCTCAGTCGCCCAAATCAATTTACAGATGGGCCTTAGTTGGTCTCCCGGATCTACAGAACGATAGGGCCCCGATCGCCCCGCCAACCGAGCGATCCTCACCGAGCGAGGGTAATCACCCTGATTGGGCAGGCAGAAATTAACTCTTCAAGCGAACAAATCACGAAACCACGAAGATCTCTTAACCGATCGAGCGACCAAAAAATTATGCAACTCCTCTAGAGGTTCCAAAGGAATGTTAGAATTTCCTTATTTTCAATCTTCTACTTCATAACGGCAATTTCAGAATCTTTCAAATAAGAAAAGCATTCCTCCCGAAACGATAAATGGGGATCGTGATCAACTCACAATAATAGTTCCCGATATTCCCGGATCAGTTCGATAAGGAAGGTAGAGTTGAAGTCCCCCAGCGGCGCCCATCTCTCAGAGGTATAAATCATCTCTAAAGATCTCAGAACCAGATACGCTCTCTAAGCCTAACACAGGGGGCACACTGATCACAGGGAACAATCTTTCCTCAACTTTCAGTTTGTTTTTTTCAATCGAAAACTGTTCTTTACTGAGTTGAACGTTGGAGTCTCCTCGTCGGAGTACCCTCCGACGATTTTTGCAGGTGTATCCACCCATTGACGGTTACTATTCGGGTCAAGAATGAGGTAGTATCTGTAAAACCAAAACTCACCTCTATCAGTCCTTATATACAATACTTATTATACAACACATTACACATAATATACACTGAGGCAACACAGGATAAGAGTTACATGATGCTCTCATTCTTTCTTTCATCAACTCTTTTTGATTTTAGTATCAAATTCTCTCTATCAGACCAATGTCGATGTCATTCTTACAAGTCTTCCATCCAAGAAGATTAGACGGATATCTCAACAATAGCTTATCGTAGAGTCAAATTTGATTTCAACTTGCTTATTCATGGTAGATAAAATATGTCTTTATTAAGGAAAAAGGGGAAGAGATAATAAAAATCTGGCTCATACCTCATTGAACAATATCTGACGAACAATGGCCAGACGTGTGGTCATGGACAAATTAAGTGTAGGATCCCAACGATATCGATCAAAACACTATTCCCATTTTTGTCTTTTATCAACGTTAAAAATCCATAGACAACAACGGTTTTGGGTTTTCACACGCCAAGATACCGTACTGTTATTTTTTGTAACTGTGATTTAGTTAAAATTATAATTAACAAAATATTTATTGTTATGCTAAATTTCTAATACTCACTCCTCATGAAAATATTCGAGTGGCTTAAGATTTTTTTTAAAAAAAAAAATTAGTACTTGAAATTTTATAAACGCAAATATTCGAGTTCATCATATTAATTATTGACATAAATTTTTTTCTGAAAAGAAATTATCGAACACCGTGGATTGGATTTTACTCGATTCCCATTAATAAAAACAAAAATCTGTCATTGGCACCAGCGGCGTGGATTATTCAATAATAAGAGTAATTGAAGACTTAAGTGACTCTCACGCGGGGCGTATTCCAAAAGGCCACAGGGTATTTGGACGGTTGAGATCTTTCTTAGAAACAACAACTAATGCCCCGCTCGCCATTTCAGCACGTGCTTCACTATTCAACTCCTTCTCCCCATCTCTCCCTTCCTCTGTCTATAAAATCTCTCTCACCTGCGGACAGAGAAAAACCTTTCTCTCAAGCAACCAATAAAAAACTTCTCTCTCTCTCTCTAAAATATGGAAAACATAGGCGATGAATACAAGCATTATTGGGAAACCAATATGTTCCTCCAAAATGAAGAATTAGATAGCTTTATGCTCCACAATGAAGAACTAGATAGGTATGTGTGGTCTTTCTCTCTCTCTTTCAAAATTCACCAACTCTTATAGGTACGATGTGATGCAATTTGAATAGCTTGGGACTTGAAGAAGTTCTTTCGGGATACTCTGACTCGAGCTCGCCGGACGGAGCTGCCTCATCAGCAGCATCGAAGAACATAGTATCCGAGAGAAACAGGAGGAAAAAGCTTAATGAGAGACTCTTCGCACTCAGAGCTGTGGTCCCCAACATTAGCAAGGTGTTTTTTTCCCCCCTGCCCTCGACTATCATTTTTATGTTTCTGTGTCTCACACAATCTCTCCGGCTTTCTCTCTCTTCTCATTTTAATTTGTATTACTTTTTAATGGGATTTTGTGGTGGTGATCATTTATTGTAGATGGACAAAGCTTCAATAATTAAAGATGCAATTGAATATATACAAGAATTACACGAGCAAGAGAGGAGAATTAAAGACGAGATTATGGAACTGGAATCCGGAAAATCGAAGAAGGGCATCCGACTCGATGGGGAACAAGAGGCGTCGGTGTTGAGATCCAAGAAGAAGAGGATCGACAACTGTGATGATTCCGGTGGGTCATCACCTTCCCCTGTTGAACTCCTTGAAGTAAGATCTCTCTCTCTCTCCCTCTCTCCCCAAATACTTAGATGACCTTTGGTGGTGCTGGTGGGTTATGTCATAATTTGGGGGAAGCTTATTTGTTATGATCATTTTGGTGAAAATTTCATCATTAAGATGTCGAGGAATTATTTAAAACAGATAGGTTTTTTTAAAAAAGTAAAAAATATATATATATATATATATATATACACAAAATATAATATATATATATTTTTTCTATTACAAGGAAAATTGCAATTTAATTCCTGTGATTTGCGCTTTTGGTAATTAGTTCACTTTCTTAGCAAACTGCTCCTACTTTTAATAGAAAAAAAAGTACGAGTTTCACGAATTAAAATAAAAAAAATTATCCTTTTTCTCATCGTCTAATTTTCATGAGTTTTAACAAAAGGAGGGTTTCTTTTTTTTTTTTTTAATTTTCACATGAATTTAAAATTTTCTGCACTTGAACCTTTTGTGCAGTTTTTATGCATGTATATACTTTTTTAAAGCGGTTTATTAAGAATTCTTCACGAGTTACGAGAGCTCGGGGCTAGTTGTCAATACACGAACTATAAAGAACTAAATTGCAGTTTTTCCTGTATTATAATTAATGTCATGATAACAACCCCCCCCCCCTAAATAATGGAAGTTTTTGGTACACAGCTAAGGGTGAGTTATGTGAGAGAGAAGACGGCGGTGGTGAGTTTGACATGCAGTAAAAGAATGGACACGATGGTAAAGCTTTGTGAGGTGTTCGAATCTTTGAAGTTCAAAATCATAACAGCCAACATCACTGCTTTCTCTGGTAGACTTTTGAAGACGGTTTTCATTGAGGTCTCTCTCTCTCTCTCTCTCTCTCTCTCTCTCTCTTCCATTATTTTTAATTGTTTTCATTCACTTCACTATTAAATAATTGTCCCTAAAAGTTAATAATTGAGCAAATTACTAAACTATGTGGTCAGATAAAGATAATTTTCAACACATGTCCTGTTTGGCTACCCTACAAAATTAATGGTTTAGGCTTTGCCCCACGTAAGACCAAAAAGAGAAAAAGAACAATAAAAACTAAAGTTGTTTCTAACATTTGTTTGTAGAACTTTGTTAAAAATGTTTAAATGGGTAGGGTTGGTATTATAAATTTGAGAAAACAATCAAATAACCACATGCTAATTACTTTCTCTCAATTCAAATTTT
Source organism: Dillenia turbinata (assembly GCA_037126225.1). NCBI lineage: Eukaryota > Viridiplantae > Streptophyta > Magnoliopsida > Dilleniales > Dilleniaceae > Dillenia > Dillenia turbinata. The sequence continues at coordinate 10,662,997 of JBAMMX010000004.1, read as the reverse complement.
TATTTTTATTTTTCTTTTAATTGTTTTATTAAAATTACTTTTAGTCTCAAATAAATTGATTTTTAAGTATATCTGTACTTAAAAATACTATGTGGGGGATAGGAGAGGACCCCATGCCCACCATTAAAAAGAATAAAAGGTATATATATATATATATATATATATATATATATATATATATATATTACTGTTGGGGCACTTTAATAAAAGTTGGATCCTAGGATTTTATAGGAATTGAGATCGAGAAAATGAAAGTTCTCTCTCTCTCATGGGAATGGGGGAGAGAGAGAGTGTGTCGTTGTAGTGAAATCCAGAGTGTCCCTCGGACTCAGAGAGCGAAACCAGTGGGGGTGAGGGTGACCCACTGTCTCAGAATTTCCATCTTTTGTAACTTAACAAGTTCTTCACAAATTGTTCAAATGAGAAAAGGGCTATATGATTGGCTGCTTACTTTTATAAGTTGATACCCTGGGGGCATGAGGGAAATCTGGAATTTAACTCCTTTGGTTTGCAAACCTCTCAAGTAGCCCTCCACATTTTTAAAAATGGCTGTATGTCCCTTGTGAAATCCAACTTTAACAACATGCCCCTTATACTTAGGTGTTTCAAAAAAATAAAGATGGAAAACAGAAAAATAAGAAATAAAAAAAAAAAATTACAATTTGCCTTTTCCTGTTCTCCTTTTGTTTTCTCCCTTTCTCTCACCAACACTAATCTCTTCTTCTTCTTCACCCCCTCATTGACACCTGTCTTACATTTTTCTTGTTTTTTCCTCTTCCTTCGTATCTTCTTCGCCCTTTGTTTCTGTCCTGTCAACATCTATTCTTTTTTTCCTCCTCTCCCATATATAATATCGTCAATGGATTGAAACATTATTAAATCCGTAAATTCAAACTCACGAGTAATTACTGCTAATCCCTAAGTTGTATTTAATCAGTCGTACAATTAAAGTTAACCACATCTGCATAAAAAATGGTCACTATTATTGGTACGACCTTTTGGGTTGGGCATAAAATATAAGATTATATATTAAATCATACCAAAATAAATATTTAGGAATGAGGTGTACTTTGTGCCTGTGATTTGACAAATTTAAAAATCTTCTTTAGATGTGCTGATGACGACAAAAGGATTTTAGAGAATTAATTAACTTTAGACATATTTTGGTGTGCTGCTCCAAGAATTCTCAAATGTATCTTTCTTGATCGAGTTATCACACTGTTGCTTGAAAGATATGTTTAAACTAATAATTCATAAAAAACCAAAAAAAAAAAAAATGATGCGGGTCCGCCTTTGCCGGATATCCAATTCTTTCACTATAATAATACTTAAAATCACTCGGGCCAACTATCAACTGACCTATTAATTAACTATTACACATAATAATAATAATAATAATAATAATAATAATAATAATATAGTATCATGTGCTGGGTAAGAGAACTAGAAATTTTTTATTAGTAATTTATATTAAAAAATACACAAGTGGCAGTCACTGTGATTCGAGAATCTTATGAAATGGGAAGTACTTTTCATTTGCTTTGTTTAAAATGCACTTACATTACAAGTGAAGTATATGGGTGGCCTTAATAAATTCTCACTAAGAGTTTAATATAAAAAATTATTAATATAATGATGGCTTCTCATTTTTTTAGCAAAATTTGGAGAAATGATTTTTTCCCCAACGCACCTAATAGAAATATTATTCTATTTTTTGCCCACAATTAAAAAAATGACTACTAATTAAAAATAGTTATCTAACATTTATTATTTTTTATAAAATAAAATAATAAAATTCTTAGAGATGAATGGGATGTGTTGGTGGGACACCAAATGGGAAAATTAAATGTATAAAATAGGAGTTCTAGATTGGGCACGCGGCAGGAAGGGAAAACATGAAAAGGAGGGCGGGACGCAGAAATGAAATTCAAGTCAACATATGATTGTCAAACAACAGGACGAGTTCCGAACAAGAACAAAAAATTGTTTTCATATCTTTATCCCCTGAATCCCCACGCTACTGACTGGCCAGGAATTTTCTTTGTTTCTCACTAAACAAACACACAGATTCCGACATTTGAAGGCTTGTTCTCATGTACTAAAAACAAAAAAACATTTAGGGCACGCGTGATAATTGCATTTGACTCAGAAGGCTGATGAAGAGGAGAAAGACCAGTCGAGGACAAAGATTGAGACGGCCATTGCTGCCCTAAATGACCCTGTCAGTCCCATGAGCATCTAATG